>CM073504.1:20217500-20810000 GCA_037074495.1 Acacia confusa | reverse complement strand
ACTTTAAGGTTTTAACACTGTTATATTCCTTCTATGTTCTTAAACAATGTCACTAACTATGAGAAGTTTGTTCTTGTTTTATTTTTGTGGCATGATCTGATCTAATGGGGCATGTTATCAAAGAGGATGTTACGTTGTTGGGTGGGAATCAGATGAAGGGATAGTGAATATTAGGCATGTATGTTAATTTAAGTGTTGTATTTGTAACTCATTGTATTCGCAAGTAAGTTATCTTATTGTATAAATTAATTAGGGTGTTGTAGTCATACTTATAATCATTAATTAAGAGGCCACATAACTCATGGTGAATAATATTTATATTCTGCTTTTTCCCAATTCAATTTATTCATAATTGTTCATAGCTTGTAGCTTAAAGTATCAACTTTTATGTGCTAGATTGGGTCATGGATTTGTTTATATATGATCTGGAAGAACAAAACAGGGAAAAATTTAGACTGCAAATAAAAACGTCGGTCTTAAAAGTTCAACTTTTAAGACCAGATGTATTCGGATGTACTTATATGTCCGGTTTTAAAGGTCAGGTGAACATATTTGATATTAGTCTGGTCTTGAAAGTTGGTCTTTCAAGACCGATGGTTTAATACGTCCGGTCTAAAAAGTGAATTTTTAAGATCGGATGTATTTATCATCTAGTCTTGTAAGTAAGTCTTTTAAGACCGCGTATAATTAGTCGTTTTGTCTTACAAGCCGCTATTTTTTTTATCGGAGTTATTTTTGTCCGATCTTAAAATTTTGACCTTTTAAGAGCGACCTATTTTTTGTCTGATCTTAAAAATTGAGTTTTAGGACTAAGCAAAAAATATTTTAGGTCTATTTAGTACCACTTTTAAGACTTTATATTTTAAATGTCCGATCTAAAAGAGTTTATTTAAGATCGGTTCGAGTCTAGTCTTAAAAGCTAGACTTTTAATACCACTTGGAACAAGATTGGTCGCGAGTCCGGTCTTACGATGCCTCTTTTATTCGGTCTTAAAAGCATTTTGTGTACCCGTGAATGCATTGCTCTACCCATTAAATGTTGTTTTTATATCCTCTTCGTAATAAGATAACCAATATATAACAACTCAATTGCTACTAAGTAACCGCTAGAACAATGTTGTTAAAGTAGCACCACATTTTGTAACGGTTTTTGTGATCTAGCCACTACAAAGTGTAGCCATTTACTACAGGCAATTTGGTGAGAGTCATTCCGTTTTAAATTTGTAGTGGTTTCGCTTAAAACCACAACAAATATTGATATTTGTAGTGGTTATTTTGTAACCGCTACAATTTAATTGATACTAAAAGATGGTTTATTTGCAGTGTACACACATGCACCTACACAAGTGTGTATGTATGGTATAAAATAGTGGACACATAGAATTAGAAATGTGTTCACCTAAGCCTAGATATTTTTCTGAAATATACACTACTACAGAAAAAAGGTTATTACTACCCTAAAAGATGCCCTTATTTAAAAAAAAAAAAAGAAGTTAAAAGTAAAAGCAGTGACATTCTTGTAATGATATTGTTGAATTATACTGGTTTGGCGTCCTACAAAATATTCAGGTCACCTAAAATGCCAAAAATATAATTGATCAATTAGATTCATGGCACGACCTTGGGAATTATTTTGGTGGGTGTTAAATTTTTTTTAGCTTTTAGGCGTCCTTAATTATTCTAAGGATGACTAAAATGTGAAAAAATTTAATTTGGGAAATTCTTTTTTGGGCTTAATGGCGTCCTAGTAAAGCATAAGGACGCCTTAATAAAAATATTTTTGGCGCCCTATTTACCTTTCAGGACGCCTAAAATGTAAAAACATTGTCCTGGGAATTTTTTTTTGGGTTAGTTTAGGCGCCCTATTTATATTTTAGGGCGCCGTTTCTTTTATTATTTTTATTTTTTAAGCATGTTTAGGCGCCCTATTTAGATATTAGGGCGCCGTTAGTTTTTTTTGGAGCCCTATTAGTATTTCAGGGCACCGTTAATGTATTTTAAGCACCCTCTTTATATTTTAGGGTGCCTTTAGTGCAGTTTAGGCGCCTTATTTAGTTTTTAGGGCTCACAATCATAATCCCTGTCTCTCCAGCTCTCATTTACGAAAAAAACCCTAGCCACCGTGCCTACGTCTTCCCTTCGCGGCTTCAGTCTCTTTTTCCAGCATAGCTCCTCCGTTAGTGACGCAGCTCCTCCCAGCCACCCCTAATCGATCGCTCACCTTCATTCTGTTCAAAGAAAACTCGACCACATTCCGTCTCTGCCGTCTTCCCTCTTCGGGTCTTGCTTTCTCTGTTTTCGATGGGAACAACAATTGATCCCCCTCCTTCTCCTTTCTCTGACGAGCCTGTGGCTTTTGCCTTACTTGAGTCTTCAATTCAGGTATGCGTTTGCAAATTGGGTTTGCTTTGGGATTGTGCTGCATGTCTTTCTTTTCATCATTGTTGGATCACTGTCTCCTCCGCGAGCCACTTTGAACTCACCATCTAAAATACAGAGTTATAAACATTACTGTGCATGAATTAATTTGTTGCCAAGTGATGTTTCAAAGTGCTGAATCTTGGGGGCTATATATTGTTTGATGTTAGATTTTCTTTAAAGGTTTGAAAAAATGGTTTGGTTGGAGACAATGGTTTGATTTATAAGCATGTATAGTTATCTTGTTCCTTCATTTGTGTCCCTTCTGTTGGTGGGTATGGTTTGCAGGGAATTTCCATGTTCTTCTCATGTAGGTGGATGTGAAAAGGCTATTCTGGAATATCCGCCAATTTTGTGTCTGATGATGGAAATTTGAAGCATGTAATGTTTATTGAATTAAGTGATTAATACATATATTTAATATATCTTGATCTGTGATTTTCTTTTGAAACGTGATGGTCCTGGTAAAAACAAGACACATTACACAAGAGACCTAAGATAATGCTTTAGCTTCTAAATAATTTTCACACTTTTGTTCATACTATTAAATTATTCATTGAATGAGTGAGTTTTGTGAAATTCTGTAATTTTGAATTTTTTATAATCTTAGAAAATAAATCGGAGTTGGAAAATTTTAGAGTATTTTTTTTTAAAAAAAATAGTAAAACCTTCTGAACTTCTCCATTTCATTTCCATAATTTAACAAAATGTTATTTAAATTCTACATAGAAAAGAAATTGTGTTGACAAGTATTGTTAATTTTGATAGAATCCAGACGGTATCTCCCCGACTGATAGCTAAACACTAATCCTTGATAGCTAAAAACTAATCCTCTTGAGACGTAAAGATCATCGAAGTGATTTTGCCCCTCTCAACAAAGTTTTTATACATGGTCTAGTTTGAATTCAGGATATCAGCCATGTACCAATTGTGCCAGTGTTGTATGTTGTTGCAGGGTTTTGGTGGTTTCTAACTTTCTATGGGAAGATGCGATTGTAGTCAGTGAGGGCAGAGGCATAGTAATGTTGAGAGATAAACTTTAATTCCATAGTACTTTTCTTTTCTCATCATTTTAATTTGTTGAACTTGAATATAACATAAACTTTATATAAAACAATGCTACATAAGTCATGAATATGGGGCAACTCATCCAAAACATGTAACGATGGATTTCCACAAAAATTCTACCTAATCCAACTTACTCTGCTCTCGTCCATATATCTTGGCACTATCCTATCCAAACTCCTACTTTTATAAAAAAAACATGTGTTAATTTTGTTAATACATCTTTTTTTAATATTTGTATTGGAATTATTTTTATTAAAAATATCCTAATACGTGCCCTGAATAAGATACTTTCAGTTCTCAAAGTATTGTGACTTGGTCACGACATCAACCCAGAAGATCTTCAGGTGTCATAGGGTAGGTATTGTTAATCATGTTTCTTTTGTCCGACAATTATTCCCTCTCATATGTTAGTTTTAAAAATTCTAATGTTGTCTTTATTGTTGTTGTCTTTAGGTTGAATAGAGCTAATAAATTTCAAGCATCGGAATTTAAAGTTGAGGTAATTATAGTTAAATATTGTTTTTTTGTTGTTGTGCATTGAACTAGGTAAACTTTGTTGTATGAGTAATGATGCTTTGAAGTTTATAGTTTATGACCTAGACAACTTAGATATATTTGTATATTTTGTATTGATGAAATTATTGGATGTAATAGCTGATATTTTCTAAATTTCCCTAGTTAGTAAGTTTTGTTGAATTAAACTAAGTAACTTTAGTTCAATTAAATTGAAATGGTTTGTTTATGAAATTTTGGGATGTCTTACTATTGAGGGGAAATGTTGCCGAAATTTGTTTACAAGATTGAGAATATGAAACATGTCATTCTTGAAATCGATATGAACTTGACTTGTTGTTGGAAATGTCTTAGGTGGTAATAAAATAGGTCATAGTTGGATGAATGCTTTGAGAACAAGTGAAGAATATGAGAATGGGGTGGAAGAGTTTATTGAATTTGCTAAAAGGAATGTGGCTACAAAAAATGGGATGTATTATTATCCATGTGTTAATTGTTTAAATGGGGTTCGATGGGATATTCCTGATATAAGGGATCACCTACTTTGTGATGGAATAAATCTTCGATACACAACGTGGATATGGCATGGTGAGGAAGTAAGCACCAGTGCGTGCCACGAAAATGAAGTTGAGGTAGATGGCGATGGAATGGAGAGAATGATTCATAATGTTGAGGTTAAATCTTTTGCACAACTGCATGAATATGATAGCATGCGGAGTGATATAGAGACACCTTTGTTCCCTGGGTGTACTAAATATACACGGTTGACTTGGACCTTACATTTGGTCAACTTAAAGGCAACTTATGGGTGGACCGATAGTAGTTTCACGTCATTGCTTCAATTGTTGTGTGATATGTTGCCAGACGATAATGTACTTCCAAATCGTATTTATAAGGCCAAGAAAATCTTGTCTACGATGGGCATGGAGTATGAAAAGATACACAGTTGCCCTAATGACTGTATATTGTACAGAAATGAGTATGAAGGTCTGAGTAATTGTCCAAAGTGTAAAACTTCACGATACAAAGTAAAGAAAGGTGGTGGTTCTGGAGATCAGACAACAAAAAGTCAACCTTTGAAGGTGTTGTGGTACCTTCCAATAATACCGCGGTTTAAGCGTCTCTTTACTAGTGAAGCAACGATGAAGAAGTTGAGATGGCATTCTGATGAGAGAATATCCGATGGAAAATATCTTCGGCACCCGGCTGGCTCTCCACAATGGAAGAAAAATAGACGAAATGTTCCCTCAATTTGGCAGTGAGCCAAGAAACCTTCGTCTAGGGCTTTGTACAGATGGCTTCAATCTGTATAGAACTCTTAGCAAAACCTATAGTGCATGGCTGGTTCTCCTTGTAATATACAACTTACCTCCCTGGCTATGTATGAAACGCAAGTATGTGATGATTTCTATGATGATTTCTGGAACAAAACAACCTAGGAACAATATCGATGTGTACTTGGCGGCGTTGGTTGAGGATTTGAAGAAATTGTGGGAGGAAGGCATAGATTTGTTTCATGCATATAAGGAGTCTTTCAAGATGCGTGCAATGATTTTTACCACAATAAATGACTTTCCCACATACGGAAATTTGTCAGGGTACAGTGTCAAGGGCCATAAAGCATGTCCAATATGTGAAGCAGACACAAACTTCCATCAACTGAAGCACAAAAAGAAAACAGTCTACCTCGGTCACAGGAGGTTTCTTGATCGGTTCCACCCATATCGTAAGTTAAGAAAGCGTTTTAACGGCTTACCAGAGCATAGACTGGCTCCAAAGTGAAAATGGAAGAAATCACTAAGAGGGGGTGAATTGGGCATTTCAAAAATTCTTTTGAACTCTTTTTCCAAAGCTTGAAAAGTAAATAACGAGAGAGTAAGGGAAGAAAAGCTAGACACACATAATTTATACTGGTTCGGTCTTAACCTTGACCTACGTCTAGTCCCCAGATATCTTATGGGTATTTTCACTAGTTCAACAAGCTTTAACTACAACAATGTAAATTACAAGCAATCCTGTACACCTAGGACTTGCTCCCCCTTACACTTTGTAATTAAGCTGCCCAACTCACAAGTTTCCACAACCTTGAGTTTACACTAACAACTATTGATTTCAAAGAATCAAGACTCTCAAAAGAGTAAATAATGATAAACACTGAGGATCAAATCAAAATCACAATACAGACTCAAATAGCAAATATGATCAAATGTAGCTTCATTGTGTGTATCTTGCTCTAAGTTTTCATAGCCTTTTATAGGCTAACTAGAGGAACTAGCCGTTGTATTTTCTTCTAATGTTCAGCTACGAATCTGGAAAATGACAGTTGCATATTTTCCTCTGTTCTTTCAATTCTCAGCTGGAATATTGGAATATGTTGATGTAGATGGTCTTCCAGATATTCTGTCATTCCATAACATTCATTTGATCATTGGAGAGTGATTTAATTGATCCATAACAATCTGTGCTGAGCCATTGGGGTAGAGGAGAAGGATTAGCCCTGTTCTTGGTTCTTCATTTATTGCACTTATCCCAGATCTGATTCCAATCTTGATCTTAGCTGAACTTATCTGAAAATTACTCAAAACTTCATCGAAGATGTTAGAAGCAATAGTATCATATTTTTCAGACTGACCCATAAGGATTTCGCAGATCAACATCATCTGGTTTTTCATAATCACCGATGCAAACTCGAGTTTGTAATCCTAGACTCGAGTTTGGGGTTCATCCAGAAAGCATGAATGTTGAGCAGCGACCTAAACTGGAGTTTATAAATATCATACTCGAGTTTGGTCCTTACAGAGAAGACTGTCGGGCTCTGGTCTTGGAATGAAACTTTAGACATGTAGCTAAACTCGAGTCAATTAATGACTAACTCGAGTTTGGGACTATGTCAAGAGGGTAAGCCTAAGTTCAAGAACTTCCAGACTGGAGTTTAGAAGCACAAACTGGAGTTTCCAAAACAAACATATTGGTGGTCTTTCTGTATGACTCAGACTCGAGTTTACAGAAGCAAACTCGAGTTTCAACGAGAACTAAAACTTTGAAATTTTTCTTGGTCAAGTGCAAACTGGAGTTTGGAAACAAATACTGGAGTTTGCAAGACTTGTGAAAATACTGAAGGTTCTAAATTCTTTTTGTTTAGTCTAAACTCGAGTTTCATGGTCTAGACTCGAGTTTGTCTTGCTCAAAATTTTGAGTGCTCTCTGTATCTCACAGACTTCAAGTTTGTCTAAGCAAACTGGAGTTTAGCTTGTTGTGAAAAACTTTGAATACTTTCTGTGACTCCGCAAACTCGAGTTTGACTAAGCAAACTGGAGTTTGGCTTTCTTGCAGAATTGAGCAACTCTCTGTCAAATCTCAAACTCGAGTTTACATACCTAAACTCGAGTTTGCCTTTGACAGTAAGTTTTTCAACTTACCAAAGACAAGCTTCATACCAAGTTTACAATTGTCAGTTATCATCAAAACACATAGAGAACTAACACAAAGGCATTAATCAGAAAGGATGTTTATAGTCGGGTGAAACATATCAATGTCATATTGGGTAAGCATCGAAAGATTGTGGGTGAGAAGAATATTTGGAAGAAGAGATCAATTTTCTTTGATCTTCCATATTGGCGTAGTCTTGATGTGAGACACAGTCTTAATGTGATGCATGTGGAGAAAAACGTTTGTGATAGCATTGTCAGTACTCTTTTGCACATACCAGGAAAGACTAAGGATGGAATTAGTGCGAGACTAGACATGGTTGATATGGGAATAAGAGAACGGTTACATCCACAAGTAAAAGAAGATGGTAAGAAGGTATACATGGAGCCAGCAACTCATACCCTGTCAAAAGCGGAGAAAAAAAGCTTTTGTGGGTGTTTATATGACATGAAGGTTCTACAAGGATATTCTTCTAATTTGAGAAGGTGTGTTTCAATGGACGATTTGAAGTTAGTGGGAATGAAGTCCCATGATTATTATGTGTTGATGCAACAACTATTGTCAGTAGCTATTAGGGGCATTATGAAAGATGAAGTGCGAACCACTATAACGAAATTGTGTATTTTCTTTAATGCTATTTGTAACAAAGTCATTGACATTGAAAACTTGGATGAATTGGAAAATGAGGGTTATATTATTTTGTCCCAACTAGAGATTTATTTTCCTCCTACATTTTTTGATATAATGGTGCATCTGATAGTGCACTTGGTAAGGGAGGTAAGGCTATGCGGTCCAGTTTACCTAAGGTGGATGTACCCTTTCGAGCGATACATGAAGATTTTAAAAGGGTATTCTAAGAATCCTTATCGACCGGAAGCCTCAATAGTTGAGAGATATGTAGTTGAAGAGGCTATAGACTTTTGCAAAGATTATCTATCAGGGGCAACGATACAATCTCAGCATGACGAGGGGATAAGTGAGGGAACTCAAGGAATCAAACTGTAGAATAAGCCTCGTGAAGAGGTGGTGCAAGCACACCTGTACATCTTGAATAATATGGAAGAAATTCAACCATACATTGATGAACACAGAAAGAGTTTGAAGAATAAGAATCCAAAAAAGAATGACATGCAAATAGCTCATGAGCAAAAGAAGATGTTCATAAAGTGGTTCGAGGAGAAGGTATCGCACGAGACCGAAGTGTTGGATACAATCGAGTTGTTGGCCAGGGGGCCTTCTTTTCAGGTCATCACTTAGTGTGGTTATGAAATAAACAGGTATACCTTCTACACAAAAGACCAAGATGACAAAAGTTCTGTGCAAAATAGTGGGGTGATGGTTGAAGCTGAATCCATGCACTTTGTGAGTACGAAAGACAAAAACCTGGTATTAGCATCGATGGCTCATTATGGAGTTATTGAAGAAATAGGGGAGATGAGCTACTACACGTTCAAAGTTGCTCTATTGAAATGTAAGTGGGTTAGCAATAATGCTATTGTAATAGATCCTAAATTTGGATTTGTCTCCATTGATCTTCAAAGAATTGGTCATAGAGATGAGCCATTCATTCTAGCAAGTCAGGCGAAGCAAGTGTTTTATGTTATAGACCCTACAAATAAAAAAATGTCCATTGTGCTTCAAAGTAAAAAAACATAAGTATGGTGAAGAATCCTTAAACCTTGACGATACACCCCCTTTCACAACAAATCCCCCTACAACACGTAAAGTGGAATTGGTAGATGATGAAGAAGATGCTGCAAGAAAAGATCATTGTAAAGGAATATGAGAAACCATATAAAGTAAGATCTGAAGTTATGAAATAGTAATATGTTGTATTTTTGTGGTTTAACAACTTAGTTCATTTTATTAATATGTTTATTATTTAATAACCTATCTAACATTGATTTGTCCTTGATGAACAGGAACATGTCTAGCTCTAGCTCTAGCTCTAGCTCTGATGAGTCAGGAGGTGATAGACTTGATGAGCCCATTGTGAGAAGGGGTAGAGGTTGCACACAGATGAGTGGGCTAGTGGCTCGTCGTGAAAATCAAAAAAAGAGGATTCATGTGGATTTTGATGACAAGTTGAATCCAATTGGCCTGGAGGAAGACAATTTCATTAGCTATGTAGGCTATATGGCTCGAAGGAAAGTTAGCATTCTAATTTCATCTTGGAAGCTGGTTCCTAAGAAAACCAAAGAGTTGATTTGGGCACAAATCTTGGTTCGTCACTTTCGATATATATGCATTTGTATCATCTTTGCTTATTACTTGAAATCTAATTATCTTTCATTTTATCTTGTAGCAAACGTACGACATCCCTACCAATACGGCAATGTACAAGAAATGGATGAGTTTGGTCTGTCAACATTGGAAAGACTTCAAGAATAAGCTAACTGAAAAGTTTATTTAAGGGGAAAGGAGGAACGAGGATCCATGTCAACTATATCCTTATATTTCTCCCGAGGACTGGAGGGCGTTTGTGGCGTCGTGGCAAAATCCAATTTCTTTTATTTGTATCATTTCTTTTTTTGACAACTTAGGCTCAGTTTTATTTGTTTTCGTGTCACAGGAAATAAGTGAAGCCAATAAAGAGAGGAGTGCGGCAAATAAATATCCGCATTGTCTCTCCTGTGGTGGGTATAGAAAGCTGGAATAGAGAATGATGGTAGAGAAGTTAGAGAGAATGAAGGAAGCTGCCGAATTCAATCCTTTCACTGTTGTCCATCCCCCTGCACCTCCTCCTCGTCACAAGAAATGGAAAGCTGCGAGGATGAGGGGCGACAAATACATAAATGCAGATGTTGTAGAGGTTGCCACGAAAATCGTAAGTAGTTAAATTAGACGTTTTAAATAACCTCAGTTGTTTCATATTATAGGGTTTATTTGTTATTTATGAAACATCTTATGATACAAGATGTACTTGAGGAGCAGAGTTCCCAAGGTTCATTTACGCCGGGTCCACGGATGGACATTTTGTCAACAGCGATTGGGAAGCCGAATTACCCTGACAACATTCGAGGGGAGCCTAGTGGAGTTACTGCCGCAAAATATTTTGGACGACGTTCACGGTTCTGTGACGAGGACAACCCTAGTCCTCAACTTGTGGCCAAAATCAAGGCGGGACTATTTGACGAAATCATGGCACAAGTACGATCCGAAGTGAAAACTATGATAGATTTGAGGGACAATACGGTTCAAGCAACCCATGAATCCCCAACCTTCCCCAGCAGTAAAGAGAGTTTTAACCCTCCGGATGTTGATCTCGGCGAACCTTCTCACATTCCACAGGGAGGACAACCTTGCACTCTATTTGGATGACCTATACCGGCGTATTGTTGTCGATGCTCTTATTTACACTGACCACACCACCCACCATAATATTGAAATTCCAAAAGACCTACGCAGGATGACTGTGAATTGTGTTTGAGAGGGGGAAGCCAAAACACACATCTCGATTGAAGATGATGAGGTTCCTGATTTAGGCTAGGCCATAGGATCATTCATCCTTTGGTCGCATCATCTTATTCAGATGGCGGTGGCGACACCTCCAATGGTAAGCAAATAATTTACTTGAACTTGTTTTTCATTGGTAACTCACTCATAATATGTTTGTTTATGTTTTCATAGAATGAACAAGATGCGAGCAAATTTCCACACTTAGCACTAATGCGAGACATGTATAAGGACATCAGACCTCTCTCCTTTAAGATGCAACCGGGCATTGTCGGCACAGACAAGACATATGAGTTTACAGTTGACAAAAAAGATATTCGAGAATTTATGCATATGGAGGATTTAGATTTAGTCATTCTTGAAGTTGCGATAATGTAAGTTTTTTCCCCTTAATTATTGCATTGATCTTTTGTTGTTTTCTATACTCAACAATGCTTATCATTTTATTTCGATCATAGTGCTTGTTACAACATATGTGTCCAGAACGACCGAACAGGTTTGTATGGATTTTTAAGTCCAATAAACACGACCATGACTCACAGTACGTTAATCAAAAGAACACTTTATGTTAGTGCTACAATTGCCAAGGAAGATGATCGTTGTTATCTAGCCCCAATACTTGAAGGGTGTGTATTTTAGTTTTTTCTATTTAAGATTTTTAATAATGAATTCCTTTCTTATCTTAATTAATCTTAAAATGTATATGTTGTAGTGGTCATTGGACCCTGTGTGTTGCATGTCTTGACAAGAACACATGTTATTGGTTTGATCTCTTACGTGGTGGCAGGCTAAACGAAGAAATCAAAACCATGTTTGCCAAGTAAGTAAATTTTCGTATAAATTATTGATTCTTCATTTATATGATTTGCTTTCATGTCTGTTAACTTCCATTTTAATGATAGTGCATTCAAGGTGGCTAGATCGATTTCTGGAAAAGCAGAGCAGGGTAGACCGAAGTGGTTTTATCTGAGAGTAAGTAGTTTCAATTCAAGTTATTTCATTGACACAATGGTAGCTTTTAATATGTCTTTATTCGTTTTAACAATTTGCTTTTGATTTATAGTGCCCTTGACAACCAGGGAACTTTGAGTGCAGATACTACGTTATGTTTTATATGTATACCATTGTTTCGAGCGGACATACTACAAGTTTTCAAAACGTATGTGATTGCTTTGTGTTTCTCAAATGATATTATTTTTTGTTCTACTTGAGTTAATTATTTCATTAACTTCATTGGTTTAACTTATACCTTGTTTTCGAATTTATAGCTTTTTGATAGTCTGGATCCATGCTCGGAGGAAGAGATCGATACAATTCGGGAAGCTTTGGCTACAAATTTTATTCAACGCATATAGATATGTACATCATGTGTTGTCCTGTTCACCTTTAATACTCTTGGTTTTTGCGGAATTGATAACTCAGATTTGTTAATAGCCTTGAAAACCATATCAATCATTTAGAGCTTTGTTGTTGTTGTGATCCTTGTTCTGTATTGATGGAATTGAAACTTGGAGCTAAAAGTTGAATTTTTGGTCAGTTTAAGTAATAGTTAGTTGTTGAAGTTGTTGGTCACTTGCTGCTGAATTTGTTGTTGCTGTTATTGGTCACTTGTTGTTGTTGTTGGTCACATATACATATCATGTACATCATGTTTTGTTGTTGCTGCTGTTGTGGGATGCTCATTGTTATTACAGAAGTTTGGAAAATAAAATTCTGAAGTTGTTGGTCACTTGCTGCTGAATTTTATAACTGTACTTTGTTGATGTAAATGTTCCTTAATTGTGCATTAGATGAAAACATTAAATTGTCGAATTTTTACCCTGAAACTTTTGTTGTTGCATTATGGAACTTTACCTCTGGATTTCATGAGCTACTATGATTAGCTGTGGTCTTTATGGTTGCGAAGTGCATTTTGGTCTCAACTGACCTGTACATGAATTTCTGCATATGTGAAAGAGTTTTGCTGTCACAAATCACAAGTGGTTTGCTGCACTTGTTTTGATTTGAAATCGGATTGCATCTATCTTAAATATAATACCATATATTGTCATCACAGGTTTTAATTTAATCAATGCCCACGTAATAGCAGGGGACATTTTTTTTTTAAAAAATATAATATAAGGTGTCCTAAATTTAAGTTTAATTAGGATGCCTTATATACAATATAGGAGTTCTTATTTTGAACCAGAACGCCCAAAATATGCCAAATATTCAGTTACAGGACGCCTTAAAGGCGTCCTATACTTAACATAGGACGCCTTAACAAAGGCGTCCTATGTTGAGTATAGGACGCCTTTGTTAAGGGTAAGTATAGGATGCCTTAAGAAAGACATCATATATTTATCATAGGACGCTTTATTTAAGGCGTTCTATATTTTTCACTGAACGCCTTATGCCTGATTTTTTTAACTTCCCCTCTTCAAACGTCCTTCTAAAAGAAGACATTTATTGCCTCTAATTAAGGACGTTTTTGACGTTTTTGGTAGTAGTGATACCCCCCTCCAACAAAAAAAGGTAACATGGTCTTTCGAGAAAGAAAGACCAACTAATTTTAGGGGCTGTATAGTAAGAGGGATTTGGAGGAGGAGGAAGAAGAGGAGGAAAATGTTTTATAAGTTATTAGATTTACAAAATTTGGAGAAGTGTGAATATAAAGTTATATTTTAAATAAAAATACTATGTAATATTAAAAAAGGTTATGAAAAAAATAATTAAAAATTTTAAACTTCATTTTTAAATTTGTCAATAAATCCAAAGCATGAAAATTTTCCCTCCCTTCTACTCTAAATCCCTCTTGCCAGAGAACCCTTTTTTTTATAAATCATATTAAGACCAAAAGTCTTTGATTAAATAGTTCCAAACCTAAATTTTTATTTTGCATGTTTAGATAACACCCAAACTGCGATTTCAAAAGTCATTTTATGTAAGATGAGACAAAATTCTTTTTACATTCTCACTACATAAATCATAAAACTATTCTCTGAACACTAATAAAAACCCACACACATACACCATCATTTTCTCCATTATGTTGGGCTCAAGTCTCTGCGGTCAGACGAGGAGTTAGAGGGTGCCACATGACAGCCTTTACCTTAAATTATACAACAAAACTTCAGTTTGTTTTTCTGTTTTTTAGGGTCGAATAAATGTTTTTTTATATACAATTCTCGTAAGGAAGACAGAGCCCAACGACTTTAACTTTTTGGCAACCGAAGACTTCTCAGGCGACTTTAACTTTTTGGCAACCGAAGACTTTTCAGGCGACTTTAACTTTTTGGCAACCGAAGACTTTTCAGGCGACTTTAACTTTTTGGCAACCAAAGACGTTTCACACTCTCTCCATTCATATTGTTGACCTCAAGTCTTTGTGATAAGATGAACTTGCCTCCCCAGAACCCCAAATTGCATTGCACGTCTTTGACTACCAATTCAATGTTGTTGTTTTATATCCTGTTATTAAAATCGTACGAATAAGATAACCAATTTATATATAATCTAATAATATTAGTTAAGGTATTTATTTATTTGTAAGAATATATATTAGTTTACTTAAAATAACTCATCTTTTATCACTCCAAAAAAAAAAATACCCCTCTTTTTTAAAACTCAATGCATTTTCCTACCCATTAAATGTTGTTTTTGATATCATCTTAGAAAAAAGATAACCAATATATGATAACTTGACCACTATCAAGTAACCGTTACAACTGTGATGATGAAGTGACACAACATTTTATTGTGATTTTTTTTTTTCAACGCGCGGCTACAATTTAATTGATACTAAAAGAGTTTATTTATAGTGTGCACACATGCACTTATACAAGTGTGTGTGTGTGGTATAAAATTGGGGACATATAGAATTAGGAATTTATTCACCAACGTTTAGATATTTCTCTCAAACAGTTCAAAGATATTTTTCTGAAATTTTATTACCGTTAACATAGTCTTACGATAGAGAAAGACCAACTACTTTTAGGTGTTGTAAAGTAAGAGGGATTTGGAGGAGGACGAAGAGGAGAAATTTTTTTTTATAAGTCAGTAGATTTACAAAATATGGAGATGTGTGAATATAAAATTTTATTTAAATAAAAAGAATATGTAATATAAAAGAGTAAGAACAAATTAATTAAAAAATTTTAACTTCATTTTTAAAATTTTTCAATGAATCCAACACATGAAAAATTTACCTCCCCTCTACTCTAAATCCCTCTTACCAAACAACCCCTTATTTTTTACCAAATCAAGGCCAAAAGTATTTGATTAAATAGTTCCACTCCTAAATCATGCACTATCAGTTTATCCATTTCGTTGGGAGTCTCTGCGGTCAGACGAGGGAGCCGCATGACGACCTTTACCTTAAATTATACAACAAAATAACAGTTTTTCCCCCCCATTTTTTAGGGTCGATTTGTCTAAATATATACGTAAACTATGTCTAATTTGTGTATTCCTATGCAAATCGTATCATTTGATGAGCTTAGGAAAAAAGGACTCAAAGCCCTACTACACAAACATAAAGTAATTATATATAACTATTTTGGTGACAAAAGTAATAATAATTTTTTTAAAATATAAATATTATATAATTTCTGCCTTCCTAAGACCCAACCATCTGGACCCGCAAACTAAAGTTCTTTGACAAAACAACGCTGCACAAACAAAAGGAAAACTTTAATGCTGATTGAGGTATTAAGTATCTCGAGAAGAGCACAAATTTAAATGTTGAAGAGTACTTGTTAAGAAAAACAAAAATACACAGGACTTACCTGTTTCTGTTTTCCTTTTTTTTTTTTAATTTCCCAAAACAGTTGGTAAATTTTTCTTAAAAAATGGTTTTGAAAAAAAAAATTGTATAGTTTTCTCAAAAAACAAAATATTTTTAAAGTTTTGTGGCGGTGGTCTTGGCTTCAAATGTGGTGTTGATAGTTGATAAATGACAATATTAAAAAATATAAAAAACAAAAATAATAAAACAACAAGAAAATATGTTTTCGTATTTTACTTTTTCAAAAAGAATTTTTTGGAAACAGTTTGTTAAAAACGTTATATTGTATTTTTATTTTAAAACAAATAATTTTCAAAACAAAATCAATTAAGTCTCGTAAGGAAGACAAAGACCAACGACTTAGACCAACGACTCGGACCAACGACTTTAACTTTTTGGCAACCAAAGACTTTTCAGGCGACTTTAACTTTTTGGTAACTGTTACGGATATCTCATAAATGGGCCCAGCCCAATAACCAAAGAGCCTAGTCAAAATGACTTCAGTTATGCTCATAACCGCTTCCTTGAAAATAGGAGTGGTTTTATTAAGAATATCTATCGTTATGGTAACCGCCTATGAAAGAAGGAGATTATTCAAAAAAGCATATCTTGATATCCCTAAAATAAAGGATAAATCCAACTGATTAAGATAGGGCCCAGGTACGCCTATAAATAGGGTAAACCCCTTACAAGGTACACACTTCTGAAACCCTAGCTTTTCTATTCACACAGAGTACACACACCACCCCCTCTGGCTATCATTAGCCTACCGTATACTCTCGAACTACGTGGACTTTGATCCACACTGTGGTACGTAGGACCCCGGGATTTCACCCCGGGCTAAGTCCAACCCAACTTGTGATCCACACCGGATCACACCGGATCATTCGAGTGAAGGCGAGACTTGCCAGGAAGTGGGGGAGGAGGGACGCTTGTGGCAGCACCGGCGTCCGGGACAAAGGCCGGACTCTCTTCTGCGACCGAGATCGATGACGCTGCCACCGACTTCGATCGCTTGCGCGGAATGAGGTCCGTAGGGGCCGGAGAGGGCGCAGCCCTCTTTTCAGTAGTAGTCTTGGTAGGCGAAGGAGCAACCACAGCCTTCTTATAGGAAGAGGACTCCCCTTTCTTTTTGGCCTTAGCCCGGAGCTTCTCGGCCAGTTCTTGGAAAGTAGCCTTCCCCATGTCGGGCACTACAAAAAACATAACGAACATCAGAAAGGGCAAGAGACACACATAAAAAAAAAAAGAAATCCAAAGAACAAACAACCAATAGAAATCATACTCGGTGGGTACAATTCCTCCACCGACTGTCGGATAAAAATCCGAGAATCAATGACATCCCTCTCGGCCACATGATCAACCAGAGCTATCACAGTCTCAACCTCGGCTGGCTCTAGGCTATCATCGGAGGATGCAAAAATGTTCTGGTCTTGGTCATAGTGAGTTTTAGACCAATACAGAGGAAACAGCAGCTCCACCGAGCTGGAATCGACACCCTGAAGAAACCACGGTTTATGACCGGGTTCAGCACTAATTTTGAAAAAAGAAGCCTTGAAGCCTTTCCAGGTGTCGGTTGCCACATGGAAAAGCTTCTTGTCCGGTTTCCCCCGGAAAGAAACCCAACCCCTCTTTTCTTCGGGCTCCCCGGGTTGACGAGCCCTTTGGATATTAAAAAAAATAAAAGAATGTTTCGGTGGTGGGAGTACGATTTAAAAATCGGCAAAGCCGCTTGAATGCAATAATAAAACCCCAGGAGTTAGGATGAAGCTGAGTAAGGGCCAGCTGAAGAATGTTCAAAAGATCTACTTGAAACCTAGAAAATGGAAAACGAAGGCCGAGTTTTTTAACGAAATCTAGGTAGAAGAAGAAAAAAGAACGCTCATTCCCTTCCAAGGCAATACACACCGGTTCAGAAGGGCTGGGAAGAGATAAAGAACAATGATCCCAGTCCCCTAATGGGAGCTCGGCGATCTGATTGGCCGTGGCTTTCTAGAGCCTGGATAGCACCCCGGTCGCAACCCAGTCATACTTTTCAGCAAGATGACGAGGAATACTGGCGGCCGCTGACTCCACGGATCCGGAATCCTCGACAGGACGGGGAGAAGTTGACATACTACCTAGAAAAGGCAAAACAAAAATAAATTAGAAACGAAGAAGATGATACCTGAAGGTAGTAAAGCGGGACGGGTAGAAACGGCTTCAACAACCCCCGGTTGGATATGCCGGCATCGCGAAGCTATTTCCTCAGCTTCCCATGACCGGCCAACCATCGTGGCCTCAGATATCAACCAGGAACATTCCTCGCACGGGCCGATAGGCCGGGCAAGGGAGATGAGGGGCTCCGCGCGTTGAGGAAAGGAAGAAACGGGTAGAGGAGGATTTTCCCTCCTACTCTTTCCTAAGGGCGGCTCTAAAGAAAAAACCCTAATGGCAGCAATCCCCTGGCCTAGACTTTCGGGTTCCACAGACTCAGACCAACCTCGAGCCCTTCCCCTAATCCGACCAGACCATCCTGGTTGACTACCACCTTCTCCGCCACAACCACGGAGAACGTTTTCCCTCTTTTGTTCTTTGGTCAGAGGTTTCCCGTACAGCCACCAAGCTGTCCGGGGAGGCATGCGCTGAATAAGCTCGGCCTCTTCCGGGGAAAAAGCATTTGGATTAAAAGGCGGAGGAGAACCTTGATGGCTCATCCTGAGAAGATAGAATTTAAACAGGAAACCGAAAACCAAAGACAGAGAAAAAGGATTGAATAGACCAGAAGTTCAGAGAAGTTCAAGAACAAAGCAGAAGCCAGAACCCAAAGGGGAAGAAACTGGAAAGAACTCACAATAACCTACCCAAAAAAAAGAAAGACCAAGAGATAGAGAAAGAAAGGAGAAAACACAGCCAAATAACCAGAGAAGGAAACAAGGAAAATACCTGGTTTGAGATAAGTTAAGGGAAGAGGAAATGCGCGAGCCACGTAGACCAGAAATGGGAATCTGAGGAAGATGAACTGGTGACTGGTTGCAAGTTTCTCTCAAAGAAAACTCAAGGTTTGGCGGTTTTCAAAATAGAAGAAGTAGAAAAGTCGAAGGCTCTTATAAGCAAAGCAAGCAGGCGGATGAGAGTTAGGAAACGCAACCGCCAAAGGCCCAAAGGGTCCATACACAAATGGTGACGTGGACGTTAAAAGGCGTGCGCATTTAATGCTGATGGTAAGCAAACACGAAAACCAAGATAATGGGGCAGTTGCTCTACTCAGAGGCCGGCTAGTAAACATCAAATCAGCAGGAGGCAATGATGACACTCGTGGCCTCAAGATAAGATGAGCGTTGGATCAACAGATGAGGCGGACAATGATCCCGGATTGAAATGTTCACGTGGCCGACCACGTGAATACACCCCGGTCGCCCGACCTAACTCCCCATGCAATCTCAAACTTGGGGGCAACAAGTCCCGATCCACGAAAAACTGGACAAAGTACCTGTAAACAAGGAGTAAGACCAGATAGAAATATCAATACTACCCGACACGAATAAAGAAGGAAAGTTCGAGAAGGCATGGGAGGAGTTCGGCCTAGAATCAAAATTATAGAACATTAAGACTGAACATTAATGTTCTCTCGAGATAGCAAACGAATGCAACCCACGTTAACCGGGCTGGGGGGCACCCGTGTCCCACTCAAATAAACCGGAATGCAAATTGATGACAGATGGGGTAGCCCGGGGACCAAAAATGTTCGACCTCGGAAAAAGAACTAGAAATCAAAAACCTCAGGACAGCGAAATGAACTAGAACACAGGACGTAACCTGATAAGTACATCCCGGCTACTCGGAGTCCTGAACAACCGGGCTGGGGGTCAACTGTTACGGATATCTCATAAATGGGCCCAGCCCAATAACCAAAGAGCCTAGTCAAAATGACTTCAGTTATGCTCATAACCGCTTCCTTGAAAATAGGAGTGATTTTATCAAGAAT
The DNA here is from genome assembly GCA_037074495.1 of Acacia confusa. Lineage (NCBI taxonomy): Eukaryota > Viridiplantae > Streptophyta > Magnoliopsida > Fabales > Fabaceae > Acacia > Acacia confusa. Next base: position 20,790,384 of record CM073504.1, on the reverse strand, counting down.
ATCTATCGTTATGGTAACCGCCTATGAAAGAAGGAGATTATTCAAAAAAGCATATCTTGATATCCCTAAAATAAAGGATAAATCCAACTGATTAAGATAGGGCCCAGGTACGCCTATAAATAGGGTAAACCCCTTACAAGGTACACACTTCTGAAACCCTAGCTTTTCTATTCACACAGAGCACACACACCACCCCTTCTGGCTATCATTAGCCTACCGTATACTCTCGAACTACGTGGACTTTGATCCACACTGTGGTACGTAGGACCCCGGGATTTCATCCCGGGGAAAGTCCAACCCAACTTGTGTTCCACACCGGATCAGTAACCAAAAAATTTTCGCGCTCTCTCCATTCATATTGTTGACCTCAAGTCTTTTTCTGATAAGATGAACTTGCCACTACAGAACCCCAAATTGTATTGCACGTCTTTCCCTACCAATTAAATGTTGTTCTTTTATATCCTGTTATTATAAACGTACGAATAAGATAACCAATTTATATATATAAAAATATTAGTTAAGGTACTTATTTATTTAAAAGAATATATATATAAGTTTACTTAAAATTAATCATCTTTTATCACAAAAAAAAAAAAATACCCCCTCTTTTTGAAAACTCACAGAAAACTAATAGCTCAATGTATTTCTCTATTTCATATCCTCTTAGGAACAAGATAACCAATAAATAAATACATATACACAAATAGATATTAAAAAAAAAAGTTAAATTAGTTATTTCTAAAAATATAGTTTATTAGTGTACTTAAGACACAGACTCTTTATGAAAACTCATTGAAAATGACAAAACCTCTTATAAAAATAATAAATGGATAACGTGAAAAAATACATATAAGATTTCGTAAAAGTGTGCTCAATACAATTTTTTATAGGCAAAAGTACTTATAAACTTTTAAAATATGTGTAAAAATACATATTGATCGATAGTTGACCATTTGTTAATTTGAATTTTTTAAAAGTTAAGAAGCAAAAATACATGAGTTTTTTTTTCCAAAACGTGTTCGATACAAATGATTTTTTTGAGGGATAAAAGTTATTTTAAACTTCCAAAATAGATATATGCAAAAATACTATTGATCGATAGTTGGCCATTTGTTTGAATTTTTTGATTGAGACTGGTGACATTGAGGACAACGTGGATGATTAAGAAATAAAATGAAATAATAATTTTGCTGACTAGGCAAATGAAATTAATTTCCACCAAACCCTTTATCTCTGCCTCATCAACTCATCACTTTATCTCCTTATAACTCTTCCTCTCCTCTTGATATGCTTTCTAAAAGAAATGATGAGGTTGAGATAAAATGTCAGGTAGAAATTAGTTTCACTTACCCAATCAACAAATGATTATTTCAAGTTGGAGAAATACTTACATATTCTAAGACTATCACATTGTTTGAACTCTGTCTAGTGAAAACATAACAACTCATCATTTTAATCCTAGTTGGCTGATGACACATCTGGGAAAAAAAAAATAATCAAATTTTGTCTTATTTTTAAGAAAAAAACATCTTAATTTTTTTTTAAAAAAACTAAACCAAAATGATCAAGCAATACTTTCATTTAAAAAAAGATAAAATTTAAATTTTTTTAGATAAATCATCAACCAATTAGCACTACTAGAAAATTCATTTTTTGCGGTGAAATTTTTCTGCCGCAAAACAAGCATTTTCCGTCGCAAAATAATTTTGTGGCGGATAAGTGTCCGTCGCAAAAAAGGCCATCGCAAATCAGTTTTGCGACCCTCGCAAAATCTGAAAATTTGCGTGGGAAAAAACTTTCCCTCACAAATTCAAATTTTGCGAGGGAAAAATTTTCCCTCACAAATTTTCAATTTTGTGAGGGAAACTTTTTCCCTCGCAAAATTTGAATTTGCGAGGGAAATGTTTTTCCCTCGCAAAATTCAACATTTGTGGGGGAAAATTTTTCCCTCGCAAAATGTCATGTTTTGCGAGGGAAAAATATTTTCCCTCAAAAATTTTCAGATTTTGCGAGGGAAAAATTTTCCCTCGCAAAATTCTAAATTATTTTTTAAAAAATAAAAAAATCCAAAAAAATATAAAAAATTAGAAAATAAAAATAAATTGTATATCATAAAAATAAATTGTACAATCATCATACGAGTTTACATAATAAAAACAAAATATTATAAATTATAATGTGCTAAAATGAACTAAAAAGAACTCTAAATAGCAGCAGTCTAGCCATCGTCACCGCCAGTATCGTTGTTACCCCCAGGAGGCAGCCCTGTACCTTTGTCCTTCAATAGGGCATAGAGAAGTGCTCGCATCTCACTAATCATATTTCCTTGCTCTCTCATCTTCTAGTCTTGCTCTAGCACCTTCTGTTCTAACGCCTTTACCCTCTTATCTTCTGCAAAACCAACATTACGAAGTCAATTTACTTGTAATACTTTATTTAAATGAAAGAGGGAGTAATGGTTTGTGATTAATAGCAAAAGTACAAGTTTACCTTCAGGACCACTTCTACTACTACCAGATGAGCGCCTCAAAGACGACTTCAGTTGGCTGGCAGAAGCACCCATCCCGAAGACTCTCCCCTTCTTGTCAATTCCACCTGCAGCCTGAAGGAAGATACTCTCATTATCGGAAAAAGAAGATGACGGGTCGCTTTGAATCTACGAGTCTCTCTCCTGCATCAGCTGTTGATAGGTCTCTTACAAACACAAACATACAACATAAATAATGCATACAAAATGAAAGAAATATGTTACTGTTTGAAGCAAATAATAAATGCAATTAATATCGCACCGTGAATTGCTAGGACTTGGCGTTTATCCAGCGCCTGCCTTGACCCTCAACCGGCTGGGTATGGGTCCGCTCAAAGGTGGTCCAAAGAATCAAATCTTCAAAAACTTCCCCAGACGCTGCTTGTAAAGACAAATGATAACTATTCATTAATTATTATTTAAGTATAAAATATTCAAAGCTGAAATAGAAAATAGTGTATACTTACAATCTTTCGTCGATACTCACTAATTGGAATGCAGCCGCCAGCATATGACGGTCCATCCATGTGGGACCTATTTAATTTATTCCTATCACTTTGCTTCAAAAATCTTTCGTCTGTGGCCCACTTGTCAAATAACTGGCCTGTGACCTCAAGCTGAATCCAAGTTTTTTTCCCTTTTCATTCCTCAATTTATAAAATTTATCAAACAGCCACTTGCTTCCCTTGAAGTTATAAGCCTTCTTTAAATTTGCATGATGCTCAGGCAACCAGCTAAACTTTCCCTGAAAAACAATACTAACCAATTAGTGCTCTAAATTATACATGTAGTTAGTCATTTTGCATTTTGATGAGAATAAATTAATCACTATAAATCACATAACTTACCAAGAACTCACTGAACCAAGTGTCTCGCTGGCTCTGAGGAATCGCTTTCCATGTGGCCCAAGGTTGATCAAAATTATGAAATATTTGCTCGGCCATGAAATCTGTAACCGGCTTATAAGGATCAAACCTGAAAACAAAGAGAATGTTGCAAATAGTAGCATACAAACTAAAGGTAAAAAATCATAACATTACATGACTTACTCGGTGCTCCCTACAGGACGGATCCACATCTTCCCTGTAACAGGATCAATGGATCCCCAGACTGGGTCGTCGGAGGAACTAGATTCCCCACCCTGGCTATGAGGCGATATGTACTGAAGGAAGAAGTATATTGAAAATGTTAGAACATAGATGTTTAAGAAAATATATGTAAATCAGTCAGAAATCATAAACTGAACCTGCTCTGCCTGCTGGTGTGGATATGTATGAGTGAAAGGCTCACCTATACCGCCCATAACAGAGTCGGTAGTAGGAGGTGAAGATGAGAAATAAAGAGGCGGAAGCTCCGGGGAAGAGCTAAGTCCTCCGACTACAAAGGGGGTAGATGATGTTGGCCTACCCCCTCTGATAGGACGGACCCGGTCACTACCTCTACTATATCCACTACCTGAACGCCCTCTTGGATGCTCCATCTCTGAACACTTATAAAACATGATGTCAAAATATATATAAACACAAGAAATTTACTTAATACAATAATGACTAAGCAACATAGTATCAAATAGAACAGATCGTCATAAACAAAAACCAACTTAAATCAATCGGACGATTCCTGTTCTTCCTCTGACGTCTCATAATCGTCGAATTCAGATTCAGTAGTGGAGTAACCCGCTTGTTCCTCATCGTTTGATTCCTCATTCTCAATTTGGATAGGAATCAGCTCTAAGTCTCCAGTGGAATCAAAGATATTACAAGGTACATCATCCTCGACATTACTTACGGCAAGTACATGTTACATTTCAGCTTGGAACGGTTCAGTCAGATCGTCATTTGATTCTGACTCTTTTGAATTTGGTATAATATTTTGTGTTTTGGTTTTGATAACTCCCACCCACTCTTGATGGGATGTAGGGTAATGTGTAAAATAAACTTGTTCTTCCTGTTGAGCAAGAATGAATAGGTCATAACTAACTGCATATCTCCGTGACCACTCGATCTCAACATTTCCATATTTGTCCACCTTTGTACCACACGAACTGTTATCAAACCTCTCGCATTTAAATAGAGTCACTGACTTGTCCCACTTGTAATCTAGCTGAATTATATCAATTAACTTGTTGTAGTAGTTGCACTCGACACCGTCAACTTGGCCACCTCGACAATATACACGTAATTGCAAGTTTCCGTATTTCCATTCGCATCAACAGTTACAAACCGATACTCATTGATTATATATTTTTTGATCCTGGTAACAGTTGTTGCAGACTTGTAAGCTAAACTCCATACAACATCCTGGGGAGCTGACACATAAGCTAAACTCCATATTTTTTGTGCGAAGTAACCTCATAACCAATGAGGAAATTTAGCCTTCATGAATTCATCGAGGTCGGAATCCAAGATCAAAGGAGTTGTTGATCAGACCCATTGTGAGAAGTATCTGTAACAAAAAGAAAGAAATTAATACTTTAATACTTACCGTAGAAGTTACAAAAGATGACATCTTACTTTAAGTATGGGGCGGCCTCTTCACAGTTGTTTAAAATGTACCACTCCGCTACTTTCTTATCGCTTCCTTCAAGAGTTGACCTACAATTTGTTCGCACGACCCGGCCAGGATAATTAAATATTGATATTTGACCACTCGATTCATTGTCATCATCATTGCGAGGTACCCCCTCCATCTTGGTATAACTTTAGGGGGATAATAGTATGAGGCAAATTTGGTGGCCTCTTCGACCAGATACGCTTCAGAAATAGATCCTTCAACGTATCTTGTATTCTTGATCTTGTATTTCAATGTGCGTAAAAACCTACAACAGACAATTAGAGGGTATTTATAACCTATGGCACAGTGTGTTTAAATTAATCACATGAAAAGCATATATATATATATATATATATATATATATATATATATATATATATATATATATTACCTTTCAAACGGATACATCCACCTATATTGTTGCGAACCTCCTACCCTTGCTTCGTATGCCAGGTGAACGGGCAAATGTTCCATTGAGTCAAAGAAGCTAGGAGGAAACACCATCTCTAACTTGCATAGCATTTTTGGCATGCTCTCCTCCAACTGCCATAGCTCGTCGACATTAAGTTTAGAAGCACAAATTGTTGTAAAGAACGAGGAAAACTCTGTCAGAGTATCTAATATATGCTTAGGTAGTGCCTTGAAGGCCCATGGCAATAATCTCTTAAAGAAAACGTGACAATCGTGACTCTTCATATTACGTAACTTCGCCTCGTTCAAGTCCACACATTTTGAGAAGTTTGATGCATAACCATCCGAAAGATTCACACTATTAACCCATTGTAACAATTGTAAATTCTGCTCTTTGTTCAAGGTGTACGACGCCCTAGGTTTGGAAATTCGGCCCATAGTAGTCTCTACTAAATGCAAAGAAGGCCTTTTGTAAATCTGTTATATGTCAAGTCTTGCATTGACTGTATCCTTTGTCATACCCTTGGTGTCCATGACGGTGTACAGAATATTGCAAAACACATTCCTCTCAATATGCATGACATCGAGGTTGTGTCTTAATAATTGATCTTTCCAATATGGTAGCTCCTAAAAGATGTTGCGTTTGTTTCAATGATGCTGAACGCCATCCCTCAGGCTCATTGGAAGCAGCTTCCTCTTCAACACTTTGAATGTGCTGCACCCTTTCCCATATTACTTGCCTACTTAAACGACGAGGTTTAGCTGATCGTTCAACCACATTCTGGCTGAAGTCTTTTTTGTTTCACCTAAACGGATGATCGAGGGGTAGGAATCGCCGGTGCCTGTCAAACCAAGATACCTTGCGACTGTATGACAAGCTAAACCCCACGTTCTGTTCGAGACATATCGGACATGCATGCTTCCCCGACGTTTGCCATCCACTCAACTTCCCATATGCAGGGAAATCATTTATCGTCCACATTAAGGCAGCCCGCAAGATGAAATTCTGACTCAATGATACATCGTACGTAAGAACCCCCTCACTCCACAACATCTTCAACTCGTCTACCAAAGGCCTGAGGTACACATCTATTTTCTTTTTTGGGTTGGATGGCCCAGGGATTAACGCGTTGAGGAACAAAAACTCTCTTCTCATGCACATGGAAGGTGGAAGGTTGTATAGAGTCACAATCACAGGCCAACTGGAATAGATCCTGCTTGTTTGGTTGAAAGGAGCGAACCCATCTGAACATAAACCAAGACGAACATTACGGGGATCGGCTGCAAATGAAGGATTCACCTCGTCAAATTTCAGCCAAGCTTCGGCATCAGATGGATGCGTCACAAATTTTTCATCCCTGTAATGCTCTCAGTGCCATCTCATGTGAGCAGTTGTTTGTTGCGATGAATACAATCTCTGAAGTATGGGCACGAGGAGAAAGTACCACATCTTGCTTAATGGTTGATTGGTTGTTTTCCCTTTAATCTTCTTGTATCTATCATCTTCACAGAATTTATAAGTAGTCCACTCAGCATCATCCTTGTAATAGATCATACATCCGTTGGGGCAGCAATGGATTTTTTCAACACTAAGCCCGAGCTCTTTCACCTTTTTTTTTGCTTGATAAAAATCTTTCGGCAAATTATTGTCATTGGGAGCAACCTTACTCATAATCTGCATCATTTCATTGTAATTCTTCTCACTCATATAGTGATCAGTCTTCAAGCTTAATGTCGCTAAGATAGCCGATAGCGATGAATATTCACTAGTTTCAATGTGTTCGCAACCTTCCCATAAAGGATGTTGTGCATTTTGAAGCATTTGAAAGAACCTATAGGCCTCCGGATTAGGCTCCTCTCTCATTTATGATGGTTGATTATGTGTGCCGGTCTCCTCTTCCATGTATAAAGTCCAGCATGAATCACGGGATCAAAATATTGGCCGATCGACGGTCCCGCGACATCCATGACCAACTACTGATATTGATTAAGGTTGGCTTGATGAGTACTGTCTCCGTAATAACCGCTCGGTGTCTGTTGGACTTCCCCATGATGCACCCAACATTCATAATCCCTCATCAATCCTTTTTTACACAAATAGATTCTGACCGTTCCCGCGTCATGAAATTCCAAACAATTACATCTCGCACACGGACAACTGAGCGAGGTACTTGAATTAGTTGTGTGCGCCAAAGCAAATTGGATGAACTCTTCTAAACCTTCTAAGAATACTCGAGTAAGTCATTTTTTCTGAGTTAGACGATTGTACATCCAACTCCTATCACGATCGCCTTCCATAATTCCCCAACCAACCCTGCACAGAGACTATTTGGAACATAATACAATAATACTAATTAATTCAACTACCAACATAAGTGGCAAATACAACTAGCCACTTATACCAACCAATTGCCACTTAATCAAGAAAGTGACAAACAAACAAAAACATGCAGTGAACAAAGAACAGATCCCAGCAAGCAATCAGAGAATGTGGATAGTACACTAGGAGATGGGGACATGCAACTTGACGGGCCAAATAAAGAATGATAACTCAGTTCCATGCAAAGAATGATAACTCAATTCCAACAACTAGAGAATGTTGTAGTTTGTTACCTCAATTCCAGCAACCGATTGCAAAGAAAAAAAAAACTACTATTATTATCTACAATTTATCCTATAAACAACAATTTCACAAACATCTAAGAACTCAAGATCTAATAACTCAAGACTTGCAAATTAAATGAAGAATTAACTCTTAGTTCTCTCCATAATTAATTTTTTTCCTCTTAATTGTGTTAAACTTGCAAATTATATTAAACAAAAATTTCTACTATAATTAAAAAGTGATAGGTAACATAAGCATTAAATTTTTATCAATTATATGATTTGAGGTTTAAGTTAATTAGGATCTAACAGTTAAATAGTTAAATTATTCCATTAGTAGATTAAAGACACAACATCTAAATATATATAAACTAATTAACTTTTTATTGTTGTTAAAATTATAAATCTGGTAACAATTATACACAAAATGTTATTCTAATGTAATTCTTAAATATATTATTTATGTGTATATTTAGTTTATGTTTTCTAAATTAAAAAATTAAAACATGAATATACCAATTAACTTATACCACATAAAATAAATTTATTGTATAAGTTATTTATTTATTTTACAAAAACTTATAAATATATGAATTTCTTATATTACATCCAATATTACTCATTAATTTATATTTAAATTCACATAGTTGTATTTATAATATTTAGTATTTATAATTCATATTTAAACATTTTTAATCAATTGACTAGTACTGAGTAATAATATAGGCTAAATTACATGTTTCTATCAATTTTATTCAGTGCCTCTTGATTTTGAGAGTAATGAGCTTCAATCACCATAAATAAATGAAAAAAATATTTGAAATTTGGTACTAAAATAGTTATTATGGATTCAAATATTTGCATGTATCCTACAACAATATTTTAAAAGAAACTATAATTTTCTCATGTCTCAAAGTTTTAAAAGAACTTTATTTTTCAGTAAAATATGTTTTCATCTTTTATGGTATAGTTGTACGTGAAAGGTAGGTAGGTGAGCTTTAGAATAGCAGATGCATTCAAATTTCAACTCAAACCAATTGATTGTTAGTTAGGTGAAATTTCCATTCAAACCGTAAGATATGGCCAGGCACCTTCAACATCATATCATAGTTTTAGTTAATATTATGACTTTTTCCCCAACAAAAGAGGTGGGTATTTTTAGAAAAAGCAAAAGCCAAACAAATTCCAATACTTCACGTAATCCCCTGCTTATAACTTCAGCATCTAGATTCCTCAAAACATCATTATTATATTATTATCCTTATTATTCGGAAATTCCAAAATGACATTCATTGAAATTCATATTTCCAGAAACAAAATGACGGATCTGGTTCATGGGTAAGCTAATATACAATGACTACACATATTTTCCCAAAAAAAAAAAGAAGAATAACCCAAAAACCACCTTAAAACTATTTTCCTAACCAAAGAACTTGCAAGAAAATACCCTTACCTGTTGAAGAACGGCTGAAGGTGGAGAGCAAGAGGAAGCATGGTGGAAGAGGCTCCCAGTGGCGGCGGAGACGAGCTCAAACGGCGGTGATCGGATGTCAAGAGAGGACAAGAGAAGAGGAACAACTTTCGGATGAAATGCAGAATGAAAAACGGAGGAAGGAGACACTTATAGAAATTTTGCAACGAAGATGTTCCTTCCACCGCAAAATTGTAGCGGAAAAATCAGGAAAAATCATCTCCGCCACAAATTTGCGGCGAACTGATCACCTCCGCCGCAAATTTGCAGCGGAAAGTCCTTTTATCCGCCGCAAAGTGCAGCAGACTTAGGGTTGTCCGCCACAAACCGTCGGCAGCACCGACGGTTTGCGGCGGACTTCCATCTTCCGCCGCAATTTTGCGGTAGATAGTGTATTTCCGCCGCAAATTGCGGCGGCGAAGATACCTCCGCCGCAAAATGTGCGTCGGAGGCTTTCTTTCCCCCACAAAGAGCCCTGGTTTGTCATTTTGCGACGGAAGATATTAGTCCGTCGCAAAATGTGTAATTTTGCGATGGAATATATTTTTCCGTCACAAAATCTCCCAAATTTGCGATGGAACTATTTCCCTCGCAAAATCCGTTGCAAATTTACTATTTTCTTGTAGTGTAGGATTAAAATGATATAAGTTGCTATATTTTTATTGGACAGAGTTCAAATGACATGGTACTTATAAAGTATATAAGTATATGTCTTCAAGTTGTTTCTTAATAATCCATGTCATTCTCAATGTTATGATTTTTTGTCCAAAAATGCAAATTGTCAACTAATAGTCAATGTATTTTTTTACGTCTATTTTGAAAGTTCACATTTACTTTTGACCATAAAAAATCATTTTTGTTAGACGCATTTTTAGAGAAATTTCATATGTATTTTTATACCTCAACTCTTAACAAATTTTTAAAAATGGTCAACTAATGGTCAATACGTAATTTTGTTCCCATTTTAGAAGTTTATAATTACTTTTGCTCATAAAAAAGGTATTTAGTATTGGGTAGAATAGGCAAGAGCGAGTATTATATTTAGAGATAAAACAAATACCTCAACTAATTTCTACATTCAAATCAGAGGAAGTAAGTATTAATTTGTTTCATTTTAATTACCTCAAAATAATGCAATCTGGACGATCGTCAGATTTCCTTCCTAAGACCATAACAATCTACTGGTCCCGCAGAGTAAACGTTCTTCGATACAACAACGCTTCGCAGCCAAAAAAAGAAAGAAAGAAAGAAAGAAAGAAAGAAAGAAGATAACTTCAATGTAAGTCAGTCTTTTAGACGACCCAACTATATAAGAAATGTAATTAGCCCCTGCTATATCTCTTGCTCCTTCGTTACCACCATGAAGCTCTATTCTTCAGAAGAGCTAATTCTGATAAATATTCCAGTATTCCTTCTCTTGGTGTTTAATTCTTCATGTCACTCCCTTCATAGAATAACCCCAAGCCAATCCCTCAAAGACGGCGACATTTTGCTCTCAGATCAAGGAACCTTTGCCCTGGGTTTCTTCTTCCTCGGCAACAAATCAACAAAGCGATATGTTGGAATATGGTATAGATTCTCCAAACCAACGGTTCTGTGGGTTGCTAATAGACAGAATCCTCTTCACGATACTTCTGGAGTTTTGTCGATTGATACCCATGGAAACATCGTTATTGTTTACAATGATACTCATTCGAGAGGAAATAGCCTCATTTGGTCTTCCAACGTTTCGATCACACCTTCTAGTTACACCTTTGCTAAGCTTCAAGACAAAGGAAACTTTGTTTTAATTGGAAATGAAGGAAGACCTAAGGTTTTATGGCAAAGTTTTGACTATCCTGGTAACACGCTTGTTCCGTTCATGAAATTTGGGGTGAACCGGAAAACCGGTCTGTATTGGTTCCTCACGTCATGGAAATCCCCCGATGACCCAGGATTGGGGAATGTGACTTTCAAAATGGACTTGACGGGTTATCCGCAAACGTTCATTTACAAAAATGGAGGTCCATTTTGGCGGGCTGGGACTTGGACGGGTCAACGATGGAGCGGTATACCGCAGATGACTCCCAACTTCATCTTCAATGTCACCTACGTTGACAATGCCAATGAAGTAAGCATCGTGAGCCGAATCAAGGACCCTTCGTTCTTCTCAAGAATGGTGCTGGACAACACTGGTCATCTAACACGAATTATTTGGGAAGCAAAGGAGAATAGATGGCTCCAAACATTGTATGGTCCAATAGAAGATTGTGACCGATATGGTCAGTGTGGATCAAATAGCAAGTGTGACACGTATAATGGAAAAGTTTGATTGTGTGTGTTTGCCTGGGTTCGAACCCATGAACCCGCAAGAGTGGAATATCAGAAATTGGTCGAGCGGTTGTGTGAGGAAGAAGAATGTGTCCATATGTCAAAGCGGGGAGGGGTTTGCTAAAGTGGAACGCGTGAAGGTGCCCAATACATCAAAGGCACGTGTGGATAAGAGGGAGAGTATGAGCTTGAAAGGGTGTGAAGAGAAGTGCCTGAGGGATTGTTCGTGTGTAGCATATACTAATGTCAATGAGGTCAAACAAAATGGATGCTTGACGTGGCATGATGATATGGAAGACATCAGAACATTCAACAATGTGGGCCAAGATTTGTATGTGCGTGTTGATGCATATGAATTGGGTACCTTCTTCATTTCACTTCTTTTTATGTTTTTGCTATGAGTTGGGTACCTTCTTCATAAGAAATACTTAAAGGAAGAGCTAAGTACTATTGTATCACTATGCCTCCGACCCAATCCCATTTTCCGAAACGTAGTTTCATACTCTCAGTTTTGAATTAAAGACCCTTTCTGCTTGGTGAATTAATTAATCACCTTTGAATGAATAGAATCGATAATTTTGGTCTCATTTTGAGAGTTTTATTAGGGACTTGGTTACCCATGATAAGTTTGTGTGATTAAAAGATCCGGTATTGTATGATGTTTTAGAAATGACAAGAAAAGTATATATAATCTCAATTCTAAAACAAAAGATCAAAGTCAATATATATGCCAGAAGTATATCATCAAAAGTGTTTTTCAATAATATACGTACCGAGTGTTTTATTGTTTGAGTTTTAACCTTCTCTCAGATAATATATTGATAGCTTGTATGTCTTAATAATATATTCATTTAACTAACTCCTTCTCTCAGATGATTTTTATCACACAGCTTTGGTGACTTCTATATTTGACAGTATCTCAAAAACATAATGATAATTCATTGGGGAAAAAAAATCATTTTAAGCTTTAATTATCATATGATTTTTTGAACATAAATTCCCCTTTGGTGTAATCTTATCTGCAGCTAAATATAAAAGGAAGCATCACGATTCTCTTGGAAAGAAGGGCATGGTGACACTTGTCGTCGTTTCTATTTGCCTGATGACGTTACTAGTGAGCTATTTTGTGCATTGCTTTGTAAAGAACAACAAAAACGGTAAGCTTTATTTCTATCAATTTCCCAACAAAGTGAAGTTCTTAAGTTACTACAATCTACATGCTGCACATAAACTTAACTAGAAGGTTTGTCTTCTTTTCAATTTAAAATGATTAATTAATTGGTTGTGTGAATCACAACTCATCTCTTACATTTTTTTAAAAAAATTTTTTATCGCAGCGAAAAGAATGCAGAAAAAATATTTGTTTGATGGAGAAAACAATTCCGATTTTACTCTCTTTGATATAAAGGACATAGTTGAGGCAACAAACAATTTCTCAGACGCTAACATGCTTGGACGAGGTGGCTTTGGTTCTGTATTTAAGGTAGCTTTTGAATGTAATTAGTTTCAAATTATACAGCTGTTAGTATACTTGTTATCAATGCCATTAGCTTATTCTTTCTAGTAGTTGTTTCATACAATAAAGATGAAATGTACCCATTAATTAAATATGAATTTTGACATCAGGGTCTACTTAAAGATGGGCTGGAAGTAGCAGTTAAGAGGCTATCAAAATACTATGGACAAGGCGTTGAAGAATTCAGAAATGAGGTTACTGTGATTGCAAATCTCCAACATAAAAATCTTGTAAGGATCTTAGGTTGTTGCATAGATGGAGAAGAGAAGATGTTGATATATGAATATTTGCCAAACAAAAGCTTGGACTCTTTCATTTTTGGTATGCCTTCTTACCATTTAATTTTTCTACATATATAAATTACATATAGTCAAAATTTTCAACTTCAGAAAATGAAATAATTGATCAGGCAATATTCTTCACTTTTAATAGTTTACAACTTTGATTTAGATCAAGCGAAACAATTACAATTAGATTGGAGGAAAAGATTTGACATCATTTGTGGAGTTGCAAGAGGAATTTTATATCTACATCAGGATTCAAGACTACAAATAATTCATAGAGATTTGAAGGCCAGCAATATTTTGTTAGATTCTGGAATGAATCCAAAAATTGCAGATTTTGGTATGGTAAGAATATTTGGTGAAGAGCAAATTGAAGCAAACACAAACCATGTTGTTGGAACCTAGTAAGTACTAGCAAAAACCAAACTACTAAATTCTTCATTGGAATTATTTTCATCATCTAATCAAGATCTATCTCTAAATAACGAAAATTTTGATGCTAATTGCAAATCCATTGTTCAACGTCAAACAACATTTTAACACGGGCTAGATATAGGTTTGTTGCCTATGCCCCATTAAGTCAAGATATATTCAGGTGACATAATATGCAAGCTAGAAATAACAATAAAAAAATTCAAATAATTAACAGTTTAAGTTTATTTTGTTGAAATGATTATTAACAAATTCTAATATTTTTTGCAGTGGTTATATGTCACCTAAATATGCAATGGAAGGAATTTTCTCAATAAAATCAGATACATATAGCTTTGGAGTTTTACTTTTGGAGATTGTCACTAGCAAAAAGAACAGTGGCCATTATGATGATATTTCTTCTACTTTGGTTGGACATGTAAGTATAGATTATGAACCTCTTGAGTTAAGTTTGCTCTTTGGTATAGTCTAACTACCTAATCTATTCAATTAATTCAGATTTGGAACCTTTGGAAAGAAAGTAGAGCTACGGAAATTTTTGATCCATCATTAATGGGGGAAACATGTCTTGAACATCAAGTTCTGAAATGCATCCAGATTGGGCTTTTATGTGTGCAAGAATTTCCAACAGATAGGCCGACCATGTTAGAAGTTGTATTCATGTTGGATAATGACTCGAGTCTTCCGCCTCCAAAGCAACCAGCATTTCTTTTCTAGAAAATGAATTGTGATGGTTCAAATCCATCAATCAGTGGAAGGGTTAATTCAATAAATGAAATAAGTACTACTGTGGTTGAAGCTCGTTGAAAACCATATCTCTCTCATACTTGATAATGCTCTTATAATGCTATAATACTTGTAAATTATGTTATTTTATGATTTTAAAACATTTTGAATGATGCCTGTATGTTATAGCTTTTTAGTTATGTGTGGATAACATTAATGCATATTTCTTTTACTATTGAAGTAATAAAATGAACAATATGTAAAACTTGCTAAATTGTTGTTAGGCATGATTATAATTAGTTGTCAATTACTGACAATTGATATTGGATATCTTCTTTCTTTTAACCTTTTGTTGCTTTACATGTAACATTTTGTTTCTTTACATATATGGTATAGTCCCCAAATTAATAGTCCTCAAAATTAGGAGTTAAAGTTAGGCTACATTAAAATTAAGAATAAAATCTAAGCACACAAACAAAAAAGGGTTATAGCTAATGAAAACTCTTACTTCAATTTGTCAGGGAAAAAACATTGCCACAGTTTGGTATTAAAAAACATTTCTTTAAACCATTCTCACAGGATCACCGGGTATCCTAAATTACCAAGTGATGCATGTCTCACCGTAAACATAACATTTGGGCAATAGTTAATGTGATTTAACTCTTGCCCAAATGAGTTGATTGGGGCATACAAGTGTCTTGGAGTGCTATTGGATGTGCTGTACTGTTATGGGTTCCAACAATATGTGTATGTATATGTAATGTGTGGGACTTTGGGTTAGAGGCCGCCCTTGATGGGCTGAACAAGATTTGATTGGGAAAGGAAAAGCCATAATCAAATAAGAAATCAGCGTTTCAACATTTATTGCTGATTGAAAAGACAAATCCTTAAGAAGTGATTTGTCAATGCAAATCAATATTAATTGTTGATTTGCTTAATTCATGAGCATGAGCCTAATAATTGATAGAATCAATCACACATTTAATGTCTTTTACTATGGCTTGGGAGGAAAATGGGAGAGGTCTCACCAGACCCCTATAAATAGAGGGTTGGCTACTGTCATTTTTTCTTCTCATCATCTTCCCCTCCACAGCTCTACTACTCATCTCGGCGCCTTTGGATAGAAATTTAAATGGTTTAGATTTAATATTTTATAAAAATATTATTTCTAAATATTTTTATTGTAATTTTAAATCATAACTAAACTTTAACCATTTCTAAATTTATTAAATTTTTTTAATAATTTGATATTTTAAATATTTTTTATTGCAATTTTAAATTATCATAACGAAAATTTAATAGATTTTAAATTTATTAAATTATTTTTTAATATTTTAATATTTTATTAAAAAAATTATAAAACATTAAATTTGAACCGTTCAAATTTCAATCCTAACATTGATATAAATAATGGAGGGGAGAAGGATGGAAAGAGAAGATGATCGTAGCCAATCCCGATAGATAGAGGTTGTCCTATGCATTTGGGGAGAGGAGGGGGGTGGCAATTGAAACTACTTGCAATCTCTCTTTGTTTCTCCGTTCTTTCTTTGTTCTAGTGCACTGCTGTGCACACCATGATTAGACTCTACTAGTCTGATAATTACTGGAGCTTTGGTGAAGTGAATCAGATCTATCCCGGTACACATCTCACTCCTCTCTATATATATGAAACTAATGGTTTTAGAGACGCGAATCGCAATGATTTCAAGGCTATGATTTATGCTTTATGAGTAAGCATGATTCTTTTTATTCCGCTGCAATTTTATATGCTTTATCTCAAACATACTTTTCTCATATTTGAATATACGTTATTAATACATACATGCTTTCTACTCTTTCTCTTTCTCGCATGAATCTATACATTGACCGAATATGCATGGATTCACTTTTGCTTGGGTGTTTTAATTTTTTTCCCCCCAAATTCAATCATGTTTTAAAAAAATCATTATTCAGCTTACATTGTGCATATGTGTGTATACTTGAATCACTAACCCGTGATTGCGTCTATCTTAAAGCTATTTGATTTCATATACGCCAGGAGTGGCATCTTCATAACGATGAATGAAGTTTCTACTTATAATTCCTCTGCCTCTTCAATATATGCTATTGATACATGTATACTTGAACCTGCATGGTTTATGTTCTTTTCTCTTCAATCTCATTCCAGAGGTTGATGCTTTATATGTCTGAGTATCATTTATATATTCAATGGTTGCTGGCTGAATATGTTTGCTCCTCTGGTTCTTTTGTTAATGCTTGAACCTGTTGCCTCATCATGTCTTTTTCTCCCTTAATCAATTATAAATCACTATGATTCTCTATATTGCTGTGTGTTACGGACCCATTTATAAAGCCCATTTGTGGCATGGCCCAACAAGGGGCAATCCGTATCAAAATCCGTCTATAATGAAGGGAGATCCTAACCAACCTATAATCAATACTATAATCAAGGAAGATCTCAATCAAAGATCTCAATCTAGATGTGGCAGCACGATACTTGGGCTATAAGGCAGAGTCCAAACCCTATAGGTAAAATTTTTTATATAAGAGGTAAACCCTAAGGTATGAGGACTCTCTCTCTTTTAATATTCAACCGTCAATGTGCACACATACCACCCCTTTAGCGAAAGCTTTATTTGTGCACAGTGATCCATCATTCTCCTGGGTATCTAACTCATAGATACCTCATAGAAAGAAGTTGTCTCAAAAAGCAAGCGACAGAGGTTTTCTTTTCAGAGCAATGAGAGCAAAAGTTCAAATATGAGGACTTTTTTTTGGGGGGGGGGGATGAGCTTATAAGAGGTAACTACTGAGGTTACCACTGAAGTTACGGATCGCAAAAGGTAGAGGCAAAGAATATAATTCACCCCAAAATGCAGTGATGAGGTATTCGAAGCGACATGGGCATTAAATACGCACAAATATCGAAGACGACTAAAGGGGACTGTTTTACGCCATGACATTTGGGAGTGTACAGCTATTAGGATGTCAAGATGAAATAAGGAGGTGAAGCGAAAGTCCTTTCAAATTTGAGTTATCTCAGGCACTATCCCAATTCCTTGAAATATTGTGAAAGGAAGGAAGGACACGCTCCTCAATAACTGGGATCAACATAGACAAGATCGGACAGTACATGAAAGACAAGCAAATTGAGCCAATTCTTGATCATGATAATCTAGATTGGGGGGAACCCGGTGCTAGAACATGCGAACCCGGAAGCTCGGATGTTGATCCACAAGAAATCCAAACAATCATGAATAGGAATGGAGTTGAAAATGAATTAACACAGATTACATATCTAGGGGTAAGTTACAACTAGAATATGAATAAATTCAAAGTTTGTTGAAACTCAAACAAAATTCGAACAACTCAGAAATAAGATCCGGGTTAGACAACTAGTACGCCCTGGCAGCCCAGAGACCTTGACTACCGGATTGAAGGGCTACTGTTACGGACCCATTTATGAGGCCCATTTGTGGCACAACCCAACAAGGGGCAATCCATATCATAATCCACCTATAATGAAGGGAGATCCTCACCAACCTGTAATCAAGGCTATACTTAAGGAAGATGCCAATCAAAGATATCAACCTAGGTGTGGTGACATAATACTTGGGCTATAAAGCGCACAGGACCGATGAGTCCAAGCCTACAGGTAAAATTCTATAAATAAGAGGTAAATCCTAAGGTATGAGGACTCTCTCTTTTAATATTCAGCCGTCATTATGGATATACACCACTCCTTTTGGTGAAAGACTTATTCGTGCACAATGATTCATTATTATCCTAGGTATCTACCTCATAGATATCTTAGAGTAGTTATTTGATCTAATTCAACACACTAGCCCAACAGGGCTAGAGATCTATTGTTCCTATACAAAACATTGTGTTTTCTTTCATAAACTCATGTGACTGAAATCTTGAACCCTTGCATAAATTTGTTTGTGCTTTGCAACAAGAGTATGTTGATATTGGATGTGTAAATCTCTCCATATTTGGAACCCTTGTTTTTCTCAAAGCTTGAAACTTCATGTGTCCTTAGTTTCAATTCGTATAGATACATAATGATGAGTTCTAATTTTTCCATTTGTTGAGAAAGAAAATTGTGCTGTATATATGCGTTGCTTTATACTCCTTGTTTTTATTCATTTTTTGTTTAAACATGAGCCTGAAAGTGAATCAAAACAAGCAACCCAAATCCACTATGGGCTAAAGAGCTCATAAAACACAAAGATAACACATCCAAGTCATGTTACGAAATGTGGTAAATGTCAGCCAAAAGAGCTTGAAAATTTGGGTTTTTTTGAAATCAAAAGGAGTTTACAGAAGGTAAGGTCATGATATGAAGATCTTGAAGAGACAATTCCAAAGACACTTAGAATGTGTCAAAAAAGAGTTCGGATTAATGGAGAAACGAAGGATAGAAATCGACGGTTACATTATCGCCACCGCCAAAGAATGCGTAATTTGCTATTTGAAAATGAAACTTAATTTTAGAGTAAATGATAAATCCTAATTTTTATATATTTTATCCCACCTTATTTCATTTATTTTGGGAATTATTTTAGGCTAATTTGGATATATTAGATAATATTTGGATTGTTAGCCAATTTTAGAAAATAATATAAATTTGAATTAATTATAAGATATTGAGTTTAAATTATTAATATTCTGATTGATATCTTAAATTAGAAATAAATATATATTGTATATTCCTTAGTGTATTATATTCTAGGGTAATATTGTGTATTCTAAAATAATCTTGTAGGACACTTGTCATTGTATTATTGGTTGCATATGCTTATATAAAGAATTATGGAGGCTCAATGTAATGAAGAGCTTGACCTATTTTTCTCAAATTCCTGACTTGGTATCAGAGGGAAAAAGGCCAGAAATGGCAACATCTGAGAATTTTCCTACCCAATCCGAATCTAACCCTAACCCTAATTCCTCCATCAGTCCAAATACTCAGTCTCCAAGAAATTCTACTGTAACCATTATGCTACCCACTGGTCAAACCGTATCACCATCAAACTTTCCTTCCCATCATTTTCAATCTTCAGCTTTTTCCACTTTTCCCTTTCCTTCCTATCCGCCATTTCCTTCCATCAACCCTAGCTTTCTTCGTCAACAAAATTTCACTTCCGCAACATACTTCCATTTTCCGATGTCCACCTCCGCTGCACATACTCTGTCCTCACCTACCCTTCCTCCACCTCCGTTCACACAATCATCTTCCCTCTACTCATCCACGGTAGTTCCACCAATCTTGACCTGTTTCCCTTCTTCCTCATTTCCGACGGCTTTTGCTCATCTTCACCAAACTCAGCCATCAGCCTCTCCCTATTTCAATCCATCTCAGTTTCCTGGTTCTTCTCTGCTCCACCAAGGTCCTCAGGTCCCTATTCGGTCTACCTCACTGCTCAGCTCATTGAACCACGACAGTCCCGTCAAGTTGGACGGAGATAATTTTCTTACCTGGGAATCCACCATCATGCCTATAATAAGGGGGCATCGGCTTGATGGTCATATCTTAGGAACACAATCAGTTCCTTCCGAATACATTCTTGATTCAGCAGATCAAGTATGTCCAAATCCAACTTATGAGGAGTGGCTAGCTATTGATCAAATCCTGCTCGGTTGGTTATTTGGAACCATGACTGTCAAAACTGCCAGCCAAATGACTGGATGCAAGGCGACATCCTCTCTCTGGAAAGCAATCTCAGAATTTGTTGGTGATAACACACATTCACGTGTGACTTTCTTAAAAGGCCAGTTTCAGTAGCTCAAGAAGGGTACCCTTAAGATAAAGGAATACCTAGCCAAGGTGAAATCAGTTTCAAATAATCTGACCCTTGATGGCTGCCCATTGTCTCTCGCAGATCTTATAACACAAACTCTGGCTGGTTTGGATACAGAGTACACACCCATAGTTGTTCTGCTTTCTGAAAAAGACAATTTGTCTTAGTCAGATCTTCAGTCTAAATTGCTCACATATGAATCCCGTTTGGAGCAGCTACAAACCACCACTACTACCAATTTGTCCCAAGTTTTTGCTGCTTTGACATTTCAATCTAATTATGGTCAGTCAAGCAAAGGTAGAGGTGGCAGACGAGGAAGAGGTCGGTCAAATAGAGGAGGCAGAGGCAACAATTCCTCAAAAACTGATCGACCATGGTGCTACTTATGTGACAAGCCTGGACATGAAGTGGCTAACTGTTTCAAGCGTTTTGATAAGAATTTCAAGCCTCCTACACGCAAGCCTGAATCAGCTTCTGCCTACATCACTACTCCAGAAACTACAGTTGATCCTGCATGGTATTTAGATACAGGGGCTACTCACCATGTTTCCAACAACCCTGATGATGTTGGTATTGTCATGCCCTCAGGTATTGCTTCAATTTCAGTAGGTAATGGGTCTTCTATACATGTGGTTGGATCTGGAAATTCTAAGTTACTCTGTGATGAGACTGCTGTTGTGAAATCCCTGAAACTGAATAATATTCTGATTGCACCTCAAATGTCAAAGAAACTGATCAGTGGATACAAATTAACTAATGACAATAGTAATATCTCTGTGGAAATTAACTCTGATGGTTGTTTTGTAAAGGACAAGAGTCTACCCAATGTTCTACTGCAAGGAAAAACCACCAAAGGTTCCACTCCAGGTCTCTATCGGATTGACAACCTCGTTGTTCCAGTGAAGAATCATGCTGCTTGTTTAGTTTCTGTTGGAAATAGTTCTGTTAGGACAAGTAGGAGTTTATCTTTTTCAGAATCTTGGCATAGAAGACTAGGACATCCTAGTAAAGCTATTTTTCAAAAAGTGCTTATTGATTGTAATATTCAAATGCCATCTAATGAAAATTATCAGTTTTGTGAGTCTTGCCAATTGGGTAAATCCCACAGACTTCCTTTTCCTGTCTCTCATTCTCGGTTCGATCATGTTCTGGATTTGATTCACACTGACCTTTGGGGTCCTTCACCTATTCAATCAGTTGGAGGCTATAAATATTACATTAGTTTTCTTGATGACTTTAGTAGACATACATGGATTTATCCATTGAAAACGAAAGGAGAATCTCTTTCTGCCTTCAAAATTTTTAAGAACATGGTTGAGAATATGTTTAAAAGGAAAATCAAAATTCTTCATAGTGATTGGGGTGGTGAGTTCAGAAATTTTCAGAACTGTCTTGCTGATAATGGAATTGTGTTTCGACACTCTTGTCCTCACACATCAGCTCAGAATGGAAGGGTTGAGAGAAAGCATCGACACATTGTTGAAACATGCCTAACCCTCTTAGCTCATGCATCTATGCCTACCTTTTACTGGTGGGAAGCTTTTTCTACTGCAGTTCATCTCATTAATAGACTTCCTACTGCTGTTTTACAAAATGTTTCACCTTTTGAAGTCCTGTATAGCAGAAAACCAGACTATAAAAATCTCAAGATTTTTGGTTGTGCTTGTTTTCCTTGTCTTCGCCCCTATAACCAGAACAAACTGCAATTCCATAGTACTAAATGCACTTTTCTGGGATATAGTGGCTCACATAAAGGCTACAAATGCTTGAGTTCTACTGGAAGAATCTATATATCTCGCCATGTTGTTTTCAATGAGCATGAGTATCCATTTGCTAATAATTTCCTTTGTTTACAGAAGCCATCAACTATTGAAATTGTGAATTTCTCAAGCTTGTCTCCAGCTGTTAGTGACCAGGGATCCTTGGCTGAAACTGATCCATTGCTGACTTCACCCAATACATCTATTTCCCACCTTGGCTCCTCAAATCACCATCCCATTGTATCCTCTTCTCCATCACCAGTCTCGACCTCTACACCCCAATCCTCACCTGAACCTTCAACTTCTTCTCCTCTCTCGGACTCTCCCTTGTCATCACCCACTCATCATAATTCTTCTATATTAGCCACTACTTCTGCTCTTTTCTCATCCACAGCATCACCAAATCATCTTTTATTAACTTCACCATCACCTTCAGCTACCTCTACCCCATTGTCTCTATCACCATCTCCCTTAGCTTCTAATTCAGTCTCTATACAGCCACCAACAATAACCCATCATCATCCAATGATCACCAAGACCAAAGTTGGGATCTCAAAACCCAGGTTCCCCTATGTTGGGTTAACTGTTGCATCTGATTCTACACCACAAACAGCAAAGCAAGCTTTGGTTTCACCACTTTGGAAGCAAGCAATGATTGAAGAATTTTCAGCTCTCCAAAGAAATGCAACCTGGACCCTTGTTCCTAGACTCAAAACTCAAAACATTGTTGACAGCAAATGGATTTTCAAATCCAAATTTAATTCTGATGGTTCTCTAGCTAAGCGAAAAGCAAGACTTGTAGCTAAGGGCTATCAACAAAATGAAGGCATTGATTTTTATGAGACTTTCAACCCTATTATTAAGGCTTCTACTATTTGCATTGTCTTGACTCTTGTTATCTCCTTGAATTGGGAAATCAAGCAACTTGATATAAATAATGCTTTTCTTAATGGCATATTGTTTGAACCTGTTTTTATGAAACAACCGGAAGGCTTTATTGACTCTTCCAAGCTTGATTATGTATGCAAATTGTCTAAAGCCCTTTATGGCTTAAAACAAGCGCCAAGGGCATGGTTTGATAGACTTCATAATGTTCTTCTTGCTTGGGGGTTTGTAAATTCAAGGAGTGATATCTCTTTGTTTGTTTACTCTGGCAAGAATCAGATTCTTATGATTTTGATATATGTGGATGACATACTTGTGACTGGTAGCAATTCCTACAGTCTTAAATGCTTTGCTACCAGACTTCATTCTATTTTCTCATTAAAGGATCTTGGTTCACTTCACTATTTCCTTGGAATAGAAGCTCATAGAGATGACACAGGGTTGTATTTAACTCATGGGAAATATATATGTGACTTGCTGGATAGGTTCAATATGAGCAATGCTTCACCTTGTCTCACTCCTATGTCCGGCAAGTCATTAATAGCACATTCAGGTGAATTACTGCACAATCCAACTGAGTACAGGAGTGCAGTTGGTGCTCTCCAATATTTATGTAACACAAGGCCTGATATTAGCTTTAGTGTTGGTAAGTTGAGTCAGTTTTTGTCTCAACCAACATCTGAGCATTAAAAAGCAATGAAGCAAGTCTTACGATATCTTAGAGGCACTATTCATTATGGTATTCATGTGAAACCAGCAAGAGTTCTTAATCTTTCTACCTATTCAGATGCGGATTGGGCATCATGTCCGGATGATAAACGTTCTGTTGGAGGATATTGTGTTTTCCTAGGTAATTCTCTAGTGACATGGTCATCAAAGAAGCAATTAGTTGTCTCTTGCTCTAGCTGTGAATCTGAATACCGCTCTTTGTCTAACACTGCATCTGAATTGAGTTGGATTAGATCTTTACTTTCTGAGTTGAATTTGAGACTAAAGCAGATACCTACCATATGGTGTGATAACACCAGTGCAGGTGCACTAGCATCCAATCCTGTGCATCATGCTAGAACAAAGCACATAGAAATAAATGTGCACTTTGTTAGAGATCAAGTTTTGTCTAAAGTTCTAAAGGTCTCTCATGTACCAACAGAGTATCAAGTTGCTGATTGCTTAACAAAACCTTTACATAGCTCTCGGTTTTGCTTCCTTAGAGATAAGCTGGGAGTTACTGTTGCTCCAATTAAAAGGCATCAACAACAACTTACTTTGACTAGAAGAAAGAGAAAGAAGGAGGTTCAAAGTGAAGGAGGGAGTTAGAAATAAATATATATTGTATATTCCTTAGTGTATTATATTCTAGGGTAATATTGTGTATTCTAGAATAATCTTGTAAGGACACTTGTCATTGTATTATTGGTTGCACATGCTTATATAAAGAATTATGGAGGCTCAAGCTAATGAAGAGCTTGACCTATTTTTCTCAAATTCCTGACTTCTTATAATTAAATAATATCTCTTGATATATGATATATTGTGATTTTATAAGATCCCATGGTGCAGAATTTTTCAGGATAGCTAAAAGAAATTCCAATGGTAAAATTTTATAGGGTTACTTGAATTTTATTGGACTCAAGTTGGTACCAAAAGCCCTCCTCTCCTCCCTTTTAATTAACCTAAGCTCGGCCTATAAAAGAAGATCAACACGCTAAAGCCGGGAGAGAAGAAAGACACCGAAAAGATTAAAACCACCACGCCGCGAGATACACAGGAAAAAGACGGAGAAAAGTGAGACAGAGGCGCAGTACAATTCAATTGAATTAATCAATTGATCCTCCCTTTCCATTCTCTCTCACGCCACATAGACGCAGAGACCAATTCACCCGTCCATCAATTCTTCTTCATTCCAATAGTCTTTCGCGGGACCCACGTCCAATTCCATTGATTCCCTTCCCTTCCATTCCATTCACGCACAGATTGCTATTTCATTGGGACATTCATTATGATAGTGACATGTTTGGCCCTTGAAGAAGGAGATTCCATGAAAGCTTAAGTCTTTTTGGGAGGCAACTTGGGAGGAGTATGGAGGAAGCTAGAGCCTAGGGTTTACACTTGAAGACCACAAAGGGGTGTCTTTCTTTTTATCTTTTTAATTCAAACTCGAGATTATTTAGTTTTAAAGGATTTCAAGTTGTATTAATTGAGAACAATCTAGTTTTAGATTGTAAACTTATTTCTTTTGGATTAGACTGATAATTTGAAGTTTTATGTTTATTGTTGGACTCTTGTTTGCAACCTTTGGATTGTCAATTAGATTAATAATTGAGTTTTCGTTATTAATTTAATTGTTAATTTGGTTTATCATTTTAATTGTTTAATTGAGTTGATAAATTATCTGGTTGTTCAATTAGATAATTGTAAACAAGATTTTCAAGATTATTTTGTGATTGGTTTTTAATGGGTTTAATTAGCCACCGCTTATTTCATTATGAGTTTTCTAGTGAAATATGTGTTATTGAGCTAGAGGGTTTCCCATGTTCAATTGGGTAATTAAATTCATTAATCTCCTTTTGGCCTAATTAATTGATTTAGGCTAAGAAAGTTAACTCCATGCAATTCTTAAGTTGTCCCCTTCATGGTCATAATTGAATTAAATCCTTATTATTTGCTTTTAATTAATATTCTTATTAGGATTTTAATTATTCTCTCATAAGAAAACCCCCCCAAAAATTGCATTCAACTCATATACATTAGTCTCATTTTCAAAAAGGTTTTAGAGTTAATTGCATTAGTACATTTAGTTAGTTAATTGCATATAGGTAGTAGTGTTTTGCATTCTAGTTTAGGTCCATTTACATTCTACTGCATCTTTTATCACCTGAAAGTTAGTCCTAAAGAAAACCCACAGCTTGCTCCTTGGAAGAATGACCTAGGTTAACCCTAAACTACATAATTAATTAGGACCTAGTTTAATTGATCATTTTAACGACAAAAGTAGCTCGATCAATAAACAAAAGCCATGAATTGGTCATTCATGTTGCAACGATTCCAATGATACCAAGAACATAAAAATTGGAGCTTAAACAAGAAAGATTTGACCTTCCAAAGTTTGTGGGTCACGATGATCTGCCGAAGCTTCAACTGTGTCAATATTTTCTGTTTAGCTTACTGCAAGCACATAGGTCGCAAATAATATAAAAAAGTTTTGTTCCCATGAGAACTAAGGCAAAATGGATTAATTGTTACAGTTGTGTTCTTAATTAGGTCAGGCAAAGTCATTTTAAAATTATTGCACTCTGAGGAAAGGAAATTTGGTGAAGAATTAAAATAAGCAAACTTGATTCTATTTAACTTCAAGAAATTGAGGCTCCATAATCACTTCTCCCCTCTATACTTCATTAAACTAGTCATTTCGCTCTCAATTAGCTTTAATGAAGAATCAAGTGTTTGACTAAGATTCATAAATATTAGTAAAGCTTTCTCAAGTCAAAACAAACATTTATTTTCAAAAACACATTAATCTCTTGTAATAAGATAGTGAAAATATTAATTAAGACCCAACCTTATAATAATAATAAGCAAGTACTCCTGTGTGCTGAATGGGGAGCACAAAAGTAAAAAATTAAACCGAAAAAGATGAATAAAGAAAAAAATGCATCATAACTCATTAAAAGGAAAAGAGAAATGTAAAATAACTCGTAAAGTATGGTTGTAAAAGAATATTATGACGATTAATCTAAATTGGAGGGATATTTTGTGAAATACAATATAATTTACTAATGCTTGTACTCCCCTTGCATGTCCTCCTTTATATTCTCTCCTTTCAAATAGACACTTATATAGTCACTATTCTCTTTAAATGTAATCAATTTTCTCTTCAAAAATACTATTTTAGCCCAAAAAGAACATAAGATAAGCAAAGGCAACACCAGAAAACATAAGATGTGCTAATTGTTTTCATTTGAATAAGTGAATATATCTTTTTAATGATATTAATAAAGACCTTCACCAACTTAACTATTATTTCTTCCTTTGTTAATATCAGTATGAATACTTCAATTTTACTAATGAACCGCAGTCACCCAAATATTTCGCGCGCGCGCGCGCACTTCCCTTTTTGTAAGCTTATCTTTGATTTATATCATTTTCGCCATAAGAATCAGGAATTACATGACCGTTGTAATTTTATCTTTGAATTATACCTATTTATTATGTAGGATAGAATTTCGGTGATGATTAAGAAAAGAAATCAGAAAGTATCCGATTGTTCTATGCATCAGCTCTGATTTACATATAATGTACATCGAATCATTCAAAACTATCTCACTTTTATCACTACCTAATAAAACATGTCATTATATTATTTTTTTAAAAAAAAAAATCAGATCACATCATAATCAAATTCAAAGGCATACTCACTCCTAATCTAATTACTAAATCTGATTTTGAAAGTAGAGCGACTTCAAATTAAAGTCATATTATTTTTTTAACAAAATAAGTCATATTATTTCTTGTATGCAATCAATTTATACAAGGAGTCAGAGATATGGTTTTCTTTTCTTCCCTTTGATGTAAAGGGCTGCAAAGACATTAATTGCTTATTTCGACCATAGTCTTTCTCTTTTTTCATTCCTACTTTCGTGCCTTCTCCATTTTCTATTGCTCTGCATTGTTTGCAGTTTTATTCTTCTGCTTGCCTTCTAAAAAGTAGTGTTTGGTATGTTAAAAAGTTAAATTTGAATGGGCCTCATACGTAAATTTCCTCAATCAAAAGGTGCAATCTAGCTTATGCTAAGAAACCCTGCTTGAACTCTAGTTGATCTAAGAGGCCAGTACAAAGCAATGCCTTACTGATTAGACTATACACTACACTACAGAAATGAGCAAAAGCGTGTCCACTACTTATAAAAAGCTTAGTATATATAAAGACAAATTTCCATAAATTTATTGGCAACCTTAAGGAACTGACCATTTGACCATATTATAAACAAATAAATAGTGACATTATATTAAAATAAAATTAGTAAGAGTGATGCCTAAAGCTAGAAAGTTGGGCACAAAGAAGCTAAGTAATGGCTTAAAAAGAAATATAAAACTGTATATAGTGATAACTTATGTATGCATAGTGTTATGTATAAGATCACAGAGATGTTTAGCCGATAGGCTAGTAGGTTAATGTAGAATCAATATAGCTCTCTCCTAGATATCTATAAATCAGATACCAGTGAGTGTTGTAGATTACTGTGCAAACTAGATGGCTTTTGCCAAAAGGGGTGGTGCGTGCACACAGTGACGGCAAAAATAATAACTAAGAGAGAATATGTGTACCTTTAGGATTTACCTCTTATTTATAGAGTTTACCTGTAGGGTTTGGACTTCTAAGCCTTTGTGCATCCAAGCCCAAGTGTTGTTAGCCGTCACACCTAGGTCAAGATCCTTGATTAGGATCTTCCTTGATCATAGCCTTGATTATAGATTGGTTAAGATCTCCCTTCATTATAGGCGAATTCATACCGATCCATAACAGTCAAGGTCTCAAGGCTACTAGGGTTCATTGGTTGTAACCCGAATCTTATTTCCAAGTTGTTCGACTTTTGTCTGAGTTTCAGGGAACTTCAAATTTATTCTTATTCTAGTTGCAACTTGCCCCCAAATGTATAATCCAAGTTGATTCTCTTTGAACTCCGTTTCTACTTATGATTGTTTGGATTTCTTGTGCATCAACATCCGAGTTTCTAGGTTTACATGTTTTAGCCACAGATTCAACCCAATTCGGATTATCATGAAGAGGAAAAGGCTCACTTTGCCTGTATCCTTATAACGACTTTGCAGCTGTACAACTGCCGCGTTGCGCTCGAACCTGGTGGGGTGTATGTATTATTTAACCCGGATTTCATATCCAAATTTTATCTTCGCCATAACGAAAAGTTAACTATATAAACTCAAACATATTCAGAGTTCTATTTGAAAACAGGGAGCAAATCACCAAAAGGGGGTGAATTGGGGATTTTAAAAATTTATCTAACAATGCTCTGCAAAGTAGATACTAAAACAAGGTTGAACAGAGAAGAGAAAGGAGTAGCAAGACACAACAAGATTTATACTGGTTCGGTCTAACTCTTTGACCTACGTCCAGTCCCCAGACTCTCTGGGATTTCCACTATCACTCACAATCAGTTACACATACACTCTATATTTGAAGTTATCATTTCACTAGGATACACTCCCTCTTACAAGTTGTACACTGATATTCTCAATCTCCAAGTCCCCAGACTTGAGATTCTTACAAAGAAATGATTTTAACAACACAAACCACTCTCTCTAAGTGTAGATAATGATAATCACTGAAGTACAGATATCTCTCAAGTGTTTTTACAGAAGAAAGATGAAAAAAAAACGCAATGTAAGCTTGTATGTATGTGCTTCTGTGTATTTGTTTCTGCGTTTTTGGTGTTGCTTTTATATTTGGAGAAGTTCATTTGAATCTTCTTTCCAAAATATGACTGTTGGAGCTCTTCTGAATTTTTGACGTTGGACACCCACTAAGAACTTGACCGTTTGAGCATCTTCAGCTTTTGGTTTAGTGATGTCTGCTACTGTAGGGTATTTAATTTGAGGATAATATTGATCATTTTTCATCAGAGTGAACAGCAAAAGAATGTCCAGAATTATTTAATCCAAGTTGCAAGTATTCTCTAACATTTGTGCTGGCAACCCATACTGGAAAGTCACTTTCCAGCTCAGCAAAACAGAACCCACTGATTTCAGCTCCAAATCTTACTTGATCAACTGAACTTCACTGAATAAACTGATTAATCATGAATAACAATAATAATGAATTGAAATAAGAAGTATTCAGATAATTATCATTGTTTAAATCAAGATGTTTGTCGCTTCCCAGATAGATCACTACAGTAAAGAAAAGGCGACTGGAGTAGTCCATCTTCAAAGAACGACTGAGAGCTTTCTGCAGATAAGTTTACTGGAGTAAATACTAACTACTGGAGTAAGTAAAGATTCATATCGTCACCATTACTAGAGTAATATCTCAGTTACTGAAGTAACTAAGGTGTAAAAACAATTCTGTAACTCATTTACTGGAGTAGCCATCAATTACTTGAGTAACTTTCAGTTTTACGAAGTTTCTATCCTGGAGATTACTGGAGTAAAAGCTTGGTTACTAGAGTAACTAAGGTTTATTTTGTTTATGTCTTCGATCTTACTGGAGTAATGGCTTGGTTACTGAAGTAACTAAAGTTCATTTTATTTATGTCTTCGATCTTACTGGAGTAATGGCTTGGTTACTAGAGTAATAAGGATTCATGTCGCTTCTGTGATAGGTTTGATTAGAGTAGTATTTTGGTGACTGGAGTAACTCTGGTGTAAATGTTGTACTATGACTGGAGTAACTATTTTCTTACTAGAGTAACATGACTGACTATCGGGTTTGCCTTTGGAAATGTCTGAAAAATGAAGAGCTACTGGAGTAACATTACTAGAGTAACAACTTAGTTACTGGAGTAATGTGTTCCACAACTGACAGGCTATCGGGTTTACCCTTGGACATGGCTGAAAAAGGTGACTTACTGGAGTAGGTAAGTGACTATTGCAGTGACCCTTACTGGAGTAAGCATATGGTTACTGGAGTAAGTGTGGATACAGAGACATTTTACACATGGCATCACGACAAACTTACTGGAGTAGCTCAGGTGTTACTGGAGTAATATATTTTGAAAACTAGTTTTGAAACAACATTTATTACTGGAGTAACATGAACTTTACTGGAGTAATCTGACTTGAAAATGCTTTGAATACAAACACATTACTGGAGTAACAGGAATGTTACTGGAGTAACATTTCACTAAAATGCAATTTAACAAGCCATATTACTGGAGTAATGTAACGCTTACTGGAGTAACTCAAGTTAAAATCAAGTGTTATTACTGGAGTAGAATAATCATTACTGGAGTAACATTTTTCAAAAACTAAGTAAATGAATCAAATCATAATCTTTGCTATTTACAATTGTCAAGTTATCATCAAAACATATAGAGAACTAACACTATTCAATGACTGGGCCAAAGTAAAAGATATTTCACGCAGAGTCTACTTTTATATTCGTCTGGTATTAAAAACCAAGTATCATATTTTTGAAGATTTGATCTTCACATCACGTTCCAGTTTACTCAATTAGAATCTAATATAGAATAAGGGTGATCTATCACATGTTCAAACTTAGTTTTTAACCAACGTTTCAAACATTTTGACTTGATCAAGGTCATCATGACAATTCACCTCATTACCCTGAAATAAAACTTTGATGCATAATCACTATGAAGGCTTTGTTAGTTCTCTATGTGTTTTGATGATAACTTAACAATTGTAAATTAAAGGAATAAGATTTCATGCATTTACTAAGTTTTCAGAAAAATCTTACTCTAGTAATTGTTATGTTACTCCAGTAACTTCACTGCGTTTTCACATACATTACTCCAGTAAGTTGTGAGTTACTCCAGTAATATGCCTTGTTACAAAATGATTTTCAAAACACATTACTCCAGTAAGCTTTTCGCTACTCCAGTAGTCACTTAATTAGTCCAGTAACCCGTCATTCTCAGACACATCCAGAATCAAAGCCCGATATCACTCAGTAACCAAGTTGTTACTGCAATAACATCACAGACAGAACCAACCTGAACACAAATTACTCCAATAAGTAAGAGCTTACTCCAGTACCTTGCCAGATAGAAAAAAAAAAACATGAACCTAAGCTTACTCCAGTAACCATGTTCTTACTCCAGTCAAACTGAAGACAGAAACAAGACATGATTGAGTTACTCCAGTAAGCATTCCCTTACTCCAGTAGGTTAACCTCGAGGTTCAACTATCAACCTCGAGGTTGGTGCAAAACTCGAGGTTAAGAATTAACCTCGAGGTCTATCTTCATGGTCCTTCATATCTGAGTTTCCCATTTCAATGGACACAACCTCGAGGTAGGAAATGCAACCTCGAGGTTGAGCAAAAACTCAAGGTTGCTTGTGAACCTCGAGGTTGAGATGTCCAGAGCTGAAAAAGAATGTTGCGATCTGATCTCCCATTTACTTTATTCATCTCTTATCTTTCATGTTATTTACATACTATGATCACTTTAAACTACTAACTATGTTTCAAGTTTGTCTTACCATGAAATATCAGGAATTCTTATGCTCTGATCAAAAAGCAGATAATGATGTCATCAGCATTTATTACAGCAGAAAGCATATCAGAATGAAAAGGAAAAGAGTGACAACATTCTTCCAGAACTCTAACGGTCAAATATGTTAAACAAAAACATTCTCTTGAGGAATAAGAATGTTGGTCAAACAGCTATGCTTCAAAAATTCAAACTGCTAGCAGACAAGTGCCAAAATGCCAACGGTCATGTGACCTCCACCTTCGTCTGCCAACAACAACGGTTGTATCAAGAAGACAACGGCTGTATCAACACAACTATAAATTGAAGAAGCATTCAATTCAGCCAACCACCGAAACTCTGAGCATTTACTCTGAGTCATTATTCTTATCAATTTCATTACTTCCAATATCTTCAGATCTTTCCTGTACCTCAGTGATCATTTATTATCCAACTCATGAGGAGTTATTTAAACATTCATTACATTCAGTTGTAAAATCTTAAGGTTGTGGAACCTTAAATGTGGGTGTTCAATTACAAGCAGTAAGGGGGAGTGAGTCTGAGAGATCATTGCAAGTTGTATAATTGTATTCTGGGAAGATAGTGAAAAATCCCAAGGAGTTCTTGGGGACTGGATGTAGGTCAGGATTAGACCGAACTAGGATAAATTGTCTCGTGTCCATTCTTCTTCAAATTTCTGCTTAGCTAATATTCTACTCTAATTCCCAAAATTTTGATTAAGCCTTTAAATTTTTAAATCACCTATTCACCCCCCTCTAGGTGATATTCCATCTTCAGACTTGTCATTAAACCTTCGATTTATTGGACGCCAAGTTCATTTACCCTGGCGTTGTTCATTCATTTCTTCACGCTTGGATGAATTTGCTGATATTCTCGACTTTAACCAATCCCAAAAAGGAACATTGTGCTAAAAACATCTTAACATGGAACTCGGATTTAACTGTGACACACAGTTTATCTGGGTTTTATGACAAAAACTTAACATGGAATTCAAATTTAACTATCACATAGTTTATTGTTGAAACACCCCTCCAAAATACACATTTTTTAACATCAATACGCATACAAAAGTGTCTCTCAAAAAATAAAATCCCTACTGAAGCTACTATCCCTGTACAATAAATTCACCAATTCAGTAAAATAAATCTCAACACTAAAATCCTTCTTCCATCGTGGTATAATCTTCCAGCACCTCCTTCCTCATTCTCGAGCTTCTTACCCTATCTGCAGAATAAAACTATTCACAAATATTTCTGGGATTCAAATGAATCCTAGTAATAACGTTAACAATTACTCACATACAATGTATACACGATACATGCAAGTATAATCATCACTTATACATACCAATCACACAACACATTCAGCATTAATGCATTTATATAAATACATACAATGATAAATACAAGCATATAAAGATATACATAATATGTGAGAGAGAGGTTACTACCTTGATCATATATACCTCTCTTTTGTGTTCTTCATGATCTAACCGAAGGGAATGAATGAAAAACATAATGGATAAAGTTTAAAATAAATGGAAGGGTATTATATGTGTGTTGTCCAAAATGAAGGAAAGAAGCCGTAAAAATTGGAGAAGTGTATGCGTTGAAGAATATATATAGGGAGAATGGACAACTTGGACAAGAGAGGAGAAATCATGCGGTGGCAAAACTTGGCAAAACACATCCTAACACACACATGTAAGCAACACACACATACATACATGTCAAGCACACACACACACATTGACACCTTTCGCCTTTTCTCTCTTCCTGTGTTGCTCATCCCAGTTTGCTTTCCAAGCCAGGGTTTCTATTTGTCTCAAACGCTCCTCCATCAATTGCATTAGTTTGAGGTCCTCTTGTCTTTGGAGGTGGTTGCACTACTCCATTTCCTCCATCTACCTTATCATCGAACACAAAGTGGTCTGTAAGAGGTGAATGTCTGGGTTCTCGACTGAAACCTGTTGAGAAGGGTCTTGCTACTAGAATTGTTGGATCACTATATTCTGATGATTCGGCGCAAGCGCTAGAGAAGAAGCCATGTTTGATACGTATTCGGGATACATTATGTCATAATCTGGAATGTTCTCAGGTTGCTAGTGAAACGGGTCCTACTGTTCTTGATTTGGCCACGGTGAATTTTTAGGCAACAGCCCATTCATGGGCAACTAAATGGTACTTTTGGTAGCAACCATATATGGTCACGAGAATCAAAATTTATGGATCCCCATGGTCGGTGCCAATGTTTTGTATAAGAACACAAAGATATCTAGCCGATGGACTGGCAAGTTAATATAGGATCAATATAGTTCTCTTCTTGGTATCTATGGATTAGATACTAGTAAGTGTTGCAGATCACTGTGCAAACTAGATAGCTTTTGCCAAAAGGGGCGGTGTGTATGCACAGTGATGACAGAATAATAACTGAGAGAAATGTGTGTACCTTTAGGGTATACCTCTTATTTATAGAGTTTACCTATAGGGTTTGGACTTCTGGGTCTTTGTGCCTCCAAGCACAAGTGCTCTTGGCCGTCAACTAGGTCAAGATCCTTGATTAAGATCTTCCTTGATTATAGGTTGGTTAGGATCTCCCTTCATTTAGGCGCATTCATACCAATCCGCAACAGTTGCCCCTAGCCCGGTAGTCAAGGTCTCTGGACTACCGGGGTGCACTGGTTGTCTAACCCAGATCTTATTTCCAAATTGTTCGACTTTTGTTTGAGTTTCAACAAATTTCGGATTTATTCCTATTCTAGTTGAAACTTGCCCCCAGATGTATAATCCAGGTTGATTCACTTTGAACTTCGTTTCTACTTATCATTGTTTGGATTTCTTGTGCATCAACATCCAAGTTTCCGAGTTTACATGTTTTGGCCACAAGCTCAACCCAATCCGGATTTATCATGTTTCTGCGTTTACATGTTTCTAGTAATAAAGATTTTTAACCAATCAAATCAACAGGTACAACTTTCTCTGGTGCATAAGTATAGTAACTATATGATTTCTATGATCTTCTATGCTCCTCCATCAAATAGAAAGGCTTAAAAATCAAGGGATTGGAATTTATGTAGCAAAGGTTAACATGAACTCTTCGTCTCTTCCCTCTCACTTATGGAGTTAAATCTGTAAACACAAACCAAAGAGAACACTTTTGAAGATATGGAACCTTATGATAGGGATTGGTTTTTTAATCTTTTAGAGCAAGCAAACCTTTTGTATGTAAAATTACTCATCCCTTAACAAGCTGGAAAAACACATTATCATAACTAACATGAAGAGGGAACTTTAAAACAGAAATAGGCAGAGATAAGCGAGCAAATAAATGCTACAGCGACGAGAAGCTTTTACCTTTGGCTTCAGTTGTGTTTTTTGGAGTAAGAGCTTCTTTTACCACATGTATGTAGCAAGAGTTGAAGCAGCACCATTAGGTTCCTGGCCCCATGAAAACCGACAATAACTTCTACAACTTTATCTGCTACACTTGTCTGAGGCATACCAGTGGTAAATTTTCAGAATTTGGCCTTCGACTATATACAAACAAACGGTTTCTTTCAACATGTGTAAAGGTTCATTCAAAAATCAAATGCATGTTGCTACATAAAAGAAATTACATTTATACTAAGAAAGATATTAGCAAAAAGTTAAAGATCTCACTTCTGCAATAAAAAAAATCATGTGCACGCTGTACATTTTCAAAGATCTTAGCAAAAAAAAGTCACACCCATAATCATATAGGCACTTAACAAGAAATATTGAACATAACCATGCTTTTTTTTGTTTTTTTTTTGGGGGGGCGGGGTTCTAGAAGTCTATTGTCATGCAAATTTTCAATTTTTTAGATAAAACGCATTTAGACAGCTCCTCACCAGATGCTTCGTGACCAGGCATCAAACAGTTTTGCAATTCTGCAAACAACTAAAATACAAATCCATAATGCCCACTCCCTAGGATCTGAAAGTATTGGTAACATGCTAAATAATAAAGGGCAAGGAAAATAGGAGAACTAAATCACAACATCATTGTAGCACATACCCGAATGTTTTCCTGAAAATATTGTTTAATAAGGTAGAATCAACATGATATATGAGTAGAGACTGCATTCTTTGATTCTTTACAAGAGAAACATTGATATATGGCAACATGACTTCATAAGGGATGAATAAGCAAGTCAAAAGATGAAACAATACATCACCAGAATGCGAATAGCTAAGAGAAGAGAAACACACCTCGACCATAAATATTCAAAGAAACACACCCAAGCCATAAATTACAAAGGTGAAGAACCAGCTATGGAGTAGCCATGAAGCATTTTAACGTAAACCTTATATTTTCCCTTCAAACTTTATATCAAGTGCCATAGGTCTCAATACCATCTGTGTTTTAGGAATGCTATTGTATAGCAATGGCTCATGCTTAGTTGTAGCTAACTTGCAGCTCAATGAGAATAAAGCTTCCTAAAAGACAAAAAAAAAAAAAAAATTGTAGCTTAAAAAGCAAATGGTTATAAATATAGAGATCTAGTGAAATCAAAATATCAAGTAAAATAGAAATATAACAATATCCAGAAAAATCACAAATCAAAATAGAGCAAATACATTGTTTAAAAAAAAAAAAAGAAAACTACAGAGCAAAATAGATTTCACAAAAGGAGTTATTGGAGAATTGATTTTTGTATATGATCAGAAAGCTCGTTAGTTTATATGCTCCACTAACAGAAATGAAAGAAAGAAAGCAAACACGCCTTCAAGAAATTCCATAGCCAACCAAATGAGAACAAAAAACCTATCAGGTTAGTTAGTTTATACCTCCATGAAGAGCCCCTCTTGCATATAGCAATATCAATTATCAACCAACAAAAGTGTAGGTCATTCACATTCAAGAGTTTCATATTTTTACCAAAAAAATGGGAAAAAAACTTACTGCTTATAGGAAATCTCAAGTTGCAAAGTGTTGGCCCTTGATGATATTGTTATGCCAAGGATTTTTATCAGGAACCCACACCATCTGGGGTTTGTTGTTTTGCAGATTCAAAATTTACTGCAGTGGATTATGCTATATAATCCATTGTAGGCTACGTCGATGGTTTGACCATACTATGTTATGCAGGCTCCATCTATTTGAAACTTACTTCTTCTATCTGGAAATCGCACCATGTAACATTTTCATCACAATTTGGCTCAAGGGGTGAAAATATAATATTGCAAATCAGTCATCAAGATGGAAAAAGGGTTGACATGGGAAAAACATTACCCTGAAGTACAAAAACTAATCCGTCTCAAACCCCCCACAGTCACCATGGCCTCCTCGTCTCTACCTCTTCACCATCACCTACAACCTCATCGTCACTTCTTTGCCAGAATCATCGCCAGATCTGCCCACAATTCACCCAATCGTCATCATCGTTCTTACAAGTTCTCTTCTTCAGCAGGTATTGTCGCCGGATATAGCGACCATCTCTTCTCTTCCAGGGTTAGCTCAGTTGCTAGAGTGATTGAGTGAAAAAAGAGATCGAAGGCATGTGAGAGAGGAGAGAGATGTGACAAAAAAAGAGGAGTGAGAGAATAGAGGAAACTTGCATTGTTTGCCGTGAGGGTAAAAAATGAAGAGAGATCAATTTAGATTTTTTGTTTTTTGGCATGTGGGGAAATTATGTGTAGAGTTAGATGTGAGCACATCTCTCGTCAGGAATTTAAATATTGATTTGCCATTTTGTAAGCGTCCAACTCCTTTTGCTAGATGCATCCTATTGGTAGATTAATTTAGATTTAAAATATAAAAATAGAACGATTTTCTATTCAAACATGAATTTCAAGACTAGTATGACTTTCTCCAGATTCTTTAAACAAGATAACCTCTATCAAACATCATATCTTTCAACAAATAAACTAAATGATGATCAAACACTTGGAGGCATTAATAATAGAATAAAATCAACACAAAATACTTTATTAAATGCTAGAAAAGAGAGAATAAAAAAAATATCAATCCATATAGAGTTTCAAAATAATCCTAGAAGAGACATGCTTAGCTACTCCTATTCAACTGTATAGAAAAACTAGGCATGACAGCTAAATACATCATAGGAAAAAAAAAGAGTAAAGAGAAGAAAAGCAATGAAACGAAGGTAGAAATCACAAAATCTCTCTTGAAACCATCACCTAAGCTCTAAAACTCTCCAAAAGCTCTTCTCTAAGATGTCTCCTTGCTTGTCTCAGCTTTCTAAAGTGTAAAATGTCCTATTTTTGGCTCAAACCATCAATAAAAACTCTTGAAATCAAATTCAGCAAGTGAAACCCACACCATCTTCTTTCCTTCTTGTGAGTTTGGAAGCCTTAAAGACTAAGGGGAGGTTCTTTCCAATTTGATAAAAATTGGTTAAAGCATGATTAAGGCTTAAACTTTAAGCTAAGAAGTGATTTAAAGCTAAACTATGATGTTTATGTTGGAAATGAACTTTGTCTTCTCCTAGATTGAGTTTCAGCAAGTACTAGACATGCATAAGGGATGGGATTTTGTCCATTTTGATGCTTCTAATGTGTTTAAAATGAAAATTTGTGTAGGGTAATGGTTAGGAAGTGATTTTGGAAGCATAAGTGGACTAAAACCCTAAATGTTGCTACTATTGATCCCTGTATAGCAGTGTTATTATGACATGTTTTTAGTTAAATAAATGGTGTCCAATGGCTATGAAATTTTCCAAATTTAAGCAAACATATCAAAATTTAATTTGATAGGTGATATGCTTTATTTGGATTTGTGCATGTTCAGATATAAAATTTTGAAATTGACAATTTGAAGCTGGAATACTTTTTTGGATAGTGTGCAATGATTGTTAAACAATGGACAATATGCATGTGTATGGCTGTGAATGGTATTTTGCTTTTGAAATAGACTCAATAAGGGTTACATAACCTTTGGAATCACCATAATTGGACACTTGTACAATGAGTTATGAATTTTCAAAGTTTGTTGAAAATTCTGGCAGATTTGGCCAAGGTGTGAAAATGAAGAAAGTAAAGGCTTTAATTGTAGTATTAAATTGCAAGAGTTGAAGTTGACTCTTAAGAGTTAATGTGGACCCTTAAGCTTCATGTTAGGCATAATGTGATATCTAACTTTAATGCCTTAGGAATGTTAAGAGTTTGAATAAGTAATAATTTATTCTCTACAAATGCGCAATTATAGGAACTACCGCCTGCCCAAAGCAATCAAAGAATTTTAAGACCGGACCTTTAAAATATTTGGTCTTAAAAGTCTCATTCTATCACAAAAAAAGAGACTTTTAAGACTGGTTGCGAAAACACATGCATAAGGTCTTAAAAGTCCCTTTCTATTAAAAAAAACCTGGAAACCAGAAATTTGTCCGGGTGAGCAACATATCAGGGATGAATTTGAATAATCTTCTTTGATACAAATCCAACACCACCATCCCATCCTTCTAGAGGCTACACAGATCACATCATTTCATCATTTAAGTTAGGCTATACTAATTCAATTAAGGATGAAAACTTGAGTTCTCTTTGAAATGATATAGCAAGTGAGAAACTAACCTGATTCATGACATAGTATACTTTGAAATGACCGGGATAATTAGCAACAAGACTGTCCAATTCTTCCTGCTTATATATAATATGCAAATTACTAAAAATGAGAAGTAAACAAACATTGTGTATCTTAAACAAAGACATACTTGGAACGTTACAGTGATTCCAGACCCTCCAGCAAGCATCCCAAAGATAACCCATCCAACATCCCGAATTGGCCTCAATTCATAAATTCTAGCTTGCAAATTTTCCAAGTCCTAAAAGCAAAAATAAAATAGATCGAAGAAGACAAAGTAAAAATTGCGAACTTGGAGAAGCTAGAACCAAAACAAGAAACCTTGAGAGCAAAGAAGGCGAGAGCAATTTTCGTGGTGTTAGAAAATTTGTGAGTGAGGTCCTTGAGATAAGATGAGATGAGTTGAAAAGAGTGAGGTAAGATTTAAAAGGTCGAAGAGAGATTTAGAGAACGAAATTCAATTTTTGGAGGGGGAAAATAAAAAATTCATCTTTTAGACTTTTTAGACTGGAATTTTTAAACATCCGGTCTTAAAAGTATAGTTTTTAGACCGGACTTGTTAAATATCCGGTCTTAAAAGTCTACTTTTTAAGGTTTAGAGAAGTTTAGAGAGCGAAATTCAATTTTCGGAGCGGGAAAATAAAAAATTCATCTTTTAGACTTTTTAGACCGGACTTTTTAAATATGCGGTCTTAAAAATCTATTTTTTAGAGATTTAGAGAACGAAAATCAATTTTTGAGGTGGGAAAATAAAACATTAATCTTTTAGACTTTTTAAACTGAACTTTTTAAACATCTGGTCTTAAAATAAAAAATCTATTATGGTTTTTCTTAATTTCGTAATTATATTCCTGATTGTAATCCCTAGATTATATTATGCAATTATCTTAATTAAGTTGTTAGAGAGATTTTAGGAATTAAGTTAGCAGATTATGGTTTTTTGAATTTTGTAATTATATTCCTGATTATAATCCTTAAATTATAGGAACTTCCTAGGTCAAAAAATTATTTACTTATTAGCATCTGTATATAATTCGAATTAAGCGAAGTAATAAAGCATCACATTCTCGGACTCATCTCTGATCGGCATCTTCTCAAAATATTTATGAAATTGCCACCGATCATACTTTTAAGACTGGATCTTTTCTAATCCGGTCTTAAAAGTGTTCTATATATTTACAAAAATGCCACCGGTCATATTTTTAAGACCGAATCCTTTATAATCTGGTCCAAGAAGTTCTTTATATTTACAAAACCGCCACCGGTCATACTTTTAAGACCTTATTCTCTATATCCCGGTCTAAATGAGGCGGTCTTAAAGCTTTTTTTTTGCACTAGTGTCAAGTTAGTTTTCATGATAAGATTAATCCTCTTCGATTGGGCTTTTATAATATGAACTTGAATTAGGATTAAACTCTAATTGAATGGTTGAATAAGACGCCACTTTTAGTGTGCCACTTTCACATGAAAAGTAAAACTCATTGATTGTGATTTCATATATTTTTATCATCCCTCGTTATTGCTCCTAACTATATTTAACCAATGTATTAATGAGTTTCATATGATTATATGGGTAATTAACTTAGAAATCTTAAAAAGCATAGATTATGTCAGAAACATTAAATGTAGTTGTCGAAAACAAAGGACCAACATAGAAACCATTCTCTGGCAACCCGTTGCATTCCAAATATCTTTTCATCTTAATCGATGCAACACAACAGCTAAAGCAAAGAAAAGGTCAAATGGCAAAATGACGACAATGATTCTGCAAAATCAAACTTGTGAGTAACGGACGAGCTTTAACATCTAACGGCTATATTTATTACTCACAACGGATTAATTGAAGCTTCTCAATGGTCATTAATTGCTACCACCAAACATAAGAAGAAGCATTCAATATGAATTGCCTACTGAATATTGAAACGTTTACTTATTGCAATTATTGCTTCGTTCAATACTCTATAATATCCTCATATATTTTGATCCTCAATTATTATTAATCCATTCTGTTATACAGTTAATATTTAATCAATCTTTTTGTAAAATCTCAAGGTAGAGGGACCTTGAGTCTAGGTGTATTGATTACAACTTATAAGGAGGAGTGAATCTTAGAGAAAGGATTATTCAAGAGTTACAGAGTGTATAATCAAAAGTGATAGTGAAAAACCCAGAGATTTTGGAGACTGGATGTAGATCAAGAGTTAGGACCAAACCAATATAATCATGTTGTATCAATATCTTCTATCCTTGCATTTTCATTTCATTAATCTATTTAATCGCGAAAGTTTTTGAAATCACTCAATTCACCCCCCTCTTGTGATGATATTTTGTTACTTCTCTGAAAGGATTAGCATCCCAAGAAGAATCATTATGGATAGAATTTTACCTAACATGGCTTCAATCAACAGACCTCTTGGTTTCAATAGAGAACACTACTCCTTCTAGAAAGCCAAATTTAAAGTCTTTGATATGGCCTCAAACTATAGTCTGTGGAACGTGTTCAAGAAAGGAGATTATTTTCCTACAAAAGTCGTAGAAGAAATTCGTCTTCCAAAAATCAAGGAAGAGTTTGATGAAAATGACAAAAGAACCATCACGTTGAATAGCAAAGCCATTTGAATGTTGTAAAGTGCTCCAAGTAAGAAAGAGTATTTTCACATATGCACTTTACCTTCAGCAAAGGAAATGTGGAAGGCCCTAGAAATTGAAATTAAATGAATAAAATAAACAAACTAAAATGTTAGAAAATCACAAATTCATATTTTATTCCTTAAAATCTTACTTTATGTGTTTTCCCATATTCCTTTACAATGATTATTTATAGTTGCATATTCTTCATTATCTATGAATTCTACTTCACTTGGTATAGGAGGATATGTAGTAAAAGGTGGTGTGTCGTCAAGATTCAAAATTGGATCACCATCCTTCTTTTTTTTTTTTTTTTTTTTTACTTTGGAGTACAATGAATAAATTTTTTATTTGTAAGATCAATGATATAAAACACTTGTTTCTCCTGTCTTGCTATAATAAAGGGCTCATCTTTATAACCAATTCTATGAAGATCAATTGAGGTAAATCTAAATTGATTTATTTAAACAACATTATTATTAACCCACTAACATTTGAATATAGGAACTCTCAACTTGGTATAGCTTCTCTCCCAT
Organism: Acacia confusa; assembly: GCA_037074495.1. Taxonomy (NCBI): domain Eukaryota; kingdom Viridiplantae; phylum Streptophyta; class Magnoliopsida; order Fabales; family Fabaceae; genus Acacia; species Acacia confusa. The sequence continues at coordinate 20,747,185 of CM073504.1, read as the reverse complement.
ATGTCTTCAACAATTCCATAATAGGCCATATTTTTATCTTTCAAACTAGAAAAGTTCAATGATTCAGCTACTACTACCACCATAATATTTTTGCATAGTACTTTTATCATCCTGGTCTTTTGTGTAAAAAGAATGCATGTTTATACCATAACCACTTCAAGTGACGATCTCGAAAGAAGGCCTTTGAGCTTATCATTTGGTTGTCTCGGTCACACTGGTCTAGTGTGAAACCTTTTCCTTGAACCACTACTCTATGAATGTCTTGTTTTGCTCATTAACTATATGCATGTCATTTTTTTCTTGGATAGATCTACTTTAAATTGTTTATGTGTTCATCTGAGTACGACTAAACTTCTTCTATATTATTCAAGATATACAAGTGTGCTTGTAACACCTTGTCATGACACATACTCCTCACTTTGAGCCCTCAAGTTCCCTGACTTCGACCCATTTCTTTACTAGATTATGCCCTTGACCTTAATAGATATTATATGCAAAAGTCTATAGCCTCTTCAACCACACAATCTCAACAATTGAGGCTTCAGGTCGATAAAGATTTGTAGAATACCCTTTTGAGTTCTTTATATATCGCTAAAAAAGGCACACCTACCTTAGATAAACTAGGTCACATAGTCTTATCTCCATTACCAAATGAACTATTAAATGCACCATTATATCAAAAAATGCAAGAGCAAAATGCATCTCTAGTTGGAATACAATAATATAACCCTCCCTTTCCAATTCGTCCAACTTTTTAGTCTCAACAACTTTGCCATAAATAGCACTAAAGAAATGATTCAAACTTGTCATCGTGCTTCACATATCATCTTTCGTATAGGTCTTCATTCCTACTAACTTTAAATCTTTCATTGAGAGAAGCCTTCTTACATTAGAAAAATACCCTTGTTGCAAACCTTAATGCCATGCAAACACCCACACAAGCTTTTTCCTTTTCCTCGTCTTTTTATAATGTATGTGTTGTTGGTTCCATATACGCTCTTTTACCACCATTTCTTAGTCTTGAATATAGTCATTCTCTTATTCCCATTTCAACCAAGTCTAGTCTCGCACTAAGTCCATCTTTAGTTTTCCCTGTTATGTTCAAAAGTGTACCAATAATGCTATCACATACATTTTTCTCCACATGCATCACATTAATACTGTGTCTCACATTAAAACTACACTAATATGGTAGATCAAAGAAAGTTGATCTCTTCTTCTATATGTTCTTCTCACCCATAGTCCACTAATTCTTATTGAAAGTGACATTGATTCTTTCAACCAGACAATAAACCTCATGTTTAGTTAATGCCTTTAGAGTCATTCTATTCTCTGAAAAACCATTAAAACCCATTTTTAGCCTATGGTACGGGTGGAATTGAGGAAGAAATGACTTATGACCAAGGTAGACCGTTTTAGTTCCATCCTTAAGTTGATGGAAGTGTGTGCCTACTTCACATATCAGACAAACTTTATGCTCCTTCATACTACCTGACAACTTTCTCTATGCAAGAAAGTCATTTATCATGGTGAAAATCATTGCAGGTAGCTTAAAGGACTCATGCTTATATACATCAAATATATCTACGACATCCTTCCACAACTTCAATAAGTCTTCTACCAAAGGTGCCAAGTAGACATCGTTATTGTTCCCTAGCTATTTTAGTCCCGAAGTCATCATAGAAAGTAACATATACATGCATTTTGTATACAACCAAAGAGATAAGTTGTAAATCTCCAGGAGAAATAGGCATGCACTATGTGTACTACTAAGAGTACCGTAATGATTGATTCCATCTGTGCAAAGCCAAAGATGAAAGTTTCTTGTCTTGCCGTCGAATCCAAAAAGTAGTTTGTGTATTTTCTTCCATTATAAAGAGTCAAGCTAGTGTCGAAGGTATTTTCCATCACATATTCTCCCATTAGAATGCCATCTACTATTTATAACTTCTTTCCCACCTTTAAAGGTTTCCTTTTAGTTGTCTCATCTTCATAGCCATCATCTTTCTTAACTTTGTATTATGAAGTTTTACATTTTGGACACTCACTTAGTCATTCATACTTCTTTCTATACAATATGTTGTCGTTAGGATAAACATGTATCTATTTATACTCCATACCCATCATAGAAAAAATTTTCTTGACCTCATACATACGATTTGAAAGTACATTATCCTCTAAAAACATATCACACAACAATTTAAGTAACAACATAAAACAACTATCGGTCTGCTCAAAAGTTGCCTTTAACTTGACCAACTGCAAAATACCTGACAAATGTGTATACATGTATACTTTAGGTACAAAGGTGTCTTTGCATCACTCCATGTGTTGTCATATACACACAATTGTGCAAAAGATTCTACCTCAACATCATAAACCATTTTCTCCATTCTATCACGATATCGAAAAATTCCTTCTCATGGAATGCAATAGCAGTTATTTCCTCACCATGCCATATCTACCTTGTGTACCAAAGATTTATTCCATCACAAAGTAAAATGATCTCTTATATCATCTAGATCTTGTCGACTCTCATTTAAACACTTGACACAAAGACAACAATACATCCCAATTTTACTAGGCTCATTCATTATAGAAAATTCAATAAACTCTTCCACCCCATTCTTATATTATTTACTAGTTCTCAATGCATTTATCCAACTGTGATCCATTTTATTACCATCTAATTCAAATTCATCAGTACTCAGGCTTAGAATAATTCTCATTATGACATGTGAATATGGGGTAAAGGAAAGGGATGCCTTACTCATTTTTCAAAAATTTTAACAACATTTCCCCTTAAAAGTAAGACATATAAAATATAGAATAAAAACATACAAATACAAACCAGTCCCAACAAAAAGAAGAAAAAATTGGGTTGATAAATAGTACTACTCCTACACTTCCTAATACAAGACCTTATCCAAGAAAGATTAAAAGAACATATAACTTTCCAAATATAACTTATGTAGAGGTTAAGTGTTATAATAACATTATGATAGCGTACCTAATTTATAGAAGAAAAGAAAGAACCATTATGAAGCTACAAATAAATTGGCGATGTTGGTTGCTCACATCTTCCTTCCTACCAAGTTAACCTAAAACAACAAAGGTAGGGCAATTTACTAAATAATATTTAGAGAACCCTCCATTACTTCATTAGGCATTAGCTGATAAAAATGATGTAACAATTTCTATGTAGTTCTCTGCAAAAGAATAGTTCATAACACCCCTTAACACCAATTGCATAAACTCTCATCAGTCTAATTACCTTAATACTTTGTAACATTCCAAATGAAAATCTACACCCAAAAATGCTTGGTAAGAAACTAGCAGGTGAAACAAACTATGAGTAAGATGTTCAAGCTTAATCAAATTATAGCCCTTAAAGGTTGTCAAGTTCTTAGCTTGAAGACAACTCTAGCTAAGGGGATCGAGGGATTAGGCAACAAACATATTGGTGGAGAAGAGGGCAAATGTTGATGATGCGGTTGTTGAAGGAATAAGAGACAACGAGAGAAGATGAGAACTCTGGCGAAGAGGCAAAGAAGATTGGAGAAGAGGCCAAAATTTGAACTGGGTTAGGAGAGGGGGCTGAAAGAAGTGATTTTCTTTGACTAGGGCTTGGAGCTAGTTCATAGATGGAGAAGGAGGGGAAGGTGTAACAGAGAGAGAAGAACAAAATTTTGGAGGCCTCAGAGAACAATGACAAAAAATATGAATATAATCGGCTTTCTACGACTGTTATTGAAAAAATGGTTGTTGAAAAGAAAACTTTCAACGATTGGCTTTTTAAAACAGTTGTTGAAACTCACAAATATTCATATTTTTTGAAATTTCTACTTAACTTTTAACGACTATTTAAAAAATAGTCATTAAAATAAATTTTAATGTACGCTTAGACAAAACAATCATTAAAAGTTATTTTCAATGACCTTTTTAATAAACCATCATCGAAAATTACACCAAAATTTTCAAAATGCCACCGCCTCCTTTTTTAATTTCTATTTTTTTAAAACGGATATTAATTAGTGTCATTGAATGAAATTTTTGTAGTAGTGCATCGTGGATAATGATGCAAGAGTTTAGGAAAGCGGAAAAGTTTACATTCAAATGTTGAACTAAAAAATTCTCAGTAAAAAGAAAATGTGAAAGAAAAGCATATATATCATAGTAAATGCAGCTGGAGGTCGGAGCAATTGATCCCTATGGCAGAAGTAACTGCTTCTTTAAGCATATCACTTGCAATTCTTGCTTTGGTATATCATAAAAGAATGGAGATTGTAGTACCCACCGCAATGTAGCTCAAAAGCAAAGAGCAACTAACACTTTTGATCGCGTGGTGATTTTTTCTAGTTAACTAATATGACAGTAAAAGATTTGGATTAAAATGATATTAGTACATTTTGATGTAAATTCACTTGTTATTACTCACACGCACCTAAAGTCAATTCTTACGACCACGCCTGTCATATTTTGGTCTATAGCTTGTCACTTCCACTCTGTAGAATTGTGACTTGTCCTTACGTATACCTTATCTCTTTCTATGCGATCAATTGCTCAATTGAATTTTATGTTTTTTATTATATTTGTTTTGTGGACACAGTTAATAATATTATAATGTAAAAATCTTGTTTAAAAGCACTTGAAATAGGAAAATTTTAAATTAGATTGATAAATTCAACAAATTTTTAATTAGGTCTTTAACCCAATTTAGAATTTGTAAATGTGGGGTATTTTACCAACTTGCCCATAATATTTAGGGAGAATTCTATATAAAAATGGTTGAAATAGAAAAAGGGAAAAATATATCTGCCTTTGAGGCAGAAATACTTTTCTACAGCAACCCAAAACACACAGCTTCTCTTCTACTTTTTTTTTTCCTTCTTTGCTGGAGTGTTACGTAACCTCTATGATTCCTCTCTAATTACAGTAAACTTCGCAACGTCTCCTTCCTCGCCGTTGCTTATGCTTTCTCCATCTCAGTAATCTTTGCCTTTCTTCTAGAACCTCTTCATCTCAAGCTATTTCATTTCTGCTGCTGGTTCGCCATTTACGCATGTTGTTCCATAGAATTCATCATCCTTGCTGCTGGTTCAGTTTGGTGATTATTTGAGCAATTTAGCATCGATCGATGAGAACAGGGAATTTTATTGCTGCTGTTTTTTTTTGAAATTTACCATCGATTCATTACTGCTGGTTTTTTGGTTATTCGTCCTCTAGAATCTGTCTTCATTTTTCTTTCTTGTATTGGTGTGAGTAGTTTAGGTCAAACTTTATTCCCCTTCCCCTGTTTCAAAGGGAAATAACAGAAAGAAAAGTAGGAGGGTTGACTGTGATAAAATCATGATTCAATTTACATTTTGGTCAAACTGAATTAAATGGCAATGCTACGGGTAGGCAAAACTAAGGGGTGGTCCAAGGAAGATGTCTCCAAGTTTGACTTTCATACTGGTTATAAGTTTATATTAATGTGTTGAGGAGGGTTCACCAAGTTTTCATCTATTCATTTAAGTTTTTTGTTTCAAAAGAGGAAGGTTGTCTCTTTTCTCATAAACCTGCATCATCCTTGCTCGCTTTCTTCATTGCTGCGCCTACCCACCCACCTCCTCTTGAACATCGATGTTGTTTTTTTTCCTCAGCACCCTCTTATCAGTTAACTAATCAGTTCATTTTCTGCTCCATATATTAAGTTCTTCACTCAATATTCTGTTTAATGGCCAGGCTTTGGAACTTGCCTTGGAAGCTTGAATGAAACTTGACCTTGGGAGAGCCTACCATTGACTTCTTCTCCTGACTCAACTTTGAATGTGTATATATATATACACTACATACAACTAATTAATTAACTCCTCACCCCTACCCTTTTTATATGCTCCTATATCACTATTCTTGTACATGCATGCTTGTATTGTCCTAAACCAAAGCAGACGAACATTAGACTAGCACGTACTAATATCAACACACACACACACACACATATCCGTTGGAGCACTATATTCAACCCCCAAATCTCTCAACAGAATATTGTGGTTTTATTGGATCAAAGATCTCGAAACTTTAATGGCTTTAGTTGCAAATGGTTTTAGTTGCTGTATTGAAGCTTGGAAGTGTATTGTTGGTTAATTATAAATTAAGATGTGCTCTATGAGTTTGTCTTGAATGCACAACTTGTGTTTGTTAAAATGTTTGAAAGGGAAACACTCAAGTTTAGGTGATTAGCTAGCTATGTTTTTTTTTGGACTTGGGGTGTTCATGTAAATCCAAATGCATGCGTAAGGCTGATAATAGATGTATATTATGGGTTTGGAGTTGTTTTGTAAGTGGTTCTTCACAAGTTGATTCAATGATTGGTTTGCTCTTTCAAGGGTCGTTGTTCAAACTTTTTATATCTCTATGATGGATCACTCTCATATAACAACTATTGAAGATATTGATATGAATGAAAGTTTAGTATGCTTTGATGACGTTGTTGATTTAGAGAAAGACAATGATGAATTTGGAGAAGATTATACATGTGAAATCATAAAAGAAGAAGACGACGGTTCTAGGGAAGATAACGTACATGAAATTGTGGTAGATGATGACAGCGAAATCATGAAAAAAGAAGATGGTGACCACAGGGAAGATGATGTACATGAAATTATTGTAGATGATGGTGAATTTAGTGAGACTCCTATTTTATGTAGAGTATTTGGAGCAGTCGAAGAAGCTTATCATTTTTACAATGATTATGCAAAAGGAAAGGGGTTTGGAATACGTAAGTGGTATTGTAACAAGAGTGCAAGAACACAAGAACCATATAAGTGGAAATATGTGTGCTCTAAGCAAGGCTTGAAGTACCTACATGATAAAAGAATTGATATTAACAATGTCAAAAGGCGAAGGGAAACAAGGACTAATTGTTTGGCAATGCTACAAATAAGGTTGAAGGATGGATTGTGGAAAGTGGAGAAGTTCAATGATACACATAATCATCCATTGATTAACACTCCATCAAAGGTGAAAAATTTTTACTCTCATAATGAACTCCGACGATCAGAATTTAATAAATCTGTTGTTTCTAAACTCTATGAGGAGGGTTTAACTTCTTCAAAAATCTCAAAGGTGGTCAATGCTATAGGTGACGAAATTAACATTACTCCAGTTCAAATAAGCACTATTATATCAAGCCAACAAAAGAATAATGTAGGGTGAGAATGTCAGGACATCATCAAACACTTTCAAAAGAAGTCCACTCTTGATGGGTCTTTTTATTTTGATATACAGTTGGCAGAATATGGTACTTTAAGAAGTGTCTTTTGGTCCGATGGTAGATCAAGAGCTGCATATGCTCAATTTGGTGAAGTTTTAGTCTTTGATGTGACTTATAGAACAAACAAGTTCAAGTTTCCTTTTGCTCCTTTTGTGGGGGTTAATCACCATGGGCAATCAATTTTATTTGGTGTGGCTTTATTAGAAGATGAAACAGAGGTAACATTTAGGTGGTTGTTTGAACAGTTTCTGACATGTATGTTTAATAAGTCCCCTATTGCCATTATCATTGATCAAGACAAAGATATGGGAAAAGCAATTGCCAAGATATTTCTAGGAGCTCGACGTTGTTTTTGTGCGTGGCACATCAAAAAACATGTTATGGAGCATAGCCAAGCACTACACACACAATTTAAAGATAGCTTTGATGTTGACTTTCGTGCATGGTATAAAAGTCGAAACATCAATGAGTTTGAAAACAAATGGGAAGCATTAATGACAAAATATGATATTTAAGCAGGTACTTGGTTGGCTAACATGTACGCTTCACGTCATTATTGGGCAAAAGCATATTTGAAAGATATTTTTTTTTTTTTTGCTGGAATGACCACAAGTGGTCGAAGTGAGAGCATCAATGTATTTTTTAATGGATGCATCAACTCTAACACAATGTTGAATGACTTTGTCACCCAATATGATAAAGTGATAAAGTCTAGAAGGGATGCAGAAAAAGATGAAGATTTCAAAACTAGAAATACAAAAGCAAGTTTAGAGAGTGATCATCTAATTGAAGAAATAGCCGGAGAGTGATACACAAGAAAATTATTTGAAATTTTTAAAAAGGAGCGGAAGGCTGCCATGCATGACTACTTTCATGAAAAGATTTCAATGAGTGAAAATATTATCAAGTACCGAGTTGGGTCTTGCAAAGTTGATAAAGAGTGGTGGGCAATTGTTGAGTACCATTTGACAGAAAGCTTCACAACTCTTTGTTCCTGCGCAAAGTTTGAAACTATGGGGATATTGTGCAAACATATTCTTTACATCATGAAGAAGAAACAAATAATGACCATTCTTGAAAAAATATATTTTATCTAGATGGACCATGAATGCAAGTTATAAGGCTCAAAATCTTGTAGGCTTTCAGGGCAAGACAACTACTAATGAAGTTAGTGCATTGTCTCCATGGTTAGTTTACTTCAAGTTGAATATGGCTTTTTCTAAAGCAAGAGATTCTATTTCTGAGCTTAGAAGGCTTGACGCGTTCGCAGTTGAATTTATTCAACAACAAATGGAATGAAAGAGAAAAAGAACTGAAGATGAACAAATTTCCCAACCAATTCATTCACCAATTACCCTCATTCATGATGTGCGTGATCCTGCTCATCCAATCAAAACTAAAGGACGTCTAAAGGGTGCTTCATGAACAAAATCAAGTTTGGAATTGTCTACAAAACAACAAAAGACTTGTAGGTATTGTGGAGGAAAAGGTCATAATAAGACTGGTTGTCAAAAGCAAAATGTATTGGTTTATAAAAAAGAAATATATATTTTTTTCCTCTTTGAACTTTATGAGAAATTTATTAAGTTTCATTTGTAGATGGATGTTGCAAGAGAAATGCAAATAGAATAGAAGTTGTTGCATGGAACATTTGGAGGTGGATTGATGGCTATGATGAAGACATGAAAGACATTTTGCAGAAATGAGAAGAAATCTTGACAAGTTGGTGCTTCTGTCAACAAAGTTTAAGAGTTCTAGCCTCAAGCTTGTTTGATACATACTTTACAAAACCCATCTGGGATTTTGGTTCATTATTATTCCCTTTCGTCTATTTTTTCCCTTACCCATCAATGGGAAGTGATAGTACTCATCATAATGTGAATGAACATAATTATATAAGATTTTTTTATTTCCCACTTCACTCTAATTCAATCGTTAACTGCAAATGTATTGATGAATGATACAGAATTTATAATTGGGTGGATCATAAGAGATACAAGAAAAGGTCAAAACAGAACCTGGTAACTAGACCCTATAAATCATAATAATGTAAATAAGATCCCCAACTCCTTGCGCATGATATACAAAGAATGCCATTCTGTCTACATGATCATACAAGTTATGATGTGCTGATACATGGAAAAAAAAATACACAACACATCATGAGATCAAGAGAAGAGAAACTTGACAAGCCTTACGTGTAGAAATTAAAAGAGATCATAACCTTGTGAAAAAGAGTATATAGAGTTATTATTCATCAGTTTTTCATTGCTTAATACCACCAATGTTTAGATCTTAGATATGATTGCTTGAGAAATAAAAGAGAACTAAAATCTTTGTTCATATATTTCTCATTGAAACGGTCACTTTTCCACCCCAAGAATGGTAGGAAAAATCATTACATCATAAGAATTTGTTTACACTACAAAATTGTTTTGACTAACCACTAATCTATGTTAGTCATAATTGAAATCAGAACAATAACTTGTCAGCAGCCATTGAATGATCATAACCAAATTCTTCCTCTGCTTGACTCAGCAAATCTTGAATTGCAGGCTGGTTCAAGTGTGATATGGGAATCAAAAACCTCTTCATTTTCTCTCCAACATAGACTGCAAGATAAATTGTGAATTATTCTCAAGCTTGTTTGATGGATATGTTGTACATGGGATTTTTGTAAGAAAAATGTTATCTTGCAGTGAGGAGAATGAAGGAGAAAGAAAGGTTTGTTGAGTCCGAGGGCTTCTTGAGTCCAATTTGAATTTACCATAAGTAAAGGAAAATCCTATGCCTTTTTTCTCACATTGTACATGAACAGAGATTCAGGTCTAGTTATGAGCTTGCAGAATTCAAACATGGATGAGTGTATTTCAACAAGAATTCAAATAAAGAAAGTTCCCTCAACTTACAATGGGCCTGAGAAGAGGTTCCAAAGATGAGCAAACTATCTACCTTTAAAACCTCCACGATTACATGAGCAACCAATGGATGAGTGTCACAAAAATTCTGTGACGCCTGGCCTTTGGGGCCTTTATTTAATCAGAGTTAATGCGAAATACAGGAATCGAGGTGATTTGGACGACTTGATTTTGTAATCGAAGTTTTTGAAATAACTTGATTTGAAAATATAGACTAATTTTTCGCGACTCGATATCAATCTCCCACTATGACTTCGTCGCACTTGATGTTGTGCATCTACAGGGGGATCCATATTTTGTGGGTTATCAATTTCTAGATGAGGACCCTCATTAAGTGGATTAACCAATTCATGATTTTGTTCTTCCATAAGTTCATCATCATGTTGAACTTCTGGTTGATTCTTTGGTTCCTGTGTATGTTCATCAGGTATATTTTCCCCTCTTTGAACAACCACAAGAATAAAAACTGGAACCCCTTGAGGTTGTGGTGAAACTTGATCTGAGACTAACTCATCAAGAATAACCTTACTTCTTGGCTTGTAATTTGCCATATAGTCCTCCTCTAAGAAAGTCGTGTGAGTGCTCACTATGACCTTCTTATCGTTTGGATTATAAAACAACCAACCTCTGGTTCCTTTAGGATAGCCTATAAACATGCATACTTCAGTATGGGAGTCCATTTTATCTGGTTTCTGTTGCAAGACATGTGCCGGAGCATCCCAAATCCGAATATGTTTCAAGGAGGGCTTACACCCTTTCCACAATTCTATTGGTGCCTTTGAAACCGATTTGGACGGTACTAAGTTCAATAGATACATAGCAGTTTCTAAGGCATATCCCCAAAATGAATCAGAAAGAGATGAATAACTAAGCATAGATCTTGTTATTTCTAAAAGGGTTCTATTTCTCCTTTTAGCAACTCCATTCTGCTGGAGTGTCCCTGGAGAAGATAATTATGAAACTATCCCCTCTTTAGTCAGGTAAGACCTGAACTCTCCAGATAGATATTCACCCCCTCGATCAGATCGAAGAGTCTTAATTTGAACACCAAGATGCTTTTCTACCTCAGTCTTGAACTCTTGGAATTTTCCAAAAGCTTCAGACTTGTGACACATCAAGTACACATGTCCAAATCTAGAGTAATTATCAGTAAATGTGATGAAATACTGATACCCGCCTCTGGCTTGGACATTTATTGGTCCACATACATTAGTATGTACCAATTCCAGCTGAAGTGTGGCACGTTTTCCCTTGGCCTTGAAGGATCTCTTGGTCATTTTACCCTCTAAACAAGATTCACATACTAGTATCGGTTCAAAGTCTAGGGATTTTATAATCCCACTTTTGACCAAACATTGTATCCTGTTAGAGTTAATATGACCCAATCTCAAATGCCAAAGATAAGTTTCATTGGAAACTTTTCTTTTCTTTGAAAAATTGATATGCTCGTCATCTTTTAATTCAACATGATTAACTTCACAGGGAACAGGACTAAGGAAATAGAGACCATTAAGCTTTACACCAGAACAAATAAAAGAAGATGAACTTCTTATAGAAACTGAGGTATTAAATTGAACTGTCAAACCATGTTTATCAAACAACTAACAGAAATTAAATTCCTCTTAAAATCTGAAATAAATAGACAGTCTTCTAAAACCAAAGTTCTGCAATTATCAACAGATAAAACAACTTGTCCAACTGCCTGTGTAGACACAAGCTGCTCATTTCCAAGCTTCAAATCTCTTTGTCCCTTACTTACAGGTAAGCTATGTTTGAACCATTGCAAAGAGTAACAAACATGGTTAGTGGCTCCTGAATCAACAATCCATTTATCATTGTGATTCTCCACTAAACAAGCCTCAATCACATGTAAAGACATCACTGTCTTGGTGACTGCATTCAACGTATTTTGCCTTGCAGATCTGCTAGGCGTAGCAAACATGTCATCAAGAGTCTGGAGCATTGTTGTTCCACTCTCAATCATGATCACTTGCTCCTGAAGGTGACTAGCGAGACTGGCCAAAATATAGCAACGAACTCCCACATTCGCCTTCTCCTATCTTTCCTTCTCCTGCTGAAATTGAGTCTGAATTGCATCAAACGCATCTTCAGCAGGATGCACTGGCTTAGGGGTAGTTAGAACAAAGTTGAGCTTTTCATATTGAAGAACAATATCCAAATTAGTTTTCCATTGTTTGTAGTTTGTACCATCTATAGGTTTTTGACTCAAGATTGTAGCTAAAGAATTGAATGAAGACATTTTTCTGAAAATAAGGAAATGCACACTAATTACAAACCATAATTAACAACAAACAAATATATCGCTAGTAGATTCTAATAACTACTATTTTTTTTATTGTTTAACAATCCATTAGTTATCTTTATAAGGCTTTTACGATGGACAAGATACTTGTAAAAGTAATATTGTTAATTTGGGCTTTCAGTTCCATTGCCAGAGCCTCGATGGGAGGGTTAAAAATTTTACCAAAGTTGAATGTATTTAACCATTGTTTACTTTCAAAATTATCTTTAGTGTCTAAGTGTTGCCGACTATGGGCCGTACAAAACTTCACTAAAATTTTGAAAATATTAAGGTTTAATCTAGCGAAATCCGATTATCCTTATCCGATAGGGCTTCAGCGATAACCATTTCACTAATAAACCTACAATTGGAGCCCATAGGTTTTAAAATTAAATAATTAATTTAAAACCTTCACCCATTCAATTTTTTTTTTTAATTTAGAATTTCAATTTCCAAGAATTTGTTGAATTTAGAGTATTCATTGTGTGAGATCAATAACTATGATTGAAATCATTAGGTATTTAAAATTTAATCATGATTGCAAAATTTGCTTCACATGACAATTTAAAATAACCCACAAATTACTCAAAAATACAATTCTCTTAGGAAATTTCCTAGATTATTTATCTACATTCCACAATTAATTAATCCAATTATTATTCTAGATTTAATTTAAAATCATAATAATTGATAATTAATTCAGTGGTTACCTAGATTTTAATCCCACAATTAATTAATCCAATTATTATTAATAATTGATAATTAATTTGGTGGTTACCTAGATATTAATGCCACAATTAATTAATCCAATTATTATTCTAATTTTGAATTCAAAATCATAATAATTGATAATTAATTTGGTGGTTACATAGATTTTAATGCCACAATTAATTAATCCAATTATTATTCTAGATTTGAATTCAAAATCACAATAATTGATAATTAATTTGGTGGTTACATAGAATTTAATACCACAATTAATTAATCCAATTATTATTCTAAATTTTGAATTCAAAATTATAATAATTGATAATTAATTTGGTGGTTATATAGAATTTAATGCCACAATTAATTAATCCAATTATTATTCTAAATTTTGAATTCAAAATCATAATAATTGATAATTAATTTGGTGGTTACATAGATTTTAATGCCTCAATTAATTAATCCAATTATCATTCTAGATTTGAATTCAAAATCATAATAATTGATAATTAATTTGGTGGTTACATAGAATTTAATACCACAATTAATTAATCCAATTATTATTCTAAATTTTGAATTCAAAATCATAATAATTGATAATTAATTTAGCGGTTTCTCACATAATAACTATCATACTAGTCGATTCAAGACATAATAGCTACTATGCAGTATGACATGTGATAATGCAACAATATGACATCTTCCTATTCTATATGGCATGTTATTTCTAATCATATTAATCGCATATATAATTCATACTATTCAATAAAAGCATTAAATAATTAAACAAATAACTTAAATCCATGACTTTCCTATAAAAATTAAAAGATAAAATTTTACAACTCTAGAATTCCTCTTTTGTCCAGCCCATAGTATTTTTCCAAGCCCCTTTAGGGTATCCATGGGCCCAAAAGCCCAAAAACCCAATCCTTGGCTAGAAACCCTAGGACACAAAAGAGAAACCCTGCGCGTGGATGGTAATCTGGCGTCGGGGTTTCCAGATCTGTGCTCGTCTTTCCGTCCTCTTTCCAACCATATATGGTTTGTCGAATTCCGAGGCCCAGAAGTCCACGAAAAGTGTTTGAAACGTTGAGTTCTCATCTTCTTCACAATTTCTTGATCTCCAACTTTTACAAAAATTCAAAATTTACATAGAAATTGCGAAAATTGAACAAAAACAGCAAGGAGGAAACCTAATCATATGGGATTAGCATCCTTGTTACAAACCAAGAAATACATGAAAGAATATAACCATGGATTAAAGCAATTAACCGATTAAAATTAAAACTAATATCAAATATGAATTATAAACGAATAATCACTATGAAATAAATAACAAATATAGAAAAAGATGTCATATTTTCTAGAAAATAATTTTCTAAAAGAATCACATGAAATATAATAGAAATATCAAAACTGGGTTCTTTTCCTCATCAACATGGCTCTGATACCAATTGTAGGAATCTCATCAAAAACGCGGAAGGGTATTGAACCTATTTGATGTAGGAAAAACTAGAACCTTAATAATTTTAATTACCTAGAAAGATGAAACCGTAGTCCACTCTATGGTTGATCTTCCAGACTATCTCTCGAGGTGGATAGGAAGGTTGTATGGGCAACCTCTCTTGATGATGAATCTACCTTGAGCTTGTTCTTGATGAAAGCCTCCCTCTTTCTCTCTATTTTTCTCTTATGATTCTTCAAAATGAAAAGAGGCTTATATTGAGCTTATATACCACTACACCAAAACCTAACCCTAAACCACATGGGGCATTGAGTATTTGGATTGTAGCCTCACTTAAGCTCAATTGGGCTTAAGTGTAAACAACATAAAGCCCAACAGTAAGTTCAGCTGAAACCTCCTCTTTGGATGCAGCAACGTGGAGCAGCGAAAAGGAGAAAAAAATGCAGTAGCCTACTCTCCTCGACTGCCAAGCTCTCACACTCAAACTTCAACTTTTTCCCCTGTTTTCGAGACTGAAAACAGAGACTAATAGCAGCGGTTTTCTCACTCTCTCGGTCAACTCTCCCCTCTTCTTTCTTCTTCTTCAATCAACCCTCACTCTTGGTTTCACTCTCAACTTCCATCACTCTTGATGCTCACTTGACCGAAGGAATGAAGAAGAAAACTCTCACTCTCTCAGCTTTCAGTCTCACCTTCTCGGCTTGGCTGAAGCAGGATGAATGAGAACCAAAGAATACCTTGCGGTTTAAAGCTTTGAGATTAAGATATACAAACAGCTGGATTAACAAGTTTGGCTACATGTTGGGATGAGGAGAAAAAAAATGGATTTGATCAAGCCTTATGCTGTTGATCATTGCCATCTGTTCCTTGATTTTGCTATGATTCACTTTTGCTTTACATTAATAGCCCTGGGTGATGATATATTAATTTGGGCTATATGGGCCGAATGAAAACAATGGAATGGATGAATGAATGCTTCTCCATCGCTGCTCACGTGTAAATGAATGAAGCTGGAATGTGTGTGTGTGTGTGTGTGTGTGTGTGTGTGTGTGTGTGTGTTGTGTTGCCAAGGTTGCTTCAGCGTCTTGGTGCTGGTTTGAACCAGAGAGAGAGTATGTCTTATGATTCAGGCTGTGTTCTTGACGGGTTGGGGAAAATAAAAATGGGCTCAAGTGCTTGGGCTTAATTAAAGGCCCATACTATCTTCATTTGCTGATGACCCATTTGTCCTGTGAATTCTTCTTCTTATTATTTTTTTATTAAACAATAAATTATTTGCAATTACCTTTAATTGCAATAATTTCAAAGAAATTAAATTCCTAATTTCCTAGGCCTTGAAACATTAACCCTCATGATTTTGGACCCCAATTATCATTTGCAAATATTCCATAAATTTACTTAGTTATTCATTTATTTCTTTTGTCCATCATATTTCTTAATTATGATTATACCTAATCATAGAGGTTATTTATTTTATCACACCAATTTATTTGCAATTGGTCTTAATTGAAATTTATGGAATTAAGTTTTTTAATACTCAATCCTATAGTTTTCATTCTCTATTTTCCTTAAATTTATTTTCTTCTCAAATAAATTAAGGAAAATTTAGACCTTAATTGCAAATAATTATCTTTGCCCAAATTTATCATTTCATTCTCATATAATACTCCAATATTAAAATCCCAGAATTTTGGGATGTTACAAATTCACATTTTCTGGTACAAAAAGAAATAAACCGACACCTCTAATTGAACACAGTTGACACCACCGACACAAAATTAAAGTTTAAAAAAAACACAAATGATGAGCTTGCAAATGCATTCAATAACATGGGATTCAAAAGCAAGAGATTAAGATTCATCTTCAGCTTTAAATTCACATCAAATGCAAGAAGATTACAACAAGCCTTGCAATTCATAAGTGAAACTATTCCTACATTCAACATGTGATTCTCACAAAAATCAAATGAAGCAATAATTGAGCAAATCAGCATCCAACACATAAACCTCGGAGCTACTAGTTTTGGCGCCAACAACATTAGGGTTTTGCGGCATGCACCGAAATTAACAGCAAAAAAAAGTAGTTAAGCAATATGCCAGTAACAGCAAAAAAAAAACCCTAGGGGTAGCAGGATTCTGGGAATCGACATGAACAACGGCATCGGATGTGTTGACAGGGAGCGCAGCCTCAATGATCATGAGAAAGTTGGGGACACCTTCGGAAGTGTGAGTAACGAGGAGAAGCTTGTGGAGGTTGAAAGAAGAGTGAGGGTGGGATTGAGGAGATGCCATTGAAGTGGGTGACTCCACCAAAGAAGGAGAAAAAATTAGAAGAGAAGCTGTGCGTTTTGGGATGCTGTGGAGAAGTATTTCTGCCTCAAAGGCAGATATACTTTTCCCATAGAAAAATACTATATAAATCTGGTAGACTCAACAAATCTTAAATTAGGTTAGTGACCCAATCTAAAACATTTAAATATTGATTATTTTCAATATTACCCTTAAGCCATAATCCAAATAAAAGAAAAAAGAAAAGACAAACCATCATCATACTCGTTATTTTAAGGTTCATCATAATTATCGGATGGTGCAGATTATAAAAAAAATTCATGGAAAGCTACGTGTTTCTTACTAAAACTTGAACCTAATTACAAATAAAAAAATAACACTATAATGCTGCTACCCCAGTTTTTTAAGACATTGACAAAATTGATTCTCGACTGATGCGGCTGTATCAAATTACTCTGCCTTAATCAGTTTCATTTATACTTTTTAATCTAGCCTTGTTCATGAGTCCGTGCGTTGTGGTGGGTAATGAAATGATGAGTGGTTAATCAATAATCATAGAATTTGTTGACAAAAATGAGTGCGACGATGAAAGACATCCGATTTCTTTTCTCTATTTTTTTTTTCAATCAAGGGTTAGGAGTATTCTTGGAAAATAACTAATATTTAAATATTCTAGATTGAGACATTGGCTCAATTTAAGATTTGTTGAGTTTATTAGCTTTAAATAAAATTTTTCTATTTTAACCATCTTTATATGAGATTTTTCCTGACTTTTAATGTTGTCTTATAAATCACGTGCTTTAAATTAATTTAAATTATAGAATATATTTGTTACGGACCCAACCGAGTCGGCCAACAAGATTATTGTGACGGTCTTAAAAAGCGAATGACAGAAGCAAAATCCAATTAGGTAGACCAATTGTATCCCATCTTTTGGGGATATAGGACCAGCCTACAGACGTCAACTTAGGAAACACTGTTCAGATTAACTTATGGATGGCGATGATCCCGGTGGAAATTAGACAGTCATCCTGGAGAAGAACGAAGGCTCTTCAAGAAGGAGAAGCAGACAAAATGAACAGTTAGCGGTCGAATTAAACCTCATAGATGAGGTTAGAATCACGGCGCATTGTCGAGATATAGCTACTAAACAGCTCATCGCGACAAAATACAATCGAAATGTCAAGGCTCGATCATTCGAAAAAGGTGACTTAGTACTTCAAAGAGCAGATATCAAAAATAGAAATGCGTGAGATGGAAAGCTGGTCATAAACTAGGAATGCCCTTACCGGATTAAAGATAAGCTAGGCCACAGAGCCTACACCCTGGAAACGCTGGACAAGAAGACAATAAAAAGGACATGGAATGCACATAAATTAAGAACATATCATAGTTGAATGCCGGGTTTCATATCAAACGAAACCTGACTAAACTAAACCTATCCCAGTTAGATATTGTGTTTCATGTTATGTCTGTTTTGCTTTAAGCATTATTTTCTCTTTTTCATTGTTTAAAGTTTTAAAAATTACCATTATGGCAAGCTATTGATGAATAAATGAAGTAGTTCCCATTTATGAGCCACCTTACAATTTATTTGCAAATTCAAAGCAAAAACAAGGTACAACTCATAACCAAGTAAACGTTAACGAGCACGAGGCGCCAGGGTAATTTAACCCAGCCTCTAATGTAATAAGTGTTTAAAAATGAACTCTCAAAAGTCACGATGCATCGCAAATAAAGTCCGGGGTAATACCATGAATTGTCATGAGTACCCTGATCAAGTCAAAATTCTTGTTTAAAAATAAAGTTTTGAGCATGTGACATCTTACTTTTACCTCAGATTCTATTCTGGTTAAAAATCTAGATTATCTATTAAAAATCATTTAATTATGTTATCACGCCTGGTTATTAATACTAGAAGAATATCTTAGCAGACTCTGCGCAATATATTTTTGACTTTGGCCAAGTTATTGAATAAAGCCGTTACAAAACATCTGGGTTCATATTACTACTTGTGATCAAATACAAAAGCAAAACATGTTTGTTAAAAACACAATAATAGAAATGTGAAGTCGGGATTGTCAAACTAAATATTCATTCATTGATATTTCTAGTTACATGTGACCTACAGGACAATTACCAAAAAAGACTAGGTGAATAGCCCAGGAAAAATTTACAAAAAGGAGATTATCAAAAGGCAGTAAGCAAAGGCAGATAGGCTCGTCAGGTAAGGCATCAATTAAGTCATCTATGATCATGGATGCCTAGTGAACTCATAAAAGTATAGCGCAGGCCCCTTAAGGTTGGTTTGATTCGGGTTGAGACCCCGACTCTACTAGGCAATCCTTCTTCCATAGGAATTGCCAGGATCACTTCTTCCTCATCGTCCTTGCCTTGGCTACCATCAGGCTGAGAAGCTGACTCAGAGCTTGGAGAAGGAGGCGCTGGAATAAACTAGCCGTCCTCGACAACAGCTCTAAAATATGCCTTATCAAGAGATAGGTCTATACTTGGATTAAAAATCAGACCTGCTCCAGTACATTCTCAAAGGCGTCTGCGGCCGTCTCCACAATGAGGCCTAGAAGCCAAGCTATCTTAGCATTGATAGCAGCAAGCTCGGCCTTAGTAGATCCCAACTCCACCTCAGTATCCCCATGATTCATTTGGAGATTTTTCAGTGTTTGAACCAATAAGGCATAGGCCTCCTAAGACCAGAGAAGATCAGATTGCACCTGAGCCAGCTCTGCACAGGTAGAATCACTCTCAACTTTAGCCTTCAACAGCTCCTCAACTGCCTTCTCCCACTCCTCTACTGCCTTCTCTTTTAGCAAAGTAGCGACATCCCTTTCAGTCCGAGCCCGACTAACCTTCATAAAGGCCATACAATACTTGCGCTTGACCTCTACGAAGGCATCTACTATTCCGGCCGACCTCATGGAATGACGCTAAATGTCTACCAGCTCTCGAATCTCAGCGTCTAAAAAATTGACGCCTCAAAGTAGTGTGTGGGGGGCTTAACAACATAAACCAGTTTTACGGAGACATCGCCAGCCCAAACCCCCCAGGGGAGAATGGAAATGGCAAGGTGGAGGAGGAGATGGTGGAAAAGTAGGAGAAGATACAACAACTGTGGTAGAGAATGCTGGAGTAGAAGAAGCCAAGATGATAGCTAACTAAGGGCTTGAGGATCCCAGTCCAGTCTTTGAGCGCTTCCGGGCAACTAAGCTATCTCTAGTAGGCCTGGCTGGGGATATCTCGGGGTAAGGGAAGCCCTTTTCTGACTCTTCTTTGCCCTAGAAGAAGCCCAGACATGATTTGATAAATCAAGATACCCTTTTTGCCTATCCTTGGTTCTACAGAAAGAAGCAAACAAAATATTATTAATCATATAACAAGTACCATTATCAACATCAAAGAAAAATAAATACTAGTAGACATCCTACTTGATGATGGGAATAACTTGGCAACAGACTGCTCGATAAAGTCTTTGGCGTCAATAGGGCCATGAAGGCTGATATGCTCAACCATGGAGATTAATGCAGCAATCTTGACATCCGACATATCACCCTCCTTGGATTGAAAGGTGGAAGGACTTTGATCAAAATGAGAATAACTCCAATATAATAGGAACTCCCATTCCACAGCTTTGGAGTCGGTGTCCTTTAGAAACCCTGGTTTCTTTCCAGGTTTAGGAGTTATTTTAAAAAAAAGAAAGTTTTGAAATTTTTCCATGAGTCAGTCAACACATGAAAAAGCTTCCTATCGAGTATCCCTCGAAGTGAGATCCAACCCTTCTTTTCTAAAGGCTTGCCGGCAATGCGAGCCTTTTGAACAGTAAAAAAGTAAAAGAATACAGTAATAAAGCTCAAAAGTTTTAAGAAATTACAAAGTCACTCAAAAGTGACGATGAAACCCCAAGAATTGGGATGAAGTTGGGTGGGAGCCACATGAAGGAGGCCCAATACCTCTTTTTAAATTTGGTAAACGAAAAACGAATACCAAGTTCGGTCATAAAATCCCTGTTCAAAAAGAAAAAAGACGGTTGATTCCCTTCCCGAGTTGAACAAACTGATTCGTCAGGATGGGGAGAAGAAAGAACGCAATCATCGCTAACCCCGACAGGGAATTTGCAATCTCCCTTGCAATAATAACCGACAACTTGGTGAGCACCCTAACATCAACCCAAAAAGTATTTATTCGACAAATGCCGAGGGGGGCATGCTGCACCCGACTCCCCAGAACAAGACTCCTCATTAGCATGGGTAGGTGACGACATACTATCTATAAAAGTAAAAATAAATTAGAACAAGTACGCAAAAATACCTGAAGTTGAAAAGCTAGGACTTGAATAAACAAGGGCGCTACTAGAAGCTATGGTGTTTTTTGACAGGTTATGCCGAAATGAGGAACAACCCGGTTAAACTCCAACTCTCGGCCCATCAAGACGAGCTCGCAAATAAGATATACACAATCATCACAAGGGCCGATAATCCAACTGAATGGGGACTCATGACTGTTGACTGCACATTCTAAGATGGGAAGGAAGGTAATATAGAAATGGGTTCATATTCCCCCTAACTCGCAAGGCCTGGCTCCAAGAAAGCGGTTCTAGGTATGGCCATCCCCTCATCTCAAACCTTGGGTCCTAAGGATCGTGATTGTTTCTTAGTACTATCATGGCTAGGCTTTAAGGATTGGGATAGTTTTTTACTACCCCTAATGCTATATCCATAGAGCATGGACTCACACTTTTGTTCGTCAGTCAGGGGAATGCCCTAGAACCAATACAGAGCTTTCAAAGGAACTGTTCGACGCAGTTCCTCCTCCCATTCAGGAGAAATTTTATGATGATCAAAAGGAGATGGAAGAATATCCTTGCTCATCGAGTGAAAGAAGAATTACCAAGAGCACGTGAGATGTTTTGGTAAAATAACAAGGAAAGATGGGCGCAAATACCCAATAGCAGAATTAAATGAAGTAAAAACTCAAGAAGCTACAAAGAAAGCACAAGATGCAAGAAAAATGGGTCGAATTCCAGAAACAAACCAAAAAAACAGAAGCCCCTATCTACCCAGATAAGCAAAACAGAAAACACAAGTTGAAGATCAAAGAAAAGAAATAGAACGATGAAAATACTTGAGTTCAGATAAATTAAGGGTAGTGGAAACACATGAGCCAGAGAGCCTGGAGAAACAGAATAATTTTGGAGGCAAAAATTTTTCTTTCATACACGACAGTGAGCAAATGTTCAAACGAAGGGATTGGGGATAAATAAACGCATATATATAGGGCAACCTAACAAAGACCGTTGAAAAGAAGGAAAGCCGAAGCGTTAGAGGCCCAAAGGGCACAAAAATTGTTCAGCAAAATTAAAAAATTGACGTGGCAGAAAAGACGTGTTAAATGTGCATCGTGCACGCATTTAATGCGTACGAAAACCAAAGACGGCAAGGCAGGCGCTTCCACTTCATTGGCAGTTACATATCACCAACTGTCAGGGATTTATGATGGCAACAACAGTCATGATAATATCGGAAAGCGAATTGACAAGCCCACTCAGAAGTACTTGAAACATCATAATCTACATCGGGTTTAGAAAATCACAACATTTGTCACCAACACCGAGATAAACGAGTTAAGTCAAACCTTGTTCTGGCTCAATATCGATAACTCGGCTTTAAAGACAAAGTGGAAGCCGATGTTTGCCCATGATTCTTCGAATTGGGGGCAATACGATCTTAGTTCTCTATGGGTTTTGATGATAACAATCATTTGTAAAACCAAGATTGAAGAGTTGTCTCAAGAAAGTAAAAACTTGCTGATTGAGACAATACTCGAGTATCAGTAGCAATACTCAAGTATTGAACTTTCAAAAAAAAGCTCAATGCAAATGACTAAGGACCATACCGCAGTATCCTAGAGGATACTCGAGTATTGGACCTTACAGAGAGTAATGCAAGTTTTCTATCAGAGCATACTCGAGTATTTGTTTGCACACTCGAGTATAGGCCTAAAAGAAACTCTTCAGTATTTTTACAAAAGAAATGCAAACTTCAGTTTGGAAAACTTCAGTTTCGAAAACTCAAGTTTTGGAATATGAAAAGTCCAGTTTTCAACTTGGCTCCAAAATTCAAATGTTTTCATTTTCAAATGAAAACTCGAGTATGACATTAACATACTCAAGTATTGGGCCAAGCACAGATGACTTGAACATTTATTACACTTGCAAACTTCAGTTTGGAAAACTCCAGTTTTGGAAACTTTGGTTTAGCACTAGCTTATGTTCTCTCTGAGTTTCAAAATACAAGTGCATACTCGAGTATGAGTTTGAAAACTCGAGTATCAAGTCATACAGAGAGCAACTGTGATTTTCTAAGTTTTCAATACTGCGGTTTTGATTGAATACTTTGGTTTTGGAGTTTTGGACAAACTTTCATTAAGAGTCCAAAACTCGAGTATAGGTTGTATACTCGAGCATTGGCTTAAGTTAAACTGAAGCTCCAAAGCTCGAATCGCGACTTTCCTCTCTGGAAGGAGAATACTCGAGTATGGATATAGAAACTCAAGTATGGACTTAAGTGCATAGTAATATACTCGAGTATTGATGGACAAACTCGAGTATGCATCACGACAGTTGAAAATTTAAATTTGCGAAATCTGAATAATGATTGTTGATTGATCTAAATGCTTTCTAATATTTACTATCAACTTCATTAGATATGTTTAATGTGTTTGCTAGTGGATTTCAGTCATTCTAGAGATGATTCAAGCAGTTTTAAGAAGCTGACTTCACAAAAAGCAAAGTCATGTCAAAGCATTAAATGCAAGGCTACCAAACTTGTCATAATCTGAACTATACACAATGCAAAAAGGATAAAGAGACATTCACCTACTCGAAACCCTGACATTCCAACGGCTATACACAAGGAAGTCAGCATTTATCCTTCCAACACAAGGAATGAACAAAGTGAAGAGAGAGAAGAGACCAAGGTGCTTGTAACGGACAGAAAACTACTTCAACGGTCATATGAATGCTAGCAACGGTCATTAAACATACTCTAAGTATAAATAGAGCAGCATTCAATTCTCTCAACAACTATTGAGCTGAAAAACAAAAGAGCATTAAACTTGTTCATTTATTCTTGTGCTTTCTATACAGAGTATCTGTTGATACTAACTGAGCTTCAATGTTCATCTTATCTGCTCTTTTAAGAGAGTTTATTATCTGTAATTCATTAATTGTAATTAATCTCAAGTCAGGGGACTTGGAGATTTGGGAGTCTTTGTTTACAACTTGTAAGTGGGAGCAAGTTCTAGAGAGAGAATTGCTTCAGTGATACAGAGGGTGTAATCAAAAGACATAGTGAAATACTCAGGGTGCCTGAGGACTGAACGTAGGCCAAAGAGTTGAGCCGAACCAATATAATCCTTCGTGTCTTGTTATTCTTCCCTGCTCTTCATTTTTACTCTGTTCAATCACCATTAGAGCAGAAGTTGTGAAAAATTTCAGAATCCCCAATTCACCCCCTTCTTAGTGATTCAGCTCCACTTTCATACGATACCAACTCATAGGAACTCAGAAGATCGCATGTTGGTAGACAAGATCACAGATGACAGAGTACAAAGCAAAAATTCAAACAATTGTGGGCAAGTCACATTCAAAATCACATACGCTCGAAATGTGACAAAAACTCAGGCAAAAAACGCACAACTAAAAAGAAAAATCCAGATACAGCA
Organism: Acacia confusa; assembly: GCA_037074495.1. Lineage (NCBI taxonomy): Eukaryota > Viridiplantae > Streptophyta > Magnoliopsida > Fabales > Fabaceae > Acacia > Acacia confusa. The sequence goes on along the minus strand of CM073504.1, from coordinate 20,722,512 downwards.
AAACACACTCCGGTAGCTTAAAGACATGAATTACAGGGCTGGGGGGCAACTATTACGGACCCAACAAAGAGGCCCACTAAAAGCATGGCCCAAGAACAAATAGTCCATATCAAATGTCAACCACCTTCAAATCAAGGGGATCTTGACTAATCATCTATAAACATGGATCTTATCATGAATAACGACATATATCTTAGACGATAGGGCGCACAAAGCCCATGGATCTAATACCCAGGTAATTTTATAAATAGGATATAAACCCTAAGAGGTACACATGCTCTCTGTCTCTCTCTGAATTATCATTATGCCGTCATTGTACACACACCCCACCCCTTGGGCCCAAGCCTTATAGTTTTGCACGGCGCTTACTGCTATCTAATCCATAAAAACCTAGGACAGTTATTCGATCCAATATCAACCTACTAGTCTATTGGACTAGACATTTGTGTTCTGCACCAGAACAACATTCAAACCTAACAATGCAGTAGATCACTACCATTCACGGTATAAAAATTGGAAATCTTAAGCAGGAAAACAGAAAAAAATGAAGATGTAACTAAGAAACGCAAGGAATCAAAGAATACAAACGACCACACCAAATATCACGAGGGAAGAAACACCAAGAGATGTCAGGAAAAATAGCGCAGAGAACTGGAGAATCAGGTATGTATGGCCAGTAATTTACTGCTTATTACTCTCTCTATTGCAACAAAAGCAAACCTTGCGATTGCCAAATTAATCATGGTATGAATATTCCTCATCTACCACTACTGTCCATCCACTAGGAGAAACAAGAATTCTTGAATTTATATTCACATAATGTGAATTCAGAAACCAACAATTCCAATTTTAAGAATCAGTATATCTAGAATTTTCACTCAGGAACAACAAATCCAAGAAAGAAAAATGTTCGCTAAAACAGAGAGATAGAGAAGGAGGATACTAATCAGCGGTGAGCCACCAGCAACGTAACAGAGAAGAGGATATGAGGGATGTGTGAGAGAATAACGACGGCAGAGGGGCAATCGAATATGATTAGCCGAGGGAGAGGACGGGTTGCTGTCAAACTTGTTTAGCAAAGAGAGAAAGAGAGAGAACTATCACAGATAGCCAAGAGACTTTGTGAAGGAGAAAGTGGCGACATATAATAGGAAATGGATCTATAAAATCAGAGCAGAAGGAGAGGGGCGATAGAATGGACAAGTAGCAGATATGGCTGGTGCAGAGGCGTAAGAAGGAGGAAGAGGGCAAACAGTGGATGGGAGGGAGGAAGTGATCACACGATAGAATAAATGAGGGGCAGGAAGGTAAATCAATGAATTCTAAAATCATATTTTAGGACTTACCACCTGATTTAGGATTTAAATTTTGGATAATTCAATTACATTTTTAAAGGATTTTCCCTGTACGTTAATATGTAATATGATATGAATGGAGTTGCTAACAATGTCATATAAAGATTTATTTAAACTTTCAAAAATCTTGTATAAATTTATAGGTTATGCTCTTGTGTGTGAGAGATAATAAGTTATTATTTGTTAGCTAACATAATGAGAAATAAACATTTACTTGAATAATGTATTTTGAGTGGTCTATCATTAGGATTTACGTTAGTTTTCATTCGTCCTCCCTCACTTGTCAATATAATTTAAACCCCTTTAATAAGTATAATTAATAGGAATAATATGAACAATAAATTATAATTTTGAGGGAGGAAGTGGATTGAGGTTTTTATATTTAGCCTAAAAACAAATTCCTCCAATCAAAAGTTGAGGATAATAAATATAAAATGATAAAATAGAGAAATAGTAGGAGAAATAAACTGATGCATATTATTCACGGGATATGGAACCTTTAATGCATAGCCACATTACATGATAATTAAGTAATAAAAACAGTAACCCACGACTAAGTATTAAATATGACTAACCATTAGCAATGGAAATATGCATAACATTCAGAGAGTGTGGCAACAAAACTCATGCCAAGAAACTGAAAATGGGATAATGATTTATCCTAACGTGCATAAGTGGGTAACTCGTTTGAAGTGGCCATCAAGCTAAGACTGTAGGTAACAGAAAAATGAAATTTTCAACAAGGCATAGTTCTTTCAAACTTTTGATTATTCGTCCCAAAAAAAATGACGGAACCATGTGGAAATTTGCTGTCTCCTCCAATCCGAGTCATAAGGGCGGTTTGGCTTTACTGTTTTTTTTTTTCTTTTTTTTTTTTTGGCGTTACTCGACATAGTCATAAGTCGTTGGTTTTCTTTTTTTAAAAAAAAAAATATTTGCGTACAAATGTCGTTGTTGTTCTTTAAATATCTTTTTAGATTTTTTTTTTCCCAACAATACGTTTTGAATTATTATTCCTCATGGCATGGACAGGGAGGTTGTCCCAGTCATGAACCCTATGACCAAAAAAAAAATTAATAATAATAATGAACCGTCATTTACGATATAAATGATTTTCTAAATATTTAGAAGAATAATAATAGTACACATACAGATAAATTAATTACATCAAATCTCTCTAAGAATATTACTATTATATAGTTGGTCTAACAATGTAAGGCCCCACTCAAGGGGAAATAAATTAGACGCCTAAGCCCCTATTAAGGGCATACGGCCTAACCTAGCTACTTTAAACTTAGCCTAACCTATTTAGTAAATAGCTCAGGCTTAAGCCTATTATCAAGCCTATGTATATAAATAGGTCAGGTCTATTTTTATAAGGCCTAGCTTACAAACCTACAAGCCTAGTCTATTTAGTTTTTTTAGATGTATTATTATCCATAATTATATATAATTTAATCTAAATTGATTTTGTAAATTATTTGTAACATTAATAACTTAGTCTTAACCCTAAATTTCACATTTTATCATTTACCAATGAAATAAACATTTTTAATTCCTCCATCCTCCATAAAAATACCTCTTCTGCATCATGGAAGTGATGGACGTCGGGATCAAACCGGTGAGTTGGTTTTTGTTCAGCAGTGCCCAGCTGAGCATGCTAAGTTTGCTGAAATTGGAGGGAATTTTGACGATGAGCTGGTTGTTGCTAAGACCAAGGAATCTCATCAGAGATGTGTTGCCGATTAGGTCAAGGACATGGAGAGAAGAGAGGGAGACAATGCAATCAGGAACCTCCCCGAAGATGGAACACATTAGCGTCTCTCTCTGTAGAAGAAAGCAGAGAGAGAGACAAAGAGTATATGGTTTGCTCAGACTTACATTTCCCTTTTGTAAAAAGGACGTTGTAAGTCAAATTTTACTGTTACTCACCTAGACATGCCCCTATAAAGGGACGTAGAAAGAGCCTAAAAACATAGGCTAAAAAATGTAGTAGTTTTATGTGCCCCTCCAATCTATTTTATATGGTATGATGTTTCTAATTAATTTACATGTATCAATTAAAACAAATTAAAGTATTACAGAGAACCGGAGGAAGTATTATTTTTACTACAATACTCACCTTTTTGCAAACTGACATTGAAAGCTATCGCTCGATGAAAGTAATTTCTGAAAATATAATACATGTAAAAAATAAGGACGTGTCTTTATTTCTGACTATGATTATATATCACCTCCCTTCCATTTGATAATGTTTCTAAGTAATTTACTTCAATAAAAACCGTTTATAGCAATAAATTTATCATAAAATTCAAACAATATTCAATATTACCTTTATTCATTATAATAAATTTTAATATCATATTAATTTCTAGGGAGAATTACACTAAGGTCCCAAGGACCAGAAATATTTACAAAGAGGTCCCGCACCAGATTCCCATTACAGTTTGGTCCCAAAAATGTCCCTGAGACTGTTTTGTAATTAATTCAAAATGCAAAATTACTCTTCTGCCCAAATTTCAATCGACTGAATGAATGCTTTGCTTCTCTAGCTTACCCGAGCATGGCGATGTGAGAGAGAGATGAGAGAATGACGGAGAAGCCGAAGGAGTGGGAGACGATGCAACCGACATAAGACGAGAGCGAGTTAGAGCGCCTTTGGATTTTGGGAACCATGGGACAATGAAAATGATAGGACTGATGCTCTTGCTTAATTGACTTGCCTTCTTGACTCATTTGCTAGGTTTCCGTATCCATCTTGCTTGCAGCCTTAGAGAGCCATTCATTCATTGGTTGAAAGTACTCCCTGAGTATCACGCTAAGATATTCCTTTTCTTGTTCTCGAAACCATGAGACGAGAGGAGTGGAGAACGTCGGAGGAGGAGATTGCAATGGGTCATCTGGAGGAGAGTGAAGAGTGTTTGGAAGAAGATGTAACAGATGAGGATGAGAGTTGAAATGGAGAGACTGCAATTTAAAACCCTGTCGCACGAATTTACTTGAGTAACAACATTTGTACTCGAGTACAAATATATTTACAACTGAAAATGTTATTTTAACAACCAAGTTTACTTGAGTACAGCTATATTAAAAACCATGTCGCACGAATTTACTCGAGTAACAACATATGTACTCGAGTACAAATATATTTACAACTGAAAAATGTCATATTTACAACTGAAAATGTTATTTTAACAACCAAGTTTACTCGAGTACAAATGACCCATACTCGAGTACAGCTATATTAAAAACTATGTCGCACGAATTTACTCGAGTAACAATATTTGTACTCGAGTACAAATATATTTACAACTGAAAATGTTATTTTATCAACCAAGTTTACTCGAGTACAAATGACCCATACTCGAGTACATCTATATTAAAAACCATGTTGCACGAATTGTCACGCCTTTACTCGAGTATGATAAATCAATACTCGAGTACAGATATATTAACAACAAAAAAAGCCATATTCACAACTCGAAATGCCATTTTAACAACAAAATTTATCACGACAGGAAAAACCTTATTAACGACAGGAAAAACTATAATAACAATTGGAAATGCTATTTGTAACAACAAAAATTTGTAACACGGACACATTTTGAACTTGTGTTTTTTGATGGCCCCAAGATGACATAGGGGTTGAAGAACATGAAAAGTCAAATTAACAAGTGAAAATGTCATTTTAACAACAACAATTTTTACAACAGGAAAAGCCGTATTAACAACTCGAAATGCTATTTTTAACAACAAAATTTTTCACAACAGGAAAAGCCTTTTTAACAACAGGAAAAGCCGTATTAACAACTCGAAATGCTATTTTTAACAACAAAATTTTGGAAGTTGGAAGTTGGATTTGTAAATGATGGCATGTTTACTTGTAACCGTGGCATTCAGAGTTGTAAATGATGGCATGTTTTGTCGTAACTATATATGGCACTAGGAGTTGTAAATGATGCCATGTTTTGTTGTAACTGTGGGGTTTGGAGTTGTAAATGATATGGCATGTTTACTTGTAAATCTGGCATTTGGAGTTGTAGATGATTGCATGTTTACTTGTAAATATGGCATTTGGAGTTGTAAATGATATGACATGTTTACTTGTAAATCTGGCATTTGGAGTTGTAAATGATATGGCATGTTTACTTGTAAATCTGGCATTTGGAGTTGTAGATGATCGCATGTTTACTTGTAAATATGGCATTTGGAGTTGTAAATGATGGCCTGTTTACCTGTAAATCTGGCATTTGGAGTTGTAAATGATCGCATGTTTAGTTGTAAATATGGCATTTGAAGTTGTAAATGATCGCATGTTTACTTTTAAATATGGCATTTGGAGTTGTAAATGATTGCATGTTTACTTGTAAATATGGTATTTAGAGTTGTAAATCATTGAGTTATTAACGTTGCATTTGAAATTGTAAATGATGCATCTGGAGTTGGTCCTACATTTGGAGTTGTAAATATGACATGTTTACTTGTAACCGTAGCAGAGGCATGTTTACTCATATACTCAAGCAGACATATTTTCATTTCTCAAGTCCAGAGGCTATTTTCAACAACAAATGCTATATTTACAACTGAAAAATTTTGTTGTTAAAAATAGCATTTCGAGTTGTTAATACGGCTTTTCCTGTTGTTAATAAGGCTTTTCCTATTGTTAAAAATAGCATTTCAAGTTTTTAATACGACTTTTTCTATTTGTAAAAATTGTTGTTGTTAAAATGACATTTTCACTTGTTAATTTGGCTTTTCATGTTCTTCAACCCCTATGTCATCTTGGGGCCATCAAAAAACACAAGTTCAAAATGTGTCTGTGTTACAAATTTTTGTTGTTACAAATAGCATTTCCAGTTGTTATTATAGTTTTTCCTGTCGTTAATAAGGTTTTTCCTGTCATGATAAATTTTGTTGTTAAAATGGCATTTCGAGTTGTGAATATGGCTTTTTTTTTTTTTGTTAATATATCTGTACTCGAGTATTGATTTATCATACTCGAGTAAAGGCGCGACAATTCGTGCGACATGGTTTTTAATATAGATGTACTCGAGTATGGGTCATTTGTACTCGAGTAAACTTGGTTGATAAAATAGCATTTTCAGTTGTAAATATGACATTTGTACTTAAGTACAAATGTTGCTACTCGAGTAAATTCGTGCAACATGGTTTTTAATATAGCTATACTCGAGTATATGTCATTTGCACTCGAGTAAACTTGGTTGTTAAAATAGCATTTTCAGTTGTAAATATGACATTTTCAGTTGTAAATATATTTGTACTCGAGTACAAATGTTGTTACTAGAGTAAATTTGTGCGACAGGGTTTTAAATTGCAATCTCTTCGTTTCAACTCTCATCCTCATCTGTTACTTCTTCTTCCAAACACTCTTCACTCTCCTCCAGATGACCCATTGCAATCTTCTCCTCTGACGTTATCTACTCCTCTCGTCTCACAGTTTTGAGAACAAGAAAAGGAATATCTTAGTGTGATACTCGGGGAGTACTTTCAACCAATGAATGAATGGCTCTCTAAGGCTGTAAGCAAGATGGATACAGAAACCCAGCAAATGAGTCAAGAAGGCAAGTCAATTCAGCAAGAGCATCGGTCCTATCGTTTTCATCGTCCCATGGTTCCCAAAAACCAAAGGCATTCTAACTCGCTCTCGTCTTACGTCGGTTGCGTCGTCTCCCACTCCTTTGGCTTCTCCGTCGTTCTCTCACCTCTCTCTCGCGTCGCCATGCTCGGGTAAGCTGGAGATGCAGAGCATTCATTCAGGCGATTGAAATTTGGGCAGAAGAGTAATTTTACATTTTGAATTAATTACAAAACAGTTCCAGGGACATTTTTGGGACCAAACTGTAATGGGAATCTGGTGCCGGACCTCTTTGTAAATATTTCTGGTCTTTGAGACCTTAGTTTAATTCTCCCTAATTTCTACTCTCTTTTATTTAATATGAGGAGATATGAAAAAAATATTTAATGCTCATTAAAACTAACAAAATATCTTGTAAAAATGATAAAAGATATATTCCAAAACACATCTTATAATATAGAAAGAAAGGAGTATTGCATTTAATTAAATACCTAACTAATTTCTACATTCAAACCAGAGGAGAAGTCTTAATTTGTCTTCTTTTAATTTCCTCGAAATAGAGCAATCTGAACGATCTTAAGATGTCCTTCCCAAGACGAAAACAATCTATTGGTCCTGCAAAAAAATCTTCTCCAAAAGAACAACGCTGCACAAACAAAAGGAAGACTTTCACAAAAAAACAAAAGGAAGACTTTAATGTGAGAGGTACTACAAATATCTGTCCCTCTTAACTCAGCCACACATGTAAACCACTTAAGAAATTTAGCCCCAGCTTTATCTCTTGCTCCTCCGTTGCAACAACATGAAGCTCTACTCTGCGAATGACCTAATTCTTATAAATATTATTCCATTTTTCCTTCTCGTGGTGCTTCATTCTTCTTGCCACCCCTTTACTAAAATAACCCCAAGCCAACCCCTCAAAGACGGCGACGTTTTGGTCTCAGATGGAGGAACCTTTGCCCTCGGTTTCTTCACCCCCAGCAACAACTCAAGAAAGCGCTATGTTGGAATATGGTTTAACAGATCCTCCAAGCCAACCGTTTTTTGGGTTGCTAATAGACAGAATCCTCTTAATGATACTTCTGGAGTTTTGTCCATTAATACCCTTGGAAACATCGTTCTGGTTTACAAAGATACCCATTTAAACAGAACTCGCCCCATTTGGTCTTCCAATGTTTCGACCACAATATCTTTTAGTCATACCTTCGCGGAGCTTCAAGACACTGGAAACTTGGTCTTAATCAAAAACGAAGGAAGACCAAAGGTTCGATGGCAGAGTTTTGACTATCCTTGTGACACAATGGTTGCGTTCATGAAAATTGGAGTGGAGCGGAAAACTTTTAAGTGGTTCCTTACATCATGGAAATTCCCAGGCGACCCAGGATTGGGTGACGCGACTGTCATAATCGACCCAAAAGGTTATGCTCAAGTATTCGTTTACAAAAATTGAGCTCCATGTTGGCGTGTTGGGTCTTGGACAGGTGAAAGATGGAGTGGTGTAGCTCAAATGACACTCAACTTTATCTACAACATCACCCATGTTGACAATGCCAATGAAGTTAATTAGCCACATGATGCGAGTCATGGACCCTTCAGTTTTCATACGAGCAGTGCTAGACAACACAGGTCATGTGACACGATATATTTGGCAAGCTAAGGAGAATAGGTGGCTCCAAGTATGGTATGATCCATCAGAGGACTGTGACCTTTATGGTCGGTGTGGGTCAAATAGCATGTGTGACCCGTATAACAAGGACAAGTTTGAGTGCGTGTGCTTACCCGGTTTCGAACCCGTGAACCCGCAAGAGTGGAATAAGAGAAATGGGACAAGTGGGTGCGTGAGGAACAATAATGTATCCATGTGTCAAAGTGGGGAGGGGTTTGTAAAAGTGGAACGTGTGAAGGTGCCAAATACATCAAAAGCACGTGTGGATAAGAGCGAGACTATGAGCTTGAAGGGATGTGAGGAGAAGTGCTTGAGGGATTGTTCGTGTGTAGCGTATACGAATGTTGATGATGTCAAACAAAGTGGGTGCTTGACGTGGCAAGCTGATATGGAAGATATCAGAACATATGACAATGTGGGCCAAGATTTGTACGTGAGTGTGGATGCACATGAATTGGGTATATTCTTTACTTGGCTTCTTTTATGTTTTCTTATTAAGAGTAAAAATAAAACCAATCATCAATATTATACCAATAAGGTTGGGTCTAGTAAAAATGTTAACAAACAAATGTTTGAATCTCCATTAGTCTTTTATAACATAACGGACAAATGTTTGAATCCCCACTTGAAAGGCGCATATATTTAGTGTTCGACAGTGTATCAAACAAAATTACCTATAATACCTACAATAGGAGGATACCTATGCTTGGCAAAAAAAAAAAAAAAAATCAATTGACCCAGGGGAGAGTGAGGGTGAGGCAAGTCCGTACCTATATCAACATTTACAAATCCCATTTTTTTATACTTTCAACCAAGCCTTTTCTAAATCATATTATTACCAGGTATCCAAGTAATTAATTTCTCTAGTTTCGGGGTGACCACAACAAGTGCCTTCTTGGGTAAATTTACGGCAAATTTACAAGTGTATATAGCCATTTTCATAATTTGCAATATCAAAATAACAAATATGATTGTAGAACTTGATTTAATGAATATAAGAAGCAACTTATCTATGTTTCATTCATTTTTTTTAAATGCCTTCGTCTCTTTCATTATTTTGTTAATTTGATTAATGGCAATTTAAAATATTTATTTTGATCATATATATTTAAGTGTAAAGATACCTATTTAATATATTTTTTAGAAATATGATTTTATCATTGAATGGGGTCTATAAAAAATTTTCCGGGTTAGGGTAAGGGGTCTATGAAAAATTTTCCGGGTTAGGGTAATGTTTTTTTTTTTTGTGGGGAGCAGGTTTGACAAAAGAAATGAGAAAAAAATAATATTAGACTCGCATGAAATATGTTTATTAGAACAAATATGTCACAAGACTAGTACTCTATGTATACATCATTTTTTCCCAACGCGCTGCCCCAATTACAATTACTCTTTTAGGGTCGAACATGAAACCTTGGACTTAGAGATACTTAACGGGAGTGCTTGATGCATTTAACAGCACAGTTTCTGAACAGTCTCATTTTGTCACTGTTACAATGCTGGTGGGGAAAAAATACATTTAATGCTCATATGATTTGTTTGACAATAAATTCTGCTTTGTATGTTCTTTTCTGCAGGTAAATATAAAAGGAAGCATTATGGTTCTCTTGGCAAGAAGGGGATGGTGACACTCTTAGTCATTTCTATTTTCCTAATAATGTTCCTGCTGATTTCTTTTCTGTATTGGTTTGTAAAGAACAAGAATCAAGGTAAGAAACATTTCTATCACTTTGCCCGCAAAATGAAGTTCATTAAGTTAACACAATCTATACGTTTAAACATAAACTCACTCGAAGGTTTGTGTTCTTTTCAAACTAAAGTGATTAATTATTATATTGGATGTATTGCGACTCATCTCTTACATTATTTGTTTTTAATTTTGTTTAACACAGCAAAAAGAATGCACAAAGAACATTTGTTTGATGGAGAAAACAGTTCCGATTTAACTTTCTTTGATATAAAGCACATAGTTGAGGCAACAAACAATTTCTCAGACACAAACATGCTTGGAAATGGTGGTTCTAGTTCTGTGTATAAGGTAGATGTCTTATGTAACTAGTCTCAAAATTCATAAATTGAATCAAGTACACTTGTTTTTCAATGATAATTATGTCTAGTACTTGTTTTACTGCCATTAGCCTATTATGTCTAGTACTTGTTTCATACAACAAAGGCAAAATGTGTACAATCATGAAATTAATTAACTATGTATTTTGACATCAGAGTCTGCTCAAAGATGGAATTGAAATAGCAGTTAAGAGGCTATCAAAATATTCTGGACAAGGCGAATTCAGAAATGAAGTTAACTTAACTGCAAAGCTTCAACATAGAAATCTTGTAAGGATCTTAGGGTGTTGCATAGAAGGAGAAGATAAGATATTGATATATGAATATTTACCAAACAAAAGCTTGGACTCTTTCATTTTTGGTATGTCTTCTTATCATTTAATTTATCTACATATATAATTTATTTTCAACATTTTGAATTCTTTCAAAATGAAAGAATTGATCAAGCAATATACTATATTCTTCAATTTTGATAGTTTACAACTTTTATTTAGATGGAGCAAAAAAATTACAACTAGATTGGAAGAAAAGATTTCATATCATTTGTGGAGTTGCAAGAGAAATTTTATATCTTCATCAAGATTCAAGATTACAAATAATTCATAGAGACTTAAAGGCCAGCAACGTTTTGTTAGATTCAGCAATATAATGAATCCAAAAATTGCTGATTTTGGTATCGCAAGAATATTTGGTGGAGATCAAACTGAAGCAAACACAATCCGTGTTGTTGGAACCTAATAAGTACTCAACTATCTACCCTATATATGTGACTATAGTTTCCTAATATTGCACTATACACGCACACATTCTTACTTTCCACAATTTTGAAAAACACTAGAAAAAGCTAAAATATCACGTATTTAGATGGAATGATTTTTTATTTTTTATTTTTTACTTATCATCCATACCTATATCTAAATATTTAATTTTTGAAGATTATCACATATTCATTCTTCAAGGTCAAATACATTTCAACACAAACTATAGACAGGCTTGTTATTTATTCAAAATTCAAAGTTAAAATATACACGTGATATAAAATGCTACAAATAACAATAAAACAATTCAAATAGTTAATAGTTAATTACGTAATTTTTCTTACATGATCACGACAAATTTCAATAATCATTTACAGTGGATATATGTCACCTGAATATGCAATGGAAGGAATTTTCTCAATAAAATTTGATGTATATAGTTTTGGAGTATTACTTTTAGAGATTGTTACTAGCAGAAAGAACAATGGTCATTATGATGGCATTTCTTCTTCTTTAGTTGGACATGTAAGTATAGATAATGAACAACTTGAGTTAAGTTTGCTCTTTAGTAATAGTCTAACTGTCGAATGGATTCGATTAATTTAGATTTGGAACCTTTGGAGAGAAAGTAGAGCTATGGAGATTGTTGATCCATCGTTAATAGGTGAAGCATGCCCAAAACATGAAGTTCTGAAATGCATACAAATTGAGCTTTTATGCATTCAAGAATATGCAACAGATAGGCCAACTATGTTAGAAGTTGTTTCCATGTTGGATAATGACTCGACTCTTGCTCCTCCAAAGCAACCAGCATTTCTCTTCAAGAAAACTTGTGATGATTCAAATCTATATCAATGAGTGAAGGGGTTAATTCAATAAATGAGATGAGTGCTACTATGGTTAGAGCACGTTGAAAAACTTGATCTTCATGGTTTCTAATGTTCTTATAATATTGCTAGAATACTTCTTTAGTTAATGATATGTATTATTATTTTAAATACTGTGAATGATAATTATACATAAATGTTGTAGCATTGAAGCCACACAAAACCCATTGCTCTTTTGTAAATAAATTGAGTAGACTTGAACTTTCTGCCCATGTTATTATTTTTGGGTGGGCTCAGGGTATCTATCACCAATAGTGGTGACTAATCTTATCACACCATAGACTTTTTAAAGATCTTTAGTGTTAACCACAAGACCCTCCATACTCATTGTCATGGATTGAACCTCTGACTAAATGCTTAAAAAACTAAGCTAAGTGCCAACTATATCAAATTAAACCTCAGGGTAAAATGTATATTTTGGGTATGTTAAATAATTTTAATGATTCAATTAAGCATCCATTTTCCTATTTATTAAATATATAATGCATATTGTTTGCTTATTATGGTTATTATAATTTTAACAAATAGGATCCTTTTTTCGAATGTGATTTTAAAATCACCTGCTAGAAAAATGCTTTTTTTTTCTTTTTTACTTTTTATACCAATGGTAGAGATAATTAACGTGAAATTTTTTGTTGTTTTTTTTTTTAAAAAAAAAAAACTTTTTACGCTTGTTGAAGTACTACACGGGTTTGAGTATTCCACTTTTACCCCAATTCTATAATGTAATAGAAAGTCTCTTTTAATCAGTGTAAAAAGTCTTTCCTTAGCATTGCTTCCATGCCGCCAATTCTCACCACTGAACTCCATCATCACTGATATGCACACTTTGAGCCTGTTAGGCGAGTATTGAGCTAAAATTCCTATGAAGGCTGCTTTAGAAAGAGCCATGTATTGAACCAAGGAAGATGGATCATAGACGATAACACGCATTGGCGAGACATGGAACAACTGAAGTTGAAGAGGTGGAAGATGCAAAAGCTGAGGAAGTTTTTTCTTAAAAAAATTACTTTGCAAAATAGATAAAATTAAGTTGCATTACTCTCGTATAAGCATTGATTTAAAAAAACCTGAAGCGACACTTGTCACTTTTTGGGATTTGGCTCTCATCCACTTCCCTTCCCATCTTCTTCTTCATCTTAACTGTTGGATTGAAATATGAACGGTTCAGATTTTATCTTTTAAAAAATATTAATAAAATATTAAAAAATAAAAAAATAATATTTTTATAAAATACGAAATCTAAACCATTCATATTTCAATGCAACGGTTGAGATGAAGAAAAAGATGGAAGAGAATGGGAAGAGAAGTGGATGGGAGCCACTTCCCACTTTTTTGTGGGCTAAAACCCTGTTTGCGACATTCTTGGAGTTGAAACTGATTCATCCTAATTAAATTTTATGGTCTCATTATTTCGCTTTAATAAACAGTATTTTTAATCCCTATTTAAAAAAAAAAAAAGGATTGTATCAAGAAAAGGATCAATTCCTCGATCTTAGCTATTAGACCTCGGCCTTTGGGCCCATTAAGGCCCATTAAACCACAAGTGATGAACCATTAAATCACTTATTACTTCACGTTATCGAAGTCCTAATCCTAGGCCCAAAAGGACTCTCTTAGCCCTAGTAATAGGTACACCCTTTTATAACCCTAACAGTAACCTCCGTAGTGTTCCTCAAGCGAAGGCCCAAACCCTCTCCTCCAATTCTATATACAGAAAACTCATATTTCATATGATCTTCATTATAAGACACTAATTAGTAAATGCATTTGGTCCTTTTTATAAGGTATTTACTTGTTTCCAAAGAATATTAAATATTTTTCTCCATGTATGCTCATAATTAATAAGGATAATGGATGAGAATAACAATTAAAATGATATTAGAGTTTAATGCAATTAGTAGGGAAAATATTGAAAATTACTTAAATTTTAGGATAAATTTTTTTACTTTAACTGTTTTTATTTATTTATGAAAATTGTTAATTAATGTATTATAATAAAGACCAGAGGAATACAAGAAAAAGGCAGAGTACAAGAGAAATGCACACTACCCATCAAATTCGACACCTACTCATGGTTGAGAGTTTCAAGGGACATGGCGGAGTCAAATCTTGAACGATGAGTTGCTAGGTTTGACTTTTAGAAAGAGGAAGAATCATAATTAAAAAAAAAAACTATAAAACTACCACATCTAGACTTCTATAAATGTAAATGATTTGAAAAGTATGAGTGGTGACATTTTTATAAATATTGATATAACTTAACACCAGTCGTACTTTGCGCAGTCTAAATAATATTTTCTAAACCGGTTATAATATAATTCATAAGTATTAAATATTAAGAAATTTTAAAATTCTAAATTCTTGTTAGACCAAACGTTGATGCATTCAATGTAAATATCCTTTTAAATACTATCGTTTCTTTATACCCATTTTTAAATATTTCAAAGTTTCTTCAGCTTCCAAGGTAAGATTCCCAACTACGTGTCTCTTCAAAATATGAGGCAACTTCAATAAATGTACTCTTCATTTGCCTTGTCTATTTAAACTCTTCATTGCTTTCGTTTCTTTAGTTCTAGCTCCTCTTTTCTCCTCTCTCATATATCAATATGGTACGCATTAAGGTTACTTATGTTCGTCCTCCTCTTCCTCCTCCTCTTTTATAGCTTCTACCCCCTTCACCACCTTAAATGAGGCAACTTCTCCAACGCCTTCATGCAAAGGTGGATCACATATAAAGAGATGCCTCGAAAGACTATTTACTTTGCTGCATACTTTCAACAACAAATTGAACCTTGTCCTCAATGCCAATTACGTTGGGCACAATCTTTCGGTTGACCCATCTTCCCCTTCCTCTTCTTCCTCCTTTGCCTTTAGCAATGAGGAGGAAGATTGAAGGGTTTTATTATTATTATTATTATGTAAAATATTTTTTAATCAATGTACTAATGTTGTCTATGGACTAGAAAAAAGTTAAAATACTAATGAAAAAATATTTTTATTTCTATGAAAGCGTGATACGTTGGTCCATACACAAGAACCGTTGGTTATTTGTCACGGAGCTCGAGTGGTATGGCAAAAAATCTGATCCCTTCTGCATTACGTAATTTGCTTCTGGTTTCCGAAAAACATGCTGAACCATGATTATAGGTTGATTTTCTGCTGTTAAGGCGTGGACTAAATAATCTTCTGCGGCTTCGGTTTAATGTGTTGCTTGGATAACTGATGGAGAATCATTTGACCGAAGCAATTGGCTGATGGTTACATGGGCTAGAGAAATGGTTCTTTGTTTATATGTTGCTGGGCCGAAGACTGAAAAAAAAACTGGAACTTGCTGTCTTTTGATCTCTTGTTCCCTGTGTATTTTCTGCTGGATCGTGGGAGAGGGAGTAACTCATTGTTAAAGATAGGTATTTGTCACATGTTGGGCCGAGACACAATGGTTTAGAAAAATATATGTATTGGGTCGAAGTTAATTGTGGGCTTTTGACATTATTTGGGTTGCTAAGAGCCCATTTCTTTGTTTTATTTATTGTTTCAACACAATATCTTATTTGAAATTATTGAATAAATACATTAACATTAAATTCTTAATTTCCTACGCCTTGGAATTTAATTCCTATTATTTTGGACAAAATTTTCATAATTTAAATTTCCCATTTAATATTACAAATTTCTAAGTCCCAAATTTGAGATGTTACATTTTCTCCCCCCGTTAATTTAAATTTCGTCCTCGAAATTTGAACGTCCAGCCATTATGGAATAATTCTAGGCTCTCAGTCTATTCATTTCCTATGCTTGCTCATCAAGCATACAACTTCAATATACTTGATTCTCATACGTCTTGTACCCAGGGGTAGTATTTAACCATATAGGACCCACCAGTCCATTTTCTAATCGCTTGGTTTCACAAGCTTCACTGTCTGTACTAATCTGCCTCTCGGCTTGTTACCTGCTTGGCCCTTCAGGCTTATTCTCTTACCACAGCGCTGGATATCTCGACCTTAATGCTCAGGAAATCATCTCATGCCATAGGCATCTCAATTACCACCTGGTACAGATCGAATATTCTGCTAGCTTCAAGATGTACTCTAACACCCTAGTCTACAATCATAATGCTTGTAAGAATTCCACTCATTGCTAACACACATAGGTCTTACGACCTAGGGACACCGCCCTCGTGCAATCCTGCACACCAGGTCTCTTAGCCATGAGCCTCAGCTCATCTATCCTGTGTCTGAGCCTTTTCAATTTTAAGCTCTCATATCATTTTTCTCTTGCTTGGCATTGTAACTAGCAATTCCTATTTGACCTATATGGTTCAGATCTCTAGACCATTCTATCAGTTTCTGTTCCTGTATCCACAAAAATTATCAATTGCACCGCTTCTCATTTTAACTGTGTTGTCTCATTTTCAAATTTTCACACATTGAAAAATTCCTGTGGTTGCAGTATTTTTCACAATGTGCATTACTCAATAGTAATAATGCTATCACATTTTCAATTTAATCGCTGTCAGCTCAACTTTTCGTGAAAACAATTCACTACCGGATTAATTTCAAAACATTTACTATCAGTACACTTTTATGAGTGGGATTATTCATTTCAAAAGTTTAATATTTGAAAGCTCTCGCCACCACTTCAACCTTACGGTACAACGACATCTTCCCAATCTATCCATACATAAACCACCGCAGTGGCAATGCACTTGTTTTCCAATTTATGGCCCACCACCGTGGAGGACTCAACCACAGCTAAAGTCCCAAGGCCTAACCCTTTGCACGTGTGATGTCTGACCAAACAAGGCAAGATACGTGCCCTTACAAGGCGAAATTTCTCAGATTGGATGCATACACTGCTAGTGCGAGTATCAGCTTCTCAAAATTACTCCCCTCAAAAGAGCTTTCAATAATGGCCAACGATTCAAAACATTCTAAAACATCTGGCAAGATCCAGCAAACTGAGTACATCTACTACAATTTCTGACCTCTTCCAGTTTTTGTACTGCTTTACCACTACATAGTTCAAAATTCAATTTCAAACCTTGGGATCTACCAAACCCCTATGTGAGACAACATCATTTCAACATGACCACTATCTCGATCTCAAATTTTGTTGAAATCATTTCATTTGAAAACTCTATTTCCGAAAATTCACAAATTTGAAAATTCAATTTCGAAATTTTTTCACAAAACTAGCAGGTGTATTGGCAAATTCAACATTGAATTTTCAAACATAACCAAGAACCAGACCACTGTTCTTAGAAGGCCATTACTCTCATCACATTCCATATTCTTATTTTACCATCTGAGCCATTCACAAGGCATACACAGCCCAAGCTATGGTAGTCTTAGTCTTCTAACCGTTTCGGATATTGTCCACCATTCCCGAGCTTTACAACTCTTCAAGACACTTCCCAATAATTGTTGTTTAACTATTATTGGCTTCTTCTAGCCTATAGACATAATAGTCTCATAGGACTTAAGGCTTTTCATTGAACATATACATGCCCATAACCTATGGACACATTGATCCCAATGGTCATACTGCCTATTGTATGGCCGTATCATATCTCATATATGTCATACAGTACTAGAGCATCCATAGTGATATACTGGATCACATAAACCTTTTCTCTAGGAAACCTATTGGATATGAGACTCATTACAATGTGCTTACCTTGAGAATCGATACACTAATAGCTCTACTTTATGGTTCGTTGTCATGGCGGCTACATTCTACGGTTCGACGTCATGGTAGCTCCACTTTACGATACTTTACCTGGTGCTTCACTTAGTCTTTTCCGACTAGTCAGCTTTTCCAGTTAGCATCCTCTATAGGCAGACCTATCACGATTAGACCTCCCCGTAGGTAGCCCTTTCCGATCAAAACTCCCCATAAGTAGATTCAGTTGATTATCTCTGAGTCATTATAACGAGAACTCAAATCTTTATCAGGTTCCTACTTTTTAATGGTTTCGTAATCCGCTGCCTTAATCCCTCCATCTCATTTAGGATCATTCTATTTATAGACTTCTGACATTAGTCTAGCTCCAGGCAAATTCCTTACCTCATCTTTCCCTATAGGGTAACCACCCACTTCTAAGGGGATCCATTTAGCCACTAACATCACTATGGTTGTCTGTTCCCATCATGAGACCATAACCTGTGGCTGCTGAGGTTCTATCTACCACATGGTTCCATCGAGGAACGAACTCTTAGGTATTTGGAATCTATGATAACCTTAACCATACTTCGTCAGGTTCCTACTCTCAAGTACTGGAACCTAGGCAGTGCTTAATCATACATTGACCCTAGCACTATCTATGTTTCAATCAAATTCAAGCCTATCATCACTTTATATGTTCTCTTGATATCCTAGAGGATCACCATATTTCCTACCTCTAGGTATTTAGGCCTTCAACTCAAAAGATCTTAAATCCTCAAGCTACCTCCTAGGGATTACTCTCTTGAGGTTTCTCTTGCCCAAGCACACTTAATTTCAATTGCCTGATGGATCTAGGGTTCTAATATCAATACACATACCATTGGGTACCGACAACTCACATAAGTACTGGTACGACCTATTTGTCTTGCCAGAAACGTTGGGTACCTTCCCCTTCTTATCTTACTACACCTTTTATGAAATGGACCACCACCATCAAGGACTCAATCATAGACCCTCGTCCCCAGAGTTATGCTCCATTGCACATGTGGTGTCTGACCCCTATTAGGTAGGGAATGTCCCCTCAAGGTAATTTAATAAGTTTATTATTTCTACAAGGAATCCTAAGCAATATATTACTATCTACAGGGAAACCAATTTCCTGCACTACTTCCCTTTTAAATTCGATGTTGTGGGAATTTAATTCTGACCCTGATTTCTATATCAGAAGTCTTAGAGCTTAGCAGCAGAACCCATATTCCGTGTCATCTCCTTTATTTCCAGGGTATTAACTTATTCGAGCCTAACCCTTTTCCTTAGGGTGTAAGTTCTTTCTGTATCACTTAACCAAAGTTCAATCAGTGCTCATTACAAAATGTTCAAATGTTGCTCTGATACCACAACTGTAAAGCCCCTATTTTCTAAGTCACTTATGGCGTCCAATTATGATCCTAGATCTCTTATTAAGCTATCTTACATGTATTTATTTAAGTGAAGGCGTTAACAAATTAGAATAAGTCACAACAGAGAGCATGCTTATCGTTTAGACGAATGAGTGACTGATAACATATGCCCAGACATATGCTGGTTAATTAAAATTCCCGAAGGAATATAAGCGTGATACAATTAAAATTCATCGCGTTGTTCTCAGTAGACGCGTTAGATTACAGTTATCTGAAAGGTTCAACAAAACTTATATATATTCTTATACAAAATCAAACTCCTTCTGAGTTTTTACGCGTGCCGCTTACCCTTTTCTCCAGCTCCCGATCCTCCCGATCCTGAAGTTAGGGTAAATTCTGAGATTCAATGCCCATTGAATCTCAGGTAACAGTTAACTTTATGCTCAAGTATAATAGTATATGCATGACAAATATTCATTTCATTTCAGCATATAACCATACCCAGCACACATCACATGTACTAGTTCATAACTCAACAATTACGTAGCACACAACAAATGTAATGTTCACCTCTAAATAGCATACGGCCCATGTAAGGTCCACATAGTTTGCACATAAACCAGTGCCACGCCCCGGCGTGTCCTCAGCATTAGGAAAATATCCATACGGCATTACCAAGACTGTTACCCATTTTCAAATCAAAGCTGAAAGTATTTAAAAATGTGACCTAAGGCCGAGTCTTAGCCATAGTCCATGACCCAAAACTCAGTCTTGTCCATGACTATATGAATAATCTCATCACATAAAAAGCATACAAGACAAAATAAGAGTTAGAATTACAGTACGTGTTCGTACCTTAATCCTTGGCACTAGTGGTATGTTCACCTTTCGGTACTGGTTCCACAGTTTTGAGGGTATCCTATAATTTCATCACCATGTTACCCCTCCTATAATTAATATCCTAAGAGATGGCCTTGCCACTCATGACCCTTATACCCTTGGTAAATTTATTCCATTTATATCCTTTTTTTTAATTCATTATTTATTAATACTAACTCTTTCAGTTAGTTAATAATTTTCCTTAACAATAATAATTTTATTGTTGTTGTTGTTGTTGTTATCCCCAATAATAATAATAATAATAATAATTCTTTATTTATTATTTATTATCTTCACCCCTTCCCAATAATGACATTGTCTGTTATTATTATAATTATTCTAAATTTCCTAATAATAACACTAATTTCCCTTTATTTATTCTGTTATTTGGTCAATTACTATTATCTCTCTATAATTGATATAACTCTTATAAATTACTTTTCAATAACTCTTTTGATTTATTTGTTCCCCCTTCTTAATGATGATAACAAATATCTTATTATTATTATTATTTCTTTATTCATTGCTTAATCCTTTTCCTAATACTATTTATTTATTATTGCTACTATCGTTATTATTCTTTTAATTTTACCTCACACTTTCCAGACTAATATATATATAAGATTAGTTAGCCTCACGAGAGATCTGCTTCACATGATAAAAGGAATAGCAATGCTTTGCTTCATGTGGCATTTCCCTTTTGGTTTCCATATATAAATATAGATACTTCTTTAACATATAAGTATATATATGGCAGTGACGTTTTATACTAAAAAAAAAAAAACAACAAGCAAAGTATATATAATTATATGTACCCCAGATACTTGACAACACATTTTCTTTTTTTCCTCCTATGTATGTATTCAGCAAAGTTTGAGCAAAATGAAACTGTAAACCAACGTCCTCCTATTTCTTTTCTTTCTCTGAAACTTAGTTAAACCCCACACACACAGAGCATCTCATGCAGTAAGACAAAAAAAAAAAAAACCAACAACACACACATATAAACACTTATACCCCACGTTCAGCGTTTCTTCCTTCTTTTTCTTTCACTGTATGCTCACACAGAAATCCTCTGGCAGTCACGGTTTCATACACAAAGAGGCCATAAATAACTTATGTTCCAGGTAATATTCGACACCTATATATACTAGTGCACAGGAAGTATATATGTATACAGAGGCGGAGCCAGGATTTTTATTAAAAGAGGGCATTATTGGGGGGATTTGGGGTCGAGGGTTTGGGCCCCCGAATTTTTTTTTTAAAGAAAGATTCAGATCGAGAATATTTAGTACTGGTACCATTTAACTTTGTGTAATATATTTCCATCCTAAAATAAAATATGGCAAGTGACAATAATAACAATTTATATAATTCCAATTTATAATAATAATAAAAAATAGAAGAAACTTAAACTTTAATTCCTCTCATAGCTCAAATAATAGTGGAATTTCACTACTCCTAACTAATAAATACAAACATATATCTAGTTCTATTATTTTTTCAATCCAACCGCAACCACAAACAAAAAAAATTTAAGCTTACCTCTCATGAAAAGAATAAATAAATACCAAATAAGTATACAAAATATAGTTTTTACACATAAAGTGAACATTTCAAACTTTTTTTTTTCTTTTCCTATTTTGGAGGCACAACAACATGGAAATAGATAAATAAATGGGGCATTTCTTTTTTCTTTTTTTTTTTTTTATGGACAATCACTCTCTAAAAAATTTCTCTCCTTTTTTTTTTTTTTTGAAAGGTTGAAAATTCTAGGGGGGCATCCCCATTAGCAATGTAGCTCTGCCAATGTATGTATATATATATTTATCATTTTAATCACCCTCAACCCCCTGTTTTTTTTTTTCTGGTTTTCAGTTTCAGCATGAATTATCTTAGTAAGCTTTGGTTTTTTTCCTTCTATAGCTTATACCTGATCAAAAGCTGGTGAAACTAAAAGGAAAGAAAACTAGAAACTCACCTTTGCTGAATCACGTTGAAGGACGAGAAAATGATCAATCTCCTCCTCTGTTTTCCGACAAAGACACAGAGGTAACGATGAGTTTCAGCTCTCTCTTCAGTCACCTCTCTTCAAACTCCCACTCTCGGTCTCTCCCTCTCTTCCAACTCTCAGTTTTCTCTTTGCCTAGGTATCGAATGAAATGAGAAATGAATGAAGACCAGACTGAGATGAAATGGTTTATATAGATCCAGATGAAAGCGTGATATATTGGTCCATACACATGAACCGTTGGTTATCTGTCACGGAGCTCGAGAGGTATGGCAAAAAATCTGATCCCTTCTGCATTACCTAATTTAATGTGTTGCTTGGATAACTGATGGTGAGTCATTTGACCGAAGCAATTGGCTGATGGTTACATGGGCTAGAGAAATGGTTCTTTGTTTATATGTTGCTGGGCCGAAGACTGAAAAAAAAAACTGGAACTTGCTGTCTTTTGATCTCTTGTTCCCTGTGTATTTTCTGCTGGATCGTGGGAGAGGGAGTAACTCTTTGTTAAAGATAGGTATTTGTCACATGTTGGGCCGAGACACAATGGTTTAGAAAAATATATGTATTGGGTCGAAGTTAATTGTGGGCTTTTGACATTATTTGGGTTGCTAAGAGCCCATTTCTTTGTTTTATTTATTATTTCAACACAATATCTTATTTGAAATTATTGAATAAATACATTAACATTAAATTCTTAATTTCCTAAGCCTTGGAATTTAATTCCTATTATTTTAGACAAAATTTTCATAATTTAAATTTCCCATTTAATATTACAAATTTCTAAGTCCCAAATTTAGGATGTTACAGTACGCATTAAGGCTACTTATGTTCGTCCTCCTCCTCCTCCTTTATAGCTTCTACCCTCTTCGCCACCTTAAATGAGGCAACTTCTCTAGCGTCTTCATGCAAAGGTGGATCACATATAAAGAGATGCCTCGAAAAACTATTTACTTTGCTGCATACTTTCAACAACAAATTGAACCTTGTCCTCAATACCAATTACATTGGGCACAATCTTTCGGATGACCCATCTTCCCCTTCCTCTTCTTCCTCCTTTGCCTTTAGCAATGAGGAGGAAGATTGAAGGGTTTTTATTATTATTATTATTATGTAAAATATTTTTTTAATCAATGTACTAATGTTGCCTATGGACTAGAAAAAAGTTAAAATACTAATGAAAAAAATATTTTTATTTCTAGTCTTGATCATGTTCTATTGTTGTTTCTGTATTTGGCTTGATAAATTAATTTTATGGTAGAATATATATACTTTATTAGTAAATTATATTATATGGAATATTGTTAAATATATAATTTGATTATATTTAGACAATGATTGTAGAGACATGAGGTCTAAATATGTAATTTGAATAGTCATTTAACTCTTTTTAAGACCAATTGCAGATTGGTGTAGGATGTACCAAACTTTATAAACCAATTGATATAGGACCAAACATAAAAACGAACAAAACAACCATTCTTATCGGTCTAAAAGGTCTTTTCTCCAGTAGTGCAACAACAACAAAGCTTTATCTTATTAGGTAGGGTCAACTACATAGATTGTATAGTGCCATTGTGTTCTATCAACAACAAAATCTTTGGATAAATTGTTAATAAAAATATCTTGTTTAATAACTTCATTGAATGTTCTCTTAGGTCTTCCTCTACCCTTTTTAAAGGACTGCTTAATTGTAACATCCCTATTTTTGTAAACCATGTATAGAATTAATGAAGTATTGAGGAAACTTTGGACTATAATTTGAAATTGAATGTTGTGTGACATATTATATTCATTATTTTGGAGACTTTGAGACAATGAACCAACCCTATGGTTGAAATTAAATTTCGAATTACTAAGTAGGGCAATAAGAGAGCTGTTTTGCAATAAAAGTAGGGTGAATAAAGGCAAGATGACATATTAATTATTAAGTGCATAAAGGTCATTAAGGAACAAATTATTGGTACTCATTAGGGCCAAATGGAGATAAAATTAATCTCATGCAATAAGATTAAAAAGGAAAATCAATGAACCAAGGTGTGCCACATCATGTGATAGATAGGATGTGTGGGACATAAAAGGGCCAACAAGGCAAAAGGGAATGTGGAACAAATGGATGAACCCTAGGATGACACATGGCACTTAAGGGATTCATGCTTGACTTTTTGCGCAAGGAAGTACAAGGGCAATTAAGAGATATAACCAAAAGTTAAATGATCTTGCTCAACAAGTCACAAAACGTGCAACCATGCCAAGGGTAGGAAAAAAACAAATTAAGTCACATATTAAGGCCAGAAAATATGATCAAAGACTTGGGAAAACATTGACAAATGAGAGGGAACCGACAAGTACCAATTAGAGGCTTCTTTATGAAGTATTTAAGCAAAAAATATGATCCTCCCTCAGTTGTGTATGGCGGCAAAATGAAGGGAAAAGGAAGGGATAAGGTAGGTTACTTGTAGGATCAAATGTGCATTAATAGGGAGAAGTAAAAAGTCAATAAGGAATTAACAAGGTTGTACTTGAGATAAACACCAAGGACACATGAGATCAGATGGAATCTTTCCTTTATGGATTAGATTTGTGCCACATATACAACTGTCAAAATAAATCTGAAGTACTTGGAGAAAAAGCAAAGAAATGAGTCAATCCTAGAGCAACACTTGGACCATTGGATAAAAGCATGTGTGGACACCTCACATAACCAATAATGCTTATTAAGGACTTCCAAGCCTTCCTTTCCCTTTTCCCATTTCGTCCTAAGTGAGAGGGGCGAAGAGAAGAACTAATCTAAGCATAAGAAGGAGGAAGAAGAATCATGAGGTGAAGATTGAGGTAAGTTAATGCAAGATTTGGACTTCCATTCATGTAAACCATTAAGATCCTTGTGAATAACATCTTATGGTATTTTTATAACCAAGGCTGCCCCATCAAGGAAGAGAAAAGAGGAAGAAGGGCAGAAGAAGAACCAAGTCATCAAGCAAGGTCAGTTGTCTAAAACTTTGGAAATCTGGAGTTCTTTTGTTAATTTCTAGCCAGCATGTGAAACTTGGGGTTGTGATGTGTTTTTGATGTTTTTAAGGGTTCCAAGGAGTTCAGAACAAAATTTTGTGTGGGTTTAAGTTATCAACTTGATTTCTAACTCTGAAACTCTACAAGTGAGAAAGACACCGAATATGTCAGTTTTGTCGAATTCTGGGTAGCGATGCTTGTTAAATAGTTTTAAAATAGTAAACGTTATTTGATGGCTAAGAAATTTTGTATTCTTAAAGTATACATCTTAGGCTTCAATTTGATATAAGATTTTACAAATTTTTGAGTTTACTACTGGGAGAAATAAATTCGTGAAAACAGCCCAGAAACTGGATTTTCTTCTCTGTCCATCGAGCAAAGATTGGACACAAAAAAAAGGAATTGAGATTTTATGATCTCTAAAAGTATTTTTACTAGAAACTAGATGTTTTAAGGGTTCATTGGCCTTTGGTTTCATGTCAATCGGATTTTTGTAGAATTAATTTTGAATTTTCGAAGTTAGAACATTGTTTCTATAATTTGTGGAAAAGGGGCAAATTTCATGAATTAAAGAGGGAAAATTATATAAGTGATCAAAATAAGATATATTTTCTTTATTTAGGGTCAACACATGTCCGGATTAATTTTCAAGCATGGGGGAGTTATTGTTACTGAAAAGTGCCAAGTGTGTGTGTGTGATAACTGCTTACTTGCATACTCTATATTACTTTGTATGTTTGTTTTGCCATGATTGAGGATTTGGGCTGTGTGGGCCTATTGGACCGGGTGTCCTTAGGTCGCTACTGTGCCGAGATGCATTCAGGGTAGTTAGGGTTTGAGGCCCTAACTACTGTGTTTTCCTAGCACTGAGAATCCGGGGTCTTGTCTTGTTAGGTAGTCCTGTGGTTGGTAAGGATTGGGTCCTTTTGCAGTGAACATGCATATATGGTATGCTATTTTATATGTTACTACATGAGATGTGTATTGAATGCATGTGGTATGTGTTACCATGTTTGTTGATGTGATTTTTCTAATTGTGGATGGCTTACATGCATTGCATACATATAGTATTTGAGTTTGACAGTTACCCTGTGATTCAATTTTGGATGCCATACTATTCTAGGAGCATAGGTGTCTTGAGCTAAGCAGAGGAGGAGACTTAAGGTAGGGCAGGACATGGTGATTGAAGGAATAGGGAATGCCATATTATTTTGTACTTTATAGTTTTAGATGAATGTATCATTTACCTTATGCCGTATTTACTTTCAGATGACTGTACCCTTAACCCTACAAGGACTACTTTCTTCTTTTTGTTGCACTTTTACCAGTATGTCATACTTGTCCAAACCGAATTACTGCTCTGCCGCGTAATACTCTAATATATGCTAATATGGAATAATTAAAGAAAAGGTAATAGATATAAAAGGGA
This sequence comes from Acacia confusa, assembly GCA_037074495.1. Lineage (NCBI taxonomy): Eukaryota > Viridiplantae > Streptophyta > Magnoliopsida > Fabales > Fabaceae > Acacia > Acacia confusa. The sequence continues at coordinate 20,695,788 of CM073504.1, read as the reverse complement.
TCCCTCTAATCTGTCACCCGAAAGGGCGAGACCGGTAGGGGTGTAACATTAATCAACCCTCTAACTGACACGTCAAATAGCCTTCTTTAAATGAGTCCAAACCATGTCAAATTCTTAGTAACTTCATTGTATAATACCTAGATTTTCCTATCATCAAAAAACATGTATTTTGGTAAATACCTAGCAAAATACAAAGGTGAATATGTGTCTGAAAGAATTATAATATATTATTATTATTATTATTATTGTATCCAAATTTCACTTTGGAATTAATTAACAAATGTTTAATTATCAGATTATATTCAAGGGCTATAATGTGACATAAAAATTTCATAAAATGATGGTTATTTTAAATCCAACGGAGACAAGAAAAGGTAATGAAGACACTTAGTCAAATTAAAACAAATTAGCAACTATTAATTGGCAAATGAGCTTGTATTAATTGAGATTAAGGGTAAACACATGTAACTACCTGATAGGGCTATATTTTGGTCTAAAGACAAGAGGTAGAAGACAATGAAAATAAGTATATAAAAAGGCGATAAAACACATAATATTTAAGGCATTCTATGCCAAAAATACACATGTCAAGTAAGGGATAAACACCTACATTATTTTTGTCCAAATTTTGCATGTCTTTAACTTGATAAAAAGCAATAAAAACATCACACTGGGGTTGATATTTTCTAAAGGCTTAAGGCCAAAAGAAGACACAAAAGGACTTGAAGAATAATATACAAATGCCCTTAATATGGTAACAAATCAACTATACAATACACTTGGAGTTAAGGGACAACTGAATCCTTAATTATATCATCAAATAATGTCACAAAACTGCCCCAAAAGTCTTCCAATTCGGATAGCACATGGGAGGATTATTGGCCAAATTTTCATGATAAATATCCAAGATATTTCATGATAAAACACATGCAAATTAAGCTAACAATCATCTAGAAACTAAAGGACACAAGTCACAGGGAGAACACATGTAGAGTAGCAATCCAAGGGTCCAAAATTGAGAAGAGGAGGGCAGTTTTGATGAAGGAAGGAGAAGAGAGAAGAGAAACTTGAAGGCTCAGTCAAGGAAGTGTGATATTTTGCAAGGGTAAAAAGGTAATTTAACTTGTGGGCCCATAAAGGGCTTGCAATCCACTATTTAAGGAGATGGTTCCATCTTCCATGTTACACCAAATTAAAAACACATCTGATCCATTGGAGAGAGTGAGTGTGCCATGGAGAATATAGAAGGAAAGAAGGCGACAACTTTGGTTACATAAGGTAAGTCTTGCTTTATGATAGGTCCTTTGTTCATGATTTTTTCTTTAACCATTAGCTTTAGTAAAAGTGTCTTCTCATGGTTTTCATGGTGAGAAGACCAAAAATATTGAAAAGAGGAAGGAGAAGCTAATTGATCACAATATACAAAAAGCAAGCCAAATTGGTAAGATCTTAAGCTCAACTTAGTGATATTCTATGTTTGTGACCTAAAGTGGTTTTGGTCATGGTGTTTTTAGGATTTGGACACATAAAACTCTAAGGGGTTGTGCTGCCCAAATTTCTAAAAATTAAGAATTAACATGATCAAAGACCAAAGCATTAAGTTTGGAGGCAAACCTATGGTTAAAATCATTATTATGTGAAAAGTGATTTTAACCAAGCATTTGACTTAATCAAGAAAATGATGAAGCAAAATTATTTTCATGATTTTAAGGTCAACAATAGGTTTAAAATGAAAAACTAGAGTAAAAATATTGTGGAAAATGATTTTTGGAACCAAAGGATCAGAGTAGTAAAAGCTGGGAAAATTACAAAATTTGAACTCACTGGAGCCAGTCGACTTGTAAATAATGTTTTATCAAGTAAATGATCTCTAAAAATTATGATACTTTCTAGAAATAAAGTAGACATATAGAGATTTAATTGAATAGGTAACACAAAATTTTTAGAGCTTTGTACAAGGAGTTACAAATTTTTTTTATGTTGGACCATGTTTCTTGAAGTTCAATGGGTACAATTTTGATTGAGAGTGAATTTTGGCTGACCAGATTGTGCTTAAAAATCCTAAAATTTTCCAAACATGTAATAGATAGAAATAGATTTCTTTTGATATAAAATAAGTAATTTTTAGAGTTTTATACAAAACGATATGGATTTTTCAAACTGATCCATGTTTTTGGACATAAGATCTAAACAATATTGGGAGATATGAAAACTTGGAATGACTCCGATATTCATAGCATCTAGGACTATTTTTTCATAAAAATAGACATGTCAAGGGTCATTTAGGCTTTGGAAGCAAATCAATTTCATTTTTTTTTTGTATTTAACTATGAATTTTCAAAGTTTCTAAAAACTGCCAAGAAAATTAGGAAAATCGAATTTAATGAAGAGTAAAGGCGTGTAATTAGTTTTAAATTATAGGCGTGTAATATCAGTTATTTATCCACTCAAAACATATTATATGCTCTATCGCTCCACCACTCTGATGATATTCTTAAATACTAGGGTTAAGGTGCAATTTTGCCAACAAACAATTGGCTTAGGAGCGTCCAGCACAAAAAACAATTAAGGGTATCTTAAATGCCAAAAAAAATTACAGAGGAGTGTCCAGCACAACGCCGTTAACTTGGGGCTAACGCCGTTTTCTGAATTCGCGCAAAAATTACAGAATATGGCCCAAATGTTTATGAAATTATATTTAAGCCCCAAAAATTTGATTTTTTTTTTTATTTTAGTCTCTCCATGTATAGGGACTAAAGTGAAAATTATAAAAAAATTTGGGACTGAAAGATAATTTTTAAAAACTTTGGGTTCTTTCTGTAATTTTTGCGGGGCCATCCTTACCCCCAAAAATCCACCATTGGTTACAGACCTTTTTTTTTGGCTTCAGCCTGGCTTACGTGTGGCCTATTAAGGAGACCTATAATTTTAAAAATTTTGTAAGCAGCCTAACAAATCACAGGCCTCACCTCAAAACACGCCTACTTCAAACACGATGAAAACAGACCTACTTTAAACAGGCCGAAAACATACCTATATCTAACAGCCTGTTTAAAGTAGGTCTGTTTTTTACCTGTTCAAAGTAGGTCTGTTTTCACCGTGTTTGAAATAGGCTTGTTTTGAGGTGAGGCTTGTGGTTTGTTAGGCTGCTTACGAAATTATTAAAATTACAGGCCTCCTCAATAAGTCACAGGTAGGCTAGGCTAAAGTCGAAAAAAAATGCCTGTAACCAGTGGTGGATTTTGGGGGGTAAGGATGGCCCCGCAAAAATTACAGAAAAGAACCCAAAGTTTTAGAAAATTATCTTTCAACACGAAATTGTTTTTATAATTTTCACTTTAGTCCCTGTACGTGGAGGGACTAAAATAAAAAATTTTAAAATTTTTGGGGCTTAAATATAGTTTTATAAACATTTGGGTCATATTCTGTAATTTTTGCGCATGTAGAGGGACTAAAATAAAAAAATTTCAAATTTTTGGGGCTTAAATATAATTTCATAAACATCTGGGCCATATTCTGTAATTTTTGCACGAATTCAGAAAACGGCGTTAGCCCCAAGTTAACGGCGTTGTGCTGGACGTTCCTCTGTAATTGTTTTTTGGCATTTAAGATACCCTTAATTGTTTTTTGTGCTGGAAGCTCATGAGCCAATTGTTTGTTGGCAAAATTGCACCTTAACCCTAAATACTATATGATAATGGATATAATAAGTAGTAAAGAGGTGATGGGAACTCACAACTAAAAATAAATAATAGCCGTTACAAGCTTATACAAAATGAACATGGGCTAGCCTGTTACGATTCTGGGTTATACGAATTCAGGCCCAAAAGACCTCATTAAAAAGGGTCCATTTTCCATAACCTAACCATAAAACTTTAACGGGTTAGTCCCAACCCATATTATGTCTCTAGAATCATGAGTCCCTCATTGGTAGAGTGACTTTGAAATAGGGGCTTTTAAAGACATTTGTTTTCCCCAACTATAATATCTAGCTTTTAAGTTTTGGTTTTTCTAAGGGCTTGTGTTGAGGATGTCAGCTCTCAAGAGGGTATATTGTTGAGTTCTATATTGGGAACCTCACAAGTGGAGTAGGCTTATATAAGTTAAAGAGATTATATGTTCTAATAGGTTAGTCTTTTAGAATTGAGCTATTCCTTTAAATTTGTCATCATTATCATTATCAGGTGACATCATGTGAGAGGTGATGGGAACTCACAACTAAAAATAAATAATAGCCCTTACAAGCCTTTCTCACTTCTTGAATAACTCCATTGAGTTGTTTCATAATTTGGTGTTCACTATTTTACACACATGTGTGTGTGTAAGATACAAATATATGTGTATGTATATTGATCATCCCTCATGACGTGATTTTGTGATAGGGAAGCATATATAGAAATAAAAATGTGGGACTGAATTACATTACATTAATGTCTTTGAATCTTTCCAAGTCAACACAAGAAGCGGTTGAGTGTGTATCACTATCTACTTAAATACATGATTAATGCAAGAATGTATATGATCAAAACCTTAAATTACGTTATTCCAATACTGACAAGTCTCGGTATACCATGGCATGCACCTCACCGTGCCCTATAAATCCATTTAGGGGAAAACACAAAATCCAATTGAAGAAAAGGAAGAGGACCTAAATTAATCCATGACTAGCTTGAGGTCCTAGATTTAAGACCGAATATGTGTGTGTGTGTGTTTGTGTGTGTGTGTGAGAGAGAGAGAGAGAGAGAGATTCAAATCCAATATAACATCTATGGGTACATAAGAAATGTATTGAATCGATTCCTTTTAATGAATCGATCCGATCGCAACTTCGAATATGGATTTTTTTTTTTATCTGAATTCGAATATGGAATTCAAATGTATCAAATTAGAAAGAGTAAAATACTCTGACCACCCTTTTGTTTTACCTTAATTACATAGACCTCCCCTCTATTTTGGAAACTCATATAAACCTCCCCTTAAACAAATGTATGTTACACAAACCTCCCTTGTATTTTAGGATTCTATTTCCATCTACCTAAACCATTAGTTAGCCATTAAATTTGACCTTTGAACTTTTTTTTTTAATTAAAATGTCCCTCTTAGTATTATACATATAACTTTCTAATTTTTTTTAAAAAATTAGAAAGTTATTTTTAAAAAAATTTATTATTTTTGATATTATAAATTAATTTTGACTGCAAATATATATTAAAGACACATATTTTTATCAAGTATAATAAACTATATAAGTTTGAGTGTATATGTTATTTAAATTTATAATTTAATATTTTTTTTCACAAATATTTATAAACACATTTGTTCAAACACATATTTATTTAAAAAATTACTTGAATATTCAAAGTTTGTGATATTTACATTAACCAGTGCCAAAATCATTAAACAAATAACTATTTGTAAAGATAAAAATAGAAATTAATGAACAGATAAAAAAATATTAAATTCTTTAAAACAATTTTAGTCAAAATGTTAAAGGCAAAATAAGTACGCATAAGATAAAATTAAAATTAGGGATTTAATATTAAGAGTAAAATAGTAAATAAATTTTATTTTTATATAAAATTTAATTAAAAAATAAACTTTTGGAATCTTTTAGGAATATTCTTAACTGAGTTAATTGTTTAGATTTAAATGTATGCTTTCAAAATAGAGAAGATGTCTGTGTAATTAAGGCAAAATAAGAGGGAGGTCAGAGTATTTTACTCATATATAATAATAAAAAGGGACATAAAATTTAACGGCCAGCTAACGGTTTGAGTGGATATAAATAAAATCTTAAGATATAAGGGAGGTTTGTATAACATACATTTTTTTTAAGGGAGGTTTATATGGGTTTCTAAAATAGAAGGGAGGTCTGTGTAATTAAGGTAAAACAAGAGGGTGGTAAGAGTATTTTACCCAATAAGAAATGATTTTTTACATTTTTTTTCTTTTTAGCTTGCATGGCATTCTTTGGGTGATTTATTGTGTTTTTGTTATTGACTTAGTTTTCATTCTATTGTTTATGAAGCTGCCTTTGTGATACTTGGATGAGGATCTGAGTTTGAATCCAGTGTCGATGTGTTTGTGAGTGCTATATATTTTGTATTAACGAAGTAATCCTCATATACTTCTCTAGATAATTTCTGGGCAGAAAAGAATAAAAGAAGAAATGTAGGTGAGAAATATAAAATTGAAGAAGAAGGTAAAGATTTAATTATAAGATTATTTTTTATTAATGTTTTATGAGAAAATATAATATTATTAAATGTGTTTTTGTTGAGAATTACTCATAATTCTCAAGTAGGAAAAATAAATACTAATAAGTACGAAGAAATTTAATTTTCTTAATTTCATTTGTAAATGACACAAGTTGACTTGTAAATATACAAATTTGACTTATCATACAAATGATTAAATAAGGACTAATAAATATAAATTTTTAAAACCATATTTAATCAAAGGAAAAAGACATTTAAATATTACTTTAACTTCCAAAACCTAAAAAAGACGATTAAAACTTGTAAATGATAGAGAAGGGATGAGGTGAGAACATAGGTTCTTTATGTTTTGGTTTAAAGACTAAAATGCCCATTTCACACATTTTTTCAATTAATGCCTAGTGATTTATTTTCAAAATTATTATAATTTTTGTCAAAACTATTATTATTTTTATCAAAACCATCACTATTTTTGTAGGCTGCAACCAATTGAGTAATGATATTGACTAAAACAGTAATGATTTTTTTAAGAAATAATAATTGTTTTAACAAAATCATTTTGTACTGAAAAAATGTATAAAAGGGGCATTTTGGTTTTCAAGCCAAAACATGAAAAATTCATATTCTCACTTTATCGCTTCTCTATCCTTTGTAAGTTTTAATGGTTTTTTTTTCTGATTTTGGAAATTGAAATGGTATGTAAATGTCTTTTACCCTCTATTCTTATTACTTATAACCTATGGTATTTCTCCTTTTTTTCTTACATCAAGTTGGTGTTTTGTTAGATGCAATTCAAACGTTTCAAAATGTGTTCACACGGTTAGACATGTCTAATGAGAAACCAAATTATAATATTTAGATATCAACTTACCCATGCCACTTAAAGCATCCATGTAATTTCTTACCTTGTATATAGCACACACTATATATAAACTGCAACCCAAAAAAAAAATAGTTACAAAAATATATTACAACATTTAATCAACATTATTCAAGTGTGAGTTGCCGAAAAGCAAAAGACTGTTAGTTCTCTGTGTGTTTTGATGATAACCGACAATTGTAAACTCAATTTGAAGTTTGTCCTTGGAAAGTTGTAAAACTTTCTATTTAAGGCAAACTCGAGTTTGGGTTGCTAAACTCGAGTTTGGACTTGACAGACAGAAGCTCAGATTTTACAATGTTGGCCAAACTCCAGTTTGTATAGGCAAACTCGAGTTTGCAGAGTTACAGAGAGCTATCAAAGTTTACAAGAGTTGTAAACTTGAGTCTGTGTTTATAAACTCGAGTCTAGATCAAAGGCAGTGACACTCGAATTTCAACTTGTTTCCAAACTCTACCTTTGATTCTGAGAAACTCCAGTTTACAAGAAAGTTTATGTGCTAAAAGTTTAAAGGCTTGTAAACTCGAGTCTATGATTTGAAAACTCAAGTTTGAGATCAAACAGAAGCTTCAACGTTTTATCAAGTTTTCCAAACTCCAGTTTCAGTTTTACAAACTCCAGTTTGATAGTCTTCATGTTTTCAGTTTTCACTGGAAACTCGAGTCTGGATTATGTAGACTCGAGTTTGGCATAAACAGAGATACTCGAGTTGATACTTGTTTTCTAAACTCCAGTTTAAATTTCAGTGACTCCAGTTTGCATTTAAATGAAAAGTTTTTCAAAGTTTCAATATACACTGAAACTCGAGTCAGATTTCTAGAGACTCGAGTTTAAGACTATTTGAAAATACTCGAGCTATTACATGATTTCTAAACTCCAGTCTGCATTTCTAAACTCCAGTTTTGAAGTTGTGAACTTAAGCTTAAGTTTTTTCATAAAAGCTTCAAACTCGAGTCAGTCACTAAATGACTCGAGTTTAGCCAAGTGTTCAAAATCTCATTCAAGACCAACTCGCAACTTTCCTCTCTGTAAGAACCAAACTCGAGTCAGTTACTTGTCAACTCGAGTTTAGGAAACTTTCAAACATATCTTTCTCATTGGATGAACCTCAAACTCGAGTCTAGAACAACAAACTCGAGTTTGCATCGGTAACTTTTGAAAACCAGATCAAATCAATCTGCGAAATCATTATGGGTTAATTTGAAATTATCATATCTTGTTGCATTATTATTCCTAACGTTATTGATCAAGTTTTTGATAAGTTTCAGACAGGTTCATCACAAGATCAGAGAGAATCAAAGATCCAGAATAAGTGCATTTAATGAAGAACCAAGAACAGGGTTGATTCTTCTCCCTTATCCCAGATGTTTAGCTCAGACCGTTGGAACACATTAAGATCACCTCAAACGGTCAAATTAAGATTGTGGAATGACAAAGAATCTGGAAGACATTCTGCAACAACATATTCTAGGATTTCAGCAAAGAATTGAAAGAACAGAGCAAAATTTGCAACTGTCATTTTCCAGATTTGCAACTGAATGTTGGAGAAGATATTGCAACGACTAGTTCATCTAGTTAGGCTATAAAAGGCTATGAAGACTTAGAGCAAGACACACAACAAAGCTACACTTGAACACATTTGCATTTTTGAGTCTGTATTGTGATTCTTTTATCTATTCTTCAGTGATTATCAATATTCACTCTTTTGAGAGATTGAAATTCTTTTAAAGTATTTGGTTTTGTAAACTCAAGGTTGTGGAACCTATGAGTTGGGTTATTTAATTACAAGGTGTAAGGGGGAGCAAGTCCTAGGTGATTAGGATTGCGTCTTGTCTTCATTGTTGTAGTTAAAAACCTGTTGAACTAGTGGAAACACCCAGAAGGTATCTGGGGACTGGATGTAGGTCAAGGTTAAGACCGAACCAGTATAAATCTTGTGTGTCTGAGCTTTTCTTTTTCTACTCTTTTATTATTCATTTCTTAAGCTTTATTTTTAAAGAGTTGAAAAGAAATTTTAAAATCTCTAATTCACCCCCCTCTTGGTGATTTCTTCCACTTTCAAAGACTACTAGGGGGGACCACCAATGTTTGTATTTAAATAATCAAAATTTAATGAATACACCCACTTCTGTCCTGGGGAAATAAATGTATCAGCTTCATAAGCAAACAATATCTTCAAGTGCTGAGCCACAATGCATATGGTATACTTTTCAATATTCTTCTTTGAAAACAGAGAAAATACAACCCTTTTCACTTTTCAACATATCTTATTTGACATTGTAGTTTAGCAACTTTCTCACCACGGTGTCCTTATTTGTCACACTTTTTCACCAATCGAGCACACTTTGTAATACCCGGATAATTATTTATCTGGAATATTATATTGACAAATAAATACCTATTGAAAATAGGTGAATTGGTGGTCTCAAAACTAGGGAAATAATTACCTTATTTCTTAAAGGTAATTTCTCATGAAATTAGGAGAAATAAAGAGCTAAAACTTCCTAAGTGAATTTGTGGGTTATGAGATACCCTGAGAATATTATAATAAATCCTAAAAGGCAACTAAATATTTATTAAAAATTAGAGAGTATGTTGTCTCTAATTTAGGTAATTTATGAGATTATTTTCCTTGGGAAATAATGAGGCAAAATTAAATATCATTTTGGGGAACATAAATTGCCCCATGGTTTTTAATATTTTGCATAATGCATAAATTATCAATTTCAGTAAAATAGTTGTGAGATAATAATTATTACTAATTAAGAAAAGTGTCAACAATTAGTAAGTGATTAATTAGATAATTAATGGCTAATTGTTTAGACATAAGATAAAGAGAAAAAGGTGAAAATTACTTAAAATAAATATATATATAAATAAAAACGAAAATTAGAAGAAAAATAAAGAAAAATGAAATGAAAATTAAGAAATTAATATCTAGATATTTGTATTAAAATAATAATATAATTAAAACATGTGTTAATTAGATAATAATATAATAATCAGAGGAAAAATGAACAGGATAAATGATCACGGATAGAAAGTAATTCTGTTGTGAGATTCTGGGAATGAGTTAGGAAAAACCAGAATATAGTATTGGTCAGCAGATTTTTATCCAGAAGTTAGTACCGACCGAAGTTATTTCTGAAACCGGTCACGAATACCGAGGATTTTCGGCAGATAACGGAATGTCCTTACTGGGAGTATAAGGGAAGAAGAACCTAGTATTCTTAAAGAGGAAGAAAAGACCTTCAGCGTATTGTTCTCGGAATTTTAAGGTGCTACGGAATCTCGTGATCGGGGCACCGAACCGGGAATTCATCAGATAAAGCAAGATGACATAAGACTTGATGATGCAGCAGGGATGACATTATCCTTAAGAGGTGTAAGGCCAAGATCTAGCCACCTCAGAAAAGTGCGATCCGACGGCTCAAATTTCATCTGACAAAGCATGAATAGTGACAAGATTTTCACTATAAATACCCCTTGCTCCATTTCAAATCTTCACACCATTTCCTTTCAAGGAGGCCAAAAATTTAGAGAGGAAGAAGAAGGAGGAGTCTGGGGAATTTTACAGCGAAGCTCTGAGTAAGTCTTCGGTCCCTAATCTTTAGTTCGGTAATCCTTTCGGTAGTTATAATAGGAATGCTAGAATAGTCTTTAATCTTCATATTTTAAGATAAATATGATATTTATTTTAGAAATATGATAGAGGAAAGGCTATAGCAAAAATTTTGAGGAATTAAGGTCAAAACAGCGAAGCTCTGGTGAAATTCCGCCGAACAGTCAAACCAAGGGCAAAATGGTAATTTGTACCTAAAATGCCCGTTTTGGTTCTAAATACTCATATTAGTGATATTAACCTTATAGGATACTCGGAACACCGAACCGCTATTTTCGCTGTTTCCGCTGTCACCACCGTTGAACCGCTGTCAAACGTGCCATAATTTTATGGAAGTGTCAAAAATCGTCAACGGAGGTACGGACGCGTATTGTAACCTTAACACTTATGCTGCTTATATACATATATGTGATAGACATGCTTAGATACTGAAACTCTGCTTAGGGTTGTCAGTTATACTTACAGCTTGATACGGATTATAGTCTTGATAATGCCGTTGGGTTTGCCTAGCGCTGAGGACACGATGGGCCGTCGTGGCACTGGATATGTGCAACCATTATGTGGGGCTTTACATACTGCTTTGTGCTTATGTTCTGCCAATATGTGATCATGCATCTGCTTTGTGCTTATGTAGTGATATACTGCTGTTATGTGAATATGTTCATGCTGTTATCAATATACTGTTATATTTGAGCATAAGGTTAACCGTTACCTGAGATCCAATTGGAAATTGGATCTTAGCTGTAGCTTCAGGGTCAGGAGTACAACGGGGATGACAATAGAGGCAGGTGTCCGGTGTAGGAGGGCGGAAGACTTCCCGCAGTTGTTCTGGCAGAAGCCATCCTTTTGTTGTTGTACAGTCCTTTTGAGATACTCGGTTTTCTTACCGCTATTGTACCCCGCCAGACTTATGGCATTTTGAAATACAAATAATAGATACTCTTCCGCTCAAATGGTCTACTCTGATGGTTTGAAATGATTTTAAATGAAAAGTTAATTTATTCCGCTTTTGAAAATTGGGATGTTACACACTTCGTCTTTTAACCATGTCTCATTCTTTATTCTAAACCCTAGCCATATTGCTATCTATTTAAAAGAAATAATTTGAAGTCCTTTGAGGTTCAACATATCCTATTCTCACTCATTCTGTCATCCTAACTATAAGCAGAAAGAGGCATATAAATTGAAAGTAGGTGAACAAAATAGTATATCTAACACCTGGAGTTGACGGATTCTGCGCAATCTCTCCACCCCCAACACAGATTAGCAACGAGAGGAGATTAAAGCTATTTCACTTGCTAGACCTCAAAGCAACAAGAACAGTCAGCAATTGAAGTATGATGTGGTGAAGTTAGTCAGAGATGGTGAGCGAGAGAGGTCTGGAGGGGTGTAGGTGTTTGTTCTTTTTCTTTATCATCCCTATGTTTTTTTCCCTTTTCCGCTATGGAGTAACTCTTTTTTTTTTCCTTGCAAAAGAAAACAACTTATCCTATGTGTACGCTGACAAGGACACAATGGCAGTAACCTTTGACAGAGTTAACATGTTAATGACATGTCAGTATTGTTAATGACACTTCTATTAGCATGATTGCAGCACCATACTGAGAGACAGAGTGACATCTTCCTAACTTGGTTCAATGTATTATTTAATAAAGAATTTAAAACACCGGATTATGGTTTTATCCTCAAAAGTAAAAACTTTTTCCCTTTCAAAAATATATCAATGAGCTTTTTTGAAAATTTAAAACTTTCAAAAACATTAAATAAGTGGTTCAAACTCTTATTAACAAATACGTCTACCCTTAGACTTAGTTAGATAGATTTCATCAGAGTATTTCTTCTATATTATATCTAACCTAGTGTTCTACCATTCACTCATACATCTATTTCATTTATGGGCTCTTGATATACGTATTTGTTCTTGTAGCAATACAATACATACATAATCTACTATTATCATATCATAGTATCTACATAAATATACATCCCAGTAGCCACATACAACTATCACAAAATATTAACTAAGTCAAAAGGAATATATACAAAAGGTGAAACAAAATTAAGTAAGTTGTACTATCAACTCCACCACCTTCTTCACATCATGCGATAACTATGTCCTTTCCTCTTGAACTTTGCTTACTATTTTGTCCACACCCTGGATTATTGGAAGGTTTTGAGATTCAAATAAATGAATCCTAGAGTAGGTTAATCTCAAATTATAGCATATGTAATACATGTAAATCAACCAAACAGAGTAGTCCACACAACATATAACAAAGCATTCAAATTCAAGTATTACATTCCATATGTAGCTTGTAATATAAGAATTCATTCCATGATTTTCAAATACCTTAGCACAAGGAAATTCATTTCAGGTAATTCAATACTGAAAATACTGAATGCATTAGGCCTTACTTAGCAATCGGGAAGCTAGCCCCATGGTCGGCCCTTCCGCTCAATCGAGCCACAAGTGGTGCTGTCTTCATAAGGTGGGACATACAAATATGGCCTACACAAGCATATATAGTTATGCAAAGAATGTGATATTAGTTACTACCTGTTAGTCTTACTGACAAAGCACCTTTCGTATGATTCTTTTCAATCTGCTTGACCTTCAAGCTTTGGCAATTATCACTTCTTATAATTAGCATTTATATGGAGAATGAGTCATCAACCAATCTAATATTAATGACATAATTAAGATTTAGCTTCTTTACCCCAAAATGCTGGTCCTTTAGTATCCTTATGACTAGGGATGTATACTTATTGGAGACTTATTTAACTAAACACTATTCTTTATAGAATAAATATCATCTTAACCATTTAACCTTTCAATTTATCCAAAAAAAACCTTTACTTTTAAGGTTAAACATAATTAGCAACTTATGTGACTATTCTAAGACTTATTAGAAATTGACCTTTAATTTACACAGGAATTTGGAAAATTTATAACTTGGTCTATATAACTTTGAATGGAGTAATTTCAATTTCTATTTTTTTCCTTGATAAGTCTATTTCTATAAATTAAAGTCACAAAGTTGATTTATGACTGAGAAAATCCCCAAATTTCAAAAACTTAAGCACTACCCAATCTGGGAACAGAAACTTATTAGTTTTCATAGTTCAACTTCAAAAATTCATATCTAGAGTTCTGGGCATCCAATTTAGGTTTCAAAAACCCATGAATTCCTTATTAATTCTAGTTTCTAGGAATATTAGTTTCAGCATTTTATCACATGCCACTCATTCCCAAAGTTTGAAAATGTAACAACTAATCAGAAACAATTCCAGAACTATAACCCATTTTCCAAAATTCATAATTTTTATATACTTATCAAAATGCAACCAATTACCTATCTAATTAAAGCTCTATGTGTCTACTACATATTTGGAAAATTTCACAATTTTTAGATTTTGTTTACTTAGTTAAAAAGGCAACCTCATCTGAGTACCTTTAAAAGGATACCAAAATGTTTCAAGATTCAGATCTCAACTTCCTAAAATCATAACTAAAGTTATATATATCCGTTTTAGGTGATCCAAAGGAGAGTACTATCTCCTGTAAAAGTTTCAGAGAAAAACTCAACCTTTAACCCCTTCAAATGACCTGAAAATGACCTATGTTTTAAGACTAAAATCCAATGGTAAGAAAATCAGCTTGCATGCTCATTTTGTGGTTCAAACCTTTTGAAACTCAGACCCTAGGTGCATATAACAGACATGCATGGACTTTAAGCTTACTTTCAGAGACAAAAGAGTCCAAATATCAGTTTAAAAACGACATGCATAGAGCTACATTCACCACCATAAGCTCTCTCTCTCTAAAACCATAAGTTTTGGTCATGAATCACTCTCAAGCTTCAGCAAATCCTAGAAATCTGATATAAAACGATTTAAAGACTTACCTAAACTTCAAAAATCGATTTGCATGTGAGATTTGATCATAGCTTCTTCCTTTCCAATCAACTCTCTTACCGTCGGAGTCTCTATCTCATCTCATTCTCTCTCAGTCTCTCAACTCCTTCTGTGCGGTAGGAAGATGGAATGGAGTGTGTGGCTAGGTGAGAGGAGGATGCACGGCTGATGGAATGGAAACGAGGGAGCTAGCCGAAATGGAGAAGAGAATGAGTAATAGAGAGAGTTTTCAGTGAAAGCTTAAACAAATGAGAATGAGAAATGAGTTGAGTGAGGAGATATATGTGCTGATGGGAACACGTGGCGCCATGCAATAAGGAACATAATTGGGTGCTAATTTACAGTGAGGCTAAGTGGGAGACATTAGGCTTGAGTGCTATGCCTACTACGTGGGTCTAATGAGATAATGGACTGAAGGAATGAAAAATGAAAGAATAGAGGTGCTGGTTGTATTGGATAAATGTGAGGGAGTATGTGATGTGTCATATAAATAGGCCAAATGAGATCAAAATGGAATTCGCCTAATGAATGAATAGTGAGGGAGAGTATGTCTTAAATTTCCAAATATTACTTCTAAAATAATTAAGGCTAACTTTCATAATTAATCTCATGTCTTATTTTAATTCCTAATTCAAAATTTTGGGATGTCACAATGATTCACCTTGACTCTATAATAGTAGGGATGAAACTATAAAATGACTAAACTTCGAGGACTAAGTCGTGACGATTCAAACTCTGGGGTTGAGTTACAATCTTGGTAAAACTATAAGGATTGAATAATTAATTTTTTAAGAAAAATTACTTTATTAATAATTTATTTGATCACTGTTCAACCACAATTAATCCAACCAATGAAGTTTAAACCATTGCCTTGACTTGTTTAATAACTGGTCCAATATTTATAATAATAATAATAATTATAAATATAAGCTCAATATTGAGAAGGTTAAGCGTTTTTTTTTATCACTACTCATACTTTCAAAGGGTTGAGTTTTTCTCATGATCATTTTTTTATTTTCTCAATCAAGGATCCAGATGAGCTGATGAGGGATAAGGAGAAAACAGATTAGAAGAGGATCTACTTCCTATTTCCAACACACTTATATATAGTCAAACTTACAATTGATGGTTATTGATTGGGTTGGGTCCATGAGATATGAAGGTATTCATAATAACGTTTAATTGGAACCAAATGCTCTAATTTTCTTACAAATTAAAGTCATGACACTATAATGAAAACCAACAAAAAAGTTACATGGAAGAATATATCCATTTTTCTAGTAATTAACAAATAAAATAAGCCTGATTATGATATAGCAAGTTTTGCACATGGTTTACTTTACACTTTAATAGTAAAACAAATATGCATCAATGTCATTCACACTTGACTACAATACTAAAACGTGTAATGTAACATTATACTTCACAATTGTTAAAAAAACATAAAAAACATGAAATCATTCACTCACAAGTATTACAACATTGCAACTTTGCAGAGTATTACCAAGCATGAGAGAGATAATGGTTTTCAACGAGCTTCAACCACAGTAGTACTCATCTCATTTATTGAATTGATCCCTTCACTGATTGACAAAGTTGGATCATTGCACTTGGTTTTCTTGAAAAGAAATGCTGGTTGCTTTGGAGGAGCAAGAGTCGAGTCATTATCCAACATGGAAACAACTTCTAACATGGTTGGCCTATCTGTTGCATATTCTTGCACACATAAAAGTCCAATCTGGATACATTTCAGAACTTCATATTTAGGGCATGTTTCACCTATTAATGATGGATCAACAATCTCCATAACTCTACTTTCTCTCCAAAGGTTCCAAATCTGAATTAATTGAATGCATTAGATAGTTAGGTTATTACTATAATAGAAAACTTAACTCAAGTTGTTCATTATCTACAATACTCACGTGTCCAACCAAAGTAGAAGAAACGTCGTCATAATGACCACTATTTTTTTTGCTAGTCACAATCTCCAAAAGTAATACTCCAAAGCTATATGCATCTGATTTTATTGAGAAAATTCCTTCCATTGCATATTCTGGTGACATATAACCACTGTAAAAAATTATAGAAATATATCAATGATCATTTCGATAAAGATACTTAAATGATTTTAAGTATTTGAATTTTTTTATTTATTTCTATCATATAATGTCATATGAATATATTTTGATTTTGTATGGAGCATAAATCATAAACATATCTAGCTCATGCTGATATGTTATTTAACCATGAAGACTGGATCTAAAATTAACGAAAAAATTTGCATAATTTAGATATAGATATTGATGATAATGATGTGTGTGTGTAGAAAATCATTCCAACTAAATACTTGATTTTTAGTTTAGATTTTACTAGTACTTTTGGAACTTGTGTAAACTAGGAAGATGCGTGTGTTTCATTCAATGCTAGGAAACCGTAGTGATATTCTATATATGTATATAGTTGAGTGTACTTACTAGGTTCCAACAACACGGTTTGTGTTTGCTTCAGTTTGGTCTCCACCAAATATTCTTGCCATGCCAAAATCTGCAATTTTTGGATTCATTGTGGAATCTAACAAAATGTTGCTAGCCTTCAAGTCTCTATGAATTATACGTAATCTTGAATCTTGATGAAGGTATAAAATTCCCCTTGCCACTCCACAAATGATGTCAAATCTTTTCCTCCAATCTAATTGTAATCTTTTTGCTTGATCTAAATAAAAGTTGTAAACTATTTAGAAGTGAAGAATATATTGCGTAATCAATTCTTTTATTTTCTAAAATTGAAAAAGTTGACAATAGCTATATGTTGAAAGCTTAAATGACAATTATCAACACACACAAAAAAGAAAGAAAGAAAGCTTAAATGATAAGAAGACATACCAAAAATGAAAGAGTCCAAGCTTTTGTTTGGCAAATATTCATATATCAACATCTTCTCTCCTCCATCTATGCAACAACCTAAGATCCTCACAAGATTTCTGTGTTGGAGCTTTGCAATTAAAGTAACCTCATTTCTGAATTCTTCAATGCCTTGTCCAGAATACTTTGATAGCCTCTTAACTGCTATTTCCATTTCATCTTTGAGAAGACCCTGATTTCAAAATCCATAGTTAATTCATGAATGTGTACATTTTATCTCTGTTGTATTAAACAAGTACAATAAATAATAAGCTAATGGCATTGTACAAAATGTTGATCCTACGTACTTATGAAATTTGAGACCAGGTACATATAATAGATACCTTATATACAGAACCGAAACCACCATTTCCAAGCATATTAGTGTCTGAGAAATTGTCTGTTGCCTCAACTATGTCATCTAGATCGAAGAGAGTTACATCGGAATTGTTTTCTCCATCAAACAAATATTCTTTGTGCAATCTTTTTGCTGTGTTAAACAAAACAAATTAAGAAAAATGTAAGAGAAGAGTTGTAATGCAGCTATTTATCAATTTAGATTGAAAATAAGATAAACCTTAATATATATAAATATATATATATATATATATATATATATATATATATATATATATATATTTGTGGAATGAAAAGGGAAAATTGTTGGGGATCGCCAATAAAAATTATATTGGGAGAAAGATTTAAATCAGAGTATTAGTACTCAGTGTACAAAAGTTGCCAAGTTTTACCAATATTTCAATACTTTGTGTGTATAAAAAAATTATCAAGTATTTTTAATGGGGCACTTCTTCCCATGTTCCCGAGAAAAGATAAAGCTTACCTTGACTATTGTACTTTACAAACCAATGCACTAAAGAAATCACCAGGAAAGTTATTAGGCAAATAGAAATGACTACGAGTGTCACCATGCCCTCCTTGCCCAGAGAACCATAATGCTTCTTCCTTCCATATTTACCTGCACACAAGAACACACCAAAGCGGAATTTATGTTCAAACAAGTTTTTCACAGACGTAATTGTAATAATATTATATTAATTAGGCTTTACTGTTAATTATAGATCACCAGAATAAGTTTTATAAAATAAGTTTTATTAAATATCAATAGGGAAGATTTTATAAATAAAATAGAACAGTAAGTTTAACAAACAAATTTTATATGTCGTTTAATTTTAAGAACTGATTCTTTTATTAAAAAGAGCATATGGGGATGACTTGAATCCCTTTTTTGCCAACAACTTGACCCCCTTTTTTCATTAGCCACAAGTATTTTATTCGAGGCATTATTGCCCTTTCAAAAACATATCAATAAATTATTTTCGTTACCCTCATGGTCTCACTCTTACTCATATATAATATTTTTCACCAGAACTATGATGTCTGCATTTAATCCTAATATATATTCATTATCAAAATATTACTTGATACTTTTTTTTTCAAAAAAATAAGACTTGATAATATAATAGGAATTTTTTTATTTAAAATATTTAAATTTTTTATTTTGAGATGAAGATTAAAAATAAAAAATTTTAATATTACAACTTATATATAAAATTTTTTTAATTAAAAATAAATAATATGATCACAATAAATATACATATTGTATCAATATACATTGAAAGGTTTTTGGGTAGTAGTAAAATAGTATATTTAATATGATAAAAGTTTTATTTCTTGTGGTTTTTTAATTGTTTTGTATTTGTATTCTCAATTTTAAGAATATTTTTATTTTTATAATTATATTATTGTACTAAATTCTAATTTGCGTTATTAAACTTACCAAATCATTATTCAAGTCACAAGTGGTGGAATTTAAGAATTGGGTTAAATTATCTCCATGCCCCTAATTTATTCAGAACACTTGAAGTGTGCAAGTTTTTAGCAACACTTTTCTAGTTTATCAAAATTTATATATCCCTATCACCAAAAAGATAAACCTATATAACCCGCTTGAGGATTGACCATATATATGGTAAGCTCTCGAAGAATATTAATGCCCTGAAACTTGATATGAGATTTCAATAGTTTAACAATTCCTTAAGTTTACCAACGATGATGTTTGCTATCTCTTATTAGGGGGGAAGGTTCTGATATATTGGAATTGAGACTAAGAGAAATCAAGCAATAGGATATTTATTTCATATTTTAATTTTACCAACTTGATTTGAGATTTCATTAGTTTAGGAGTTTTTATACTGGATTTTCCAGATTATTTAATTAAATCTAACATTTATTTCATATTTTATAATGATAATCTCATAATTAAATTAAACTATAAAATTAAAAAATCATAAAAATTAATACTGATGATTGATTTTCTTTTACCCTTGATAGCAAAAACGTAAAACAAGTAGAGAAAAGAATGTACCCAATTCATGTGCATCCACACGCACGTACAAATCTTGGCCCACATTGTCAAATGTTCTGATGTCTTCCATATCAGCATGCCACGTCAAGCAGCCACTTTGTTTGACCTCATCTAAATTCGTATATGCTACACAAGAACAATCTCTCAGGCACTTCTCCTCACACCCTTTCAAGCTCATACTCTCGCTCTTATCCACACGTGCCTTTGTTGTATCTGGCACCTTCACACGTGCCACTTTCACAAACCCCTCCCCGCTTTGACACGTCGACACATTCTTTTTCCTCACACACCCGCTCGACCCATTTTTCATATTCCACTCTTGCAGGTTCTTGGGTTCGAATCCCGGCAAGCACACGCACTCAAACTTGTCCCCATTATATGGGTCACACTTACTATTTGATCCACACCAGCGATAATGGTCACAGTCCTCTGTCGGACCATACCATACTTGGAGCCATCTTTTTTCCTTAGCTTGCCAAATAGTTCTTGTCTCATGACCAGTGTTGTCTAACACCATTCTTAAGAAAACTGAAGGATCTACAACTTGAGTCACCTGACTAACTTCATCCGCATTGTCAACAAAGGTGACATTGAAGATGAAGTTGGGTGTCATTGCAGGTATACCACTCCATCTTTGACCAGTCCACGAACCACCCCGCCAAAATGGAGCTCCATTTTTATAAATGAATAGTTGAGGATAACCTATTGGATCAATCATGTGAGTCACGTTTCCCAATCCTGGGTCGTCTGGAGATTTCCATGATGTGAGGAACCGATTAAAACCGGTTTTCCGGTCAACCCCAATTTTCATGAATGGAAGCGATGTATCACCAGGATAGTCAAAACTCTGCCACATAACCTTTCGTGTACCTTGGTTTCGGATCAAAACCAAGTTTCCGGTGTCTTGAAGCTTAGCAAAGGTGTGACTAGAAGATGGGGTCGAAACATTGGAAGACCAAATGGAGCTATTTCTTTTCAAATGGGTATCATTATAAACAAGAACGATGTTTCCCTGGGTGTTAATCGAAAGAACTCCGGAGTTATCATAAAGAGGATTCTGTCTATTAAGAACCCAAACAACGGTTGGTTTGGAGGATCTATTATACCATATTCCAACATAGCGCTTTCTTGAGTTGTTGCTGGGGGAGAAGAAACCGAGGGCAAAGGTTCCTCCATCCGAGGCCAAAACGTCGCCGTCTTTGAGGGGTTGGCTTGGGGTTATTCTCGTAAGGGAGTGACAAGAAGGATGAAGCACCAAGAGATGAAGCAGAGGGATAACGATCAGAATTCGGTCTTTTGCAGAAGAGAGCTTCATTTTGGTAACGGAGCAAGTGATGCAACTGAGGCTAAATTTCTTAAGAGGGCAATATATATTAGTCGTCCCTCTTAATGCAACCAAAGTAGACCTAACACAAAGCTTGCGGGAATGACTTACGTTGAAGTCTTTCTTGTTTTGTTTATTTTTAAAAGTCATTGAATTCTTTCTTCTATGTGTGCAACGTTGTTCTATCAAACACCAAAAGTTTGTGGGTCCATGTAAAAATTGATATTCCATCCTATCCTACTGTAGAAACTATTTTAGGGATTAGATTTCGTTTTTAATATAATATAATTGATCTCCTAAATTTATATGTTTTTCTTAAAACTTTTCTTTTTAATTAATTGAACATATTAAATGTATTTCATTCGTAGGGTAATTTCTGAAATAAAAAAGTAAACGAGTATATTAAAAACTAAATTTAAACAGGTATCTTAGAAAAATCAACACACATTTTTTGTTGTTGTTACAAATAACCAATTCAATTAATTTTCTTAATATCTGGAAATTAAATGAGATTTATGCTATTTCAAGGAAAAATGAAAACTTTACGATTCTACATAAAAACCGTTATTTATGGTACTACATATATATAACAGTTATTATTGTGGGACCGTAATATATTATGCAAGCATTATTAAATATTATGATAATTGTTTATATGTGCTTACTATTTATTATCACACCATTGCCGATATCAAGGCCTTGTCAAGCTTTAATATATCACAAGTATTATGTTAGACCATTACAATAAATATTGAATAAATTACGGTTCAAAGCCCTTATATATATACAACGAACATATATAGTGCTTGCATATATGACGGTTTAGAACCATGATTCATGGTCAATAATAAATATCATATATTTGTACTGTGCGTACATGTGTATATGATATTAAGTTATTCATGGTTAGCTAGCATAATGAGTAACAAACATTTACTTGAATAATGAATTTTGAATGTAATGTCATATAATCTAATGTAATAGTCTGTCATTACGTTACTTGTCCTTCGTGATCCTACACTTGTGAAAATAAATCTCTTTAATAAGTGCAATTAATTAATAGAAACAATTTGAAGAAAAAATTGTAAATTTGAGAGAAAGGGGATTGAGGTTTCATGCTCAGCATAACAACAAATTCCCCCAATGACTTTAAAGTTGTGGATAGGAAGAATAGCTCATTCAAACTCTTGATTCTTCATCCCCAAAAAATACGTCTGATAGGAAGAATAGCTCAGTCAAACTCTTGATATTCTTCATTCATATGTGCGGTGTGGCGTTACTTGACATAGTCAAGATTCGTTGGCCATTCTTTCGTTGTCTTTGAATGTTTTTTCGGATTTTTCTTTCCGACACTAATTTTTGGATTATTATTCCTCTTAGTATGTACAAGTCATGAATCTTCATTTATGATAGACAAACTGGATGGAGTCTTATAGGAATGACCAAATCAAAGTCCTAAACAAACTCCTATATTTAGAACTGCTAGAAGTAATACCACCTTCTGTCATCCATATTAGGCCTCACTTATAGTGTAATATATATTACAAACGAGATATTATATTAAAGATAGGAGGTAGTATTATTATGTCATCTACCTTCCATTGGGGGCAAAACAAAATGAAAGAGGAGAAGAGAAGGAGGAGGGGTATATAAAACCTCAACCCCACGTTCATGCATACACACATACTTTCTCCGTTCCTTATGATAAGAAATATTTAACTAAATCACACTGTTCGAAGTGATGGCTAACAACAATAAGTGTGTCAAAATTATAACCTTTTTTTTAATTAAAATACCCTTATTTATTAGGAGATAGAGAATAAGAAAATTATTATAATAAGGAGAATTGTGGAAGTGAGAGAACAATAAAATAAAGATGATAGAAGTAATAGGTCTTTGGGGTTGTGAAAATTTATTATATTGATATCAAATATGGGTAATTAAATAAAGACAAAATAAAAAAAATAAGAAGTAAACAATAAAACATTATCTAAATGTTTCTTAATTATAATATGGAACGGTGTGACGGTTGTTTCTTATAATATGGAGTGGAGGGAGTATGGATCATATAAAGGAGCGAGAACGTGTGTGCACACGCGTGCTTTATACTATGAATGTGTTCACCTATGCCTAGATATTTTCTCAAACAGTTAAAAGATATCTTTTTGAAATTTAATTTAGACCTCAATAAAATAGTTCCACACCTAATAAATTTTCGGATCTGCGTGTCCATCACACTTCATCTCATGAATATGAATCATCAATCCATCATTTTCTCCATCAACATTGTCGGGCTCCAGTCTTTGCCGGCCAGACGAAGGACTTGGGGGAAGTCATCACCTTAAATTGTACGAAATTAGATCCCCCCCCCCCCCCCAAGCCTTGACTTGTCAATGTACACATATACTAGGTCTAATTTGGTATTCCTAAGCATGTCGTATCATTTTAATTTATTTAGGAAAAATACCAGACGCCCTACTACTCACGCATAAAGTAATTTTAATTTTTTAAATAGAAATATTATATAATTGTCAATAATCTGGGCTGTCTTAATAACGCGCCCTTCCTAAGACCTCAACCATCGGGACCCGCAAACTAATGTTCATGGACACAACAACGCTCCACAAACAAATGGGAGATTTCAATGTACGTCAGTACACTTTGCAACCCTCAGCTAACCAATATCTGTCAATTAAGAGGTACTACAAATATCTGTCTCCTTGTAATTCAGCTATATATAAAAACCCCAGCCTTATCACTTGCTCCTTTACCAGTATGAAACTCTATTCTGCGAAATTAAAGATTCTGATTAATATTTTCCATTTTCCCTTCTTTTGGTGCTTCATTCTTATTGTCAGCCCCTTACTAGAATAACCCCAAGCCAACCCCTCAAAAACGGCGACGTTTTGCTTTCAGATGGAGGCACCTTTTACCCTCAGTTTCTTCACTCCTAGCAAGAATTCAAGAAAGCGCTACGTGGGAATAATAGAAACAACCCCATTTGGTCTTCCAACCTTTTAATACATCTTCTAGCACTACAATAAATAAATAAATAAATATATATATATATATATATATATATATATATATATTGTAGCATTTAAAAGTGCATATTCATAGTGGTTTTAGCCACCACAAATGGCATTAGTAGTGGTTGAAACAACTCTACAAAATACACCTTTGCAAAATGTTTTGTAGTGGTACATAAAAACCGCTATTGATACTATAGCGGTTTGACATCGCCACTATAGGATGGCATTCAAATGCCATATTATATTAACATTTTTTTTAGCGGTTAAGAAACTGCTACAAGTCGAAATTAGACAACTTTGTTGCGGTTTATAAACAGCTATTAACTATGTCCATGAATTTTTAAAAATCCATGGCAAAAGTTTGAATGGTGGCACAAAATCTAAAAAATTGGCAACAAAAGCTTGTAGTGGGTTTGAAACCACTACAATATTAGATGAAATTGTAAAAATGGCGCCAAAAATTTGAAATAAACTTTGTAGTGGTTATCTAATTGCTATAGAATATGAAAAGTTTGTAGTGGTTGTAAAACCATTACAAATTTAGGTGAAATTTTAAAAATTGTGCCAATTTTTTTTTTAAAAATTTGTAGTGGTTATAAAACTGCTACAAAATTACTACTTTTTTAAAAAATTCGTAATTTGAGTCATCTTTTGATTATTTTATTATTCAAGTGACAATTTACAAGATAAAATTTAATATTTTTTTAAAAATAATAGTGGTAAATAATATTTGATTATAGATATTATATATGTATAATATTGAGAATGTGTAGATAATATAAACTTATTATGTTATCTATTAGATGATATTTGATTATAGAGTGAATGTTGATGATTATAGAAGGAATTTTGAGGGAATGTCCTTAAAATTCTGGATAAAAAAATAATTAGTATCAAAGAATTATAAGAAAGAAAAAAAAATGAAAACCAAAGATGTTAAAAAGTAGGGTTAAGGTGCAATTTTTCCCCAGGAGCGCCTAGCACCACATGTTTTTTTTTTGACCAAAAATACACATGTAGTCACGTTTTAGGAGCAAAAATACTACGACTGTTAG
Source organism: Acacia confusa (assembly GCA_037074495.1). Lineage (NCBI taxonomy): Eukaryota > Viridiplantae > Streptophyta > Magnoliopsida > Fabales > Fabaceae > Acacia > Acacia confusa. The sequence goes on along the minus strand of CM073504.1, from coordinate 20,670,456 downwards.
TTGACCGTTAACTATGGTGAAATTACCATTTTGCCCTTAGTTTAAAATAATTATTAAAAAAAAACTAAAATACCCCACCCCTGTGGTGGGCCCCACCACCGGTCACCCCACACTAGCAGCTGCTGCCGGTGACCAGCCGCCGCCACCCCACCATCGACGACCACCTCCGGCAACTTTTTTCTTAAACTAATTTTTTCCCTTTTTTTAAATCTATTTTTTTAAAAAAACAACTAAGGGGAGGTCACCGCCGGCCACCCCACGCCAGTGACCTGCCACTGCCGCCCCATCGCTGGCAACCGGCCGCCGCCACCCCACCTTTGGCGACTTTTTTTTTAAACTAATTTTTTTATATAATTTTTTTCAATGAATCTAGACATTATAGCTTGTGTTAGGCTATTCTTGTGTGCGACCCTGTAAGCCTATATGAGATTGACAGTGAGCCAACACTGAACCAGCCCGTGAAGCGCAAACAGCCATTAGCAAGACATTACGACTACCCAACTCATATAAGGATCGATGCTACGATGCAACCTATCATACAACCATGTCACATCCCTTTTGTCACATGATAATTTGGTCAAGGATGAAGCATGGATAGTGTCATCCTCCTTTTCTTGACCATTACTTTCTCGATTCTTTAGTAGTCTAACAATTGAAATGGAAACTTCTTTCCATCGTAGTATGGCCATACATTTCTTAAACTGACTCATCGAGGAGCCTAGTAATATCTCTACAATTTGAGCGACAAATCCTATCTTAACCATTCCATTCCTCTACATGAAAACCACTAACCTGATCGAAGCCTTTATTATCACCCAGTCAGAGGTGACTTTTGACTAGGTCAAAGATCAACACCTCTCATGTAGGAATCCATGATGATCTTAGGTCAAAGGGCATTGTGATGTGGTTATACATGAGATAAGCTTATGACTTAATCCATACAGCTTTCTCATAGTCGGTCGGTCCAACACCTTATACTTTTACAAATGCCTATAACTCTGATTCATATCTCCATATCTTATCAAAGTTATACTGGTCTTGTTTCATCTTCGCTCTTGCATAGATGAATGGCTAGAGATATTTAGGATAATCTTTATGATACATCCATAGATACAGTCACCATAATAAATATGCAAATGATATGATAACAAAATGGAGAAATACTTTAAATAATATTAATGTTTAAAGTACAATGATTGGCCCTTAGGGCACAATTTCCAACATAATAAACATGATGTATCTCTAAGGCAAGAATATATGGCTCATCATCTTGAGATTGAACAGTGTGAATTGGCCAAGAGAAATGTACTAATGTGATGCCTAAGTCGTTATTTGTGAGTCCCTGGGAAGTGTTCATATTTTTCCACAAACACTTGAACAGATCATGCTGAAAAGACCTTAGTAATTTATTTCCACAATATCAAGAAGCTTTCCATAATTAGGACGCCTCCAAACTGTATGTTCTCGTCACTTCTTCTTGCATAACTCCTTGTCCTATAGGAGCCATAAACACCCTAAGTTTTGGATTAGCAATCCTTGATCTTGTGAAACCATGCAAAATTTGAAAACTATTGACATTGTATGCTATAAACCTGATTGCATAGTTAAGAGACCCAAGTGTGAGAACTAGGAAATTTGGTGAGTATGGGTAGCATAACATATGAGTGTACAATCCTTAATGAAGGAATGATTCAACTTTAGTGCAATTAATCAAGACATGTCTATGTGCTTAGAACTTCTCAGTTCCTGTCAGTTTGAATTTCTCACTTCCTCCAACTGGTTTACCAACATGAGAGATTAACAACTCTCTTGATTATGACTTAGGTTTAGGACAATAGTCTACATGAGGCAGTCGGTTGAAAGACGTCTCAATGTCATCAAAGTACCTTGAACAGAAATATAGGAGCTCATCCATTGTCACCCCCTTCCCCTATATAGCCTTCAGCTATAGAACCTTCTAGCCATGCCTTATTTGTTACATAAGATTTCAATTTCCCAAGAAACCTATAACGTAAAACAAAAATGTCCATAAATGTTAAAATGTGCGACTAACAAATTTAGAGAGTAATGTTGATATGCATATGTGAAATGAGTACCTTTCAATTAGATACATCCATTGGTATTAAATTGGGCCAGCTAGTTTTGTTTTATGGACAAGGTGTATTGTCAGGTGAACCATCACCATAAAAAAAAAGACGGAAGAAAGATCATCTCCAAATGGCACAGCGTAAGAATGATTTTCTATTGCAACTAATTGAGCTCCTCAACGATCAAAAATTGGAACACAACTTCCGAAAGAAAGAACATAGCTCCACCAAAATGATTAACACATTGGGAGGCGGAGTATTTTTTTTTATTGTCAGTAGAACTAACTATTGCATAAGAACATGTGAGTCATGACTCTTTAGCCCAGCAACCTTTCAAGTCTGCATGCCAATACATCATGATATGTTTCTTGAATACCCATAAGGAACTCTTATTTTCTTCAACATCGTGAGAAAGATTTTTCCTTATTCAGTTTTGTAAGGGTGAATTTTGCAGATTAAAATTTGTCATGCTCATCCAACCACGCGTCTTCATGAATTCCGATAGCCCGTAAATCTTTCCTTGCTTGAAGATGATCTTTTGACTTGCCTGGTTCATTAAGCATCGTGTATAGCATCTTGTCACATACATTTCTTTCAATGTGCATGACATCAAGACTGTGTCAGAGCAAACTATTTTTCCAGTATGAATGAGTGAAGAAGATCCTTATCTTTCACCATTGTTGAGGCGCTGAAACACAAGTCTCTGCAGTCTTTCTCCCTACTTTTGTTGCATTTTCATTTTTTCCAAACTAAAATTCAACATCCTATAGATGTTGTAAGATATCTGCATTGGATAAAGTCTGAAGAGGTCCTCTTTTTCCTTATTGCTTATTGAAATGATTTTGTTGCAACTTAAACTTGTGTTTACAATCGAGAAACCTTTGATGATCAATGAAGCATCACTTTTGATTGTGGGGAAGGGGTATTGAGTCAAAGTCAAAATGGCAAGATGGACATACCATCCTAGTATGCACATTCCACTCGGATAATGTTCCTATGCTAGGAAAGTCACTTACCATCCACTTCAAGGTTGCACGCAAGTTGAACAGTATCTTTGAGTGCATGTCATATGTCTTGATGTCGACATTCCACAAGTTCATAACTTCGTAATAAGCAGTTAGAGATACACATCAATGTCCTTTCCAAATGCCTTTTTGTCTAGAATGATTATAAACAAAATGAAGGAGCTTTGCTTCATACACATTTGGGGGCAAGTTGAAGGGAATTAAGACAACAACTCGAATACTATAGATTGTTCTAAGATTCCTAAATGGACAAAAATTGTTGGTCACCAAAGCAAGCTGGACATTTCTAGGGTCCTCTGTGAAAGCTGGAAAGTCTGAGTTGAACTCTTTCCAGGCTTCTGTATCCCATGGATACCTCATATGCTCATCTATTTTAGAAAACATAAATAATCATTGTAAGCAAGATTTTAAAGCAAAGTACCTGGGAATCATTGTTGGTTTCTTCTTCTTTTTTTCCCCTTTTGAATTTTCTTGTACCTCAAAGTGTGACATTGCTTACAAGTATCCTTGTGAGCATCATCTCCCTAATATATCATACAATCATTGGGGCATGCATCAATTTTTTTTATAGTTCAAGCCTAATTTGTTAAAAATTTTCTTGGCCTTGTAGAAGGTTATGGGAATGTCCATGTCAAGGAATAGATCTTGTAATAATTCTAGCAATATCGACATTCCCTTATCAGTGATCTCACACAAGCACTTGATATGATACAATTTGGTTAAGAAAGATAATTTGGAGTATTTTTGACAACCTTGATACAAAAGACGATCTGATGAGGCTGAAAAATTCTCGAGCTATATCATTCCATAAGAAAATAGGGTCTGCGCCCTGAACTTATGTGATGACGTTGTCATCTTGAAAACCAAATGCATCATAAACCACATCATTAACAGGATCATCTTGAACTCATACTTGTGAACTTTAAGGAAGATGATCATCATATGTTATATGAGGTTTCAGACCATAAACTTCCCAAAACATGAATTTAGAAGCAAATGTTTCTTAGCAACTTCTTATGTATATCACTTCTTAAACTTGCATTGACAACATGAACACACGATTATACCATTATAGCTAGCGCGGTGAGAGAAAACAAAATCCAATAAATTGTCTATCCAGCCAAATATGTGGGAGAATTACGTGACAACTTAATTCATGACTTATCCATATGCAGTAAACAAAGTTAGGAGAAAAGATAGGTGAAAAGAGAATGTTTAGTTTTCTTAATGATATTTGTGGGATGCTTAACTACACCATTGAACAATTTCTAGCGGTTCTAAAAACTGCTACCATAATTGCTACAAAGTTGTAATGGCTTATAAAATAAAATAAAATAATTAGTTAAATTACTATTTAGATCATTATAAGCCAAAATGTTGATACAGTAAAGAAACATCCAGCTCTGGCTAATTAATGTTGTAACTACTATATACAGCAATCACCACAAAGTGTCAAAAAGTGCCTACACAGCTACTAAGTAATATAAAAAGTAAACTTTATGTATCTATGTGTTGAAGAAGATGTCCAGCCAAAAGGTCTCAAACCAAATTGATGTCTTCCTCTAGGTAGGCTTCCTCATTACAAAAAATTTGTAAATTGGAAAACAAGGTATAACATAAATCAATGAAGTGAATGAATTAATAAACAACTTAAGTACAACACCAAAAATATTATCATTTGAGAATCGAGGAGTGATTCCGTACATCTTCAAAATATGTAGTAAGTCCGCTTTGAATGATGTAATACATATAAAGTATAACCTAGTATATGCACTCAGTGCTCCCTGGTTGTTGTAAGCACTATAAATCAAAAGCAAATTGTTAAAATAAATAAAAAGCATATCAGAAGTTACTTTGTCAATGAAATGACTTGAATTGAAACTACTTACTCTTGGATAAAACCACTTCAGCTCTTTACCTTTACCCTCTCATATCCCACCAAGAATTCTATATGTCTTGGGTACACTATCATTAAAATGAAAATGAATAGACATTAAAACAATTCATTTAAATCAAGAATCAATGATTTAAGCGAAAAGATAGATTTTATTTCTCCGTTTGGTCTATGACCTAGAGGATCAAACCAATAAAAAAAGTTCTTGGCGGGACAAACAACACACAGAGTCCAATAATAACTATTGACAAAATCATTAGATATTGAAAAAATATATGAAATGTGCATTTTGGTCTTTAAGCCAAAACATGAACAATCCATATTCTCACTCCATTCCTTCTCTATCATCTATAAGTATTAATGGTCTTTTATGGGTTTCGAAAGTTGAAATGGTATTTAAATGTCTTTTTCCCTTTGATCTACTTACTTAGAACCTATGGTAATTCTCTTTTTTTATTCACATCAAGTAAGTGTTTTGTTAGATGCAGTTCAAACGTTTTGGTTTCTAATGGATTAAATGAAACTGTCGTACTGACCACTTCAAATAATCTCTTGGAAAGCCAACGCTCTAACGAGACTCAACCATATACAGAGCAATACTTATTGGACAATCGAACTATATATGAATGTTCCACATCTTTACTCACACCTACTACCTCAACTACTTAGTCTCGTCAGGCCAAGGAAATTAAAGACCAACGACTTTTAATTTTGGGCAGGTGAAGACCAAAAGACTTTACTTATTAAACAGTTTCACACCTTTATTTCCGGTTGTGCATCTCTATCTGACTTAATCACAGTCACATGTTCTCCCTTAATAATCCGCGTTTTAGATTTGTCTAAATACACATAAAATAGGTATAATTTGTGTGTGCCTAAAATGTTGGATCATTTTTCTTAGGAGATAAAATCCACAAAGCCCTACTTCGTACGCACACATAAAGTACTTATAATTTTTAAATATAGAAATATTGTATAACTAATGTAAGTCGGTCCTACTCCTTTTGGACAGCCCAGCTGACCAACAGAATATGTTTTGGTGCATATGCGCTCGTCCCATCATATAACAGCCCAAATTTAGGGATTTGAAATTTGAAATGTTGAATGGAAAATTATTGTGAAATTTAGCCTAAAATAATTATAAGGTTAAGCTTATTTTTTTTGAAATTTTCAGGAAAAGAATAAATTCAAGGAACACTTATAAGGGACAATTTTTGGCCTAAAAATTATAGAATTTATATTTTATGACTTAGAGGAATTAATTGAGGAAGAAAAATCCTTATATGGAATTAAGGATTTATTTTTAACACTTATTCCATCATTCTTATTTAATTGGAGAGCAAAATTATCCTTCCCTTGGATACATTATTCTGGACAAGAATGCATATATATCCATGGATAGTCCTATTTGGCTCAAACCCAAACCATTCTTTTATGTTTTGTTATTAAGAGTAAAAAGAAAACCAATCATCACAATCTTGATATATGAGGAAGAGAGAGGGTGACATTGAGACCATGAAAAGAATGAAAATAATTCATTAATTATTAAAATTAAAAATATAAAACGAGTTTCTTAAACTTACTGCTCCAACTTTATTTATGAAATATATCCTCAATATAAGACCAATCATAAAATTTAATAAAATATTTTTATTATTTTTATAAATTCCTTTGTCTGTTTCATTATATTTATAATTGGATTAGCAAAAATAATACTCCCTCCAATCCTTGATATAGAACTTGATTGTGTATTTGATTTTTGTCCCAAATATAAGATTATTTTCCATAATTGTCAATCTTTACCTTATTTATCCCTTTTATGCTCCCTCAATCATAATCAAGTAATCAAGAGGTGAAAATAATTAACGAAGATGATTAGGTGTTTTAGAAAAAAAAATGTCATATTAAATACCTTAACTAACTTCTTTAATATAATTAAATTAGGTAAATATGTATTATATTAAGGATTGGGGGTATTAGACTTGCATAAAACATGTATAATAGGAAATATGTCACAAGACTAGTACCCTGTACATCATTTTAATTTTCCCAACGCTACCCGGAACATATTTACGTTTTTAGGGTTCAACCTGTAACCTTTGACTCAGAGACACTTAAGGGAAGAGCTAATGTCATTACAACAAATGGTCACCAGATGCACCCCACATTTATGCATAAAATAGATCAAATGAGACCATTTTGAACCACTTTAACCCATTTCAAGATCTATAATTAGTAAACAACTAGAAATTTTGATTTAATTTTTAGGTTACTATCGATTTGGTAACTTTTTCATTTTTAATTACACTTTGAAAAATAAATTCTAATAAAATCGAAACGGGGTTGTTCAAGTCTCTATTTAAAGATTTACACGTCCTCTACGGAGTACAAATAATACCTGGTTCAGTTCCTTATATTAATCAATTAGTACGCAAAATCTTGCAAAGTGTCACTGTTCATTTGATCATGCTCTACTTTCCAGATTCTTGACACCAACTTTGCGAATTCGTAACTATCAATATACATATCTGGATTTAGCAAACAAGGACTTGTTTTAAAGCTTAGAATGTGTACTATTATTTTGAAAAGTTTCATGGTCATTCACGTTCAATTTCCCTGTTTGTACTTCATTTCAAGATTAGCGCTCATGAAGGGGATTTTTTAATCCATCTATTACACCATAACTTGCACTCTTTAGCTAAAATTGCATGCATGCATGTACGTACTCTGGCATATGCTTGATCCATAATTAACATGCTTGGATAGTGGTTTAGTTAACACCAAACATGCTTTAAGTGATGAATACAAAATTAATTACAAACATTACCTTACCATAGTAGGCATATAAATCTCCTTTCAAAATTAATTTTAACAAATATAGAACATAGCATCTCAAGCTCTATCCTTCAATTTCTTTTCCTTTTCTTATGGAACTTGGTCTTATGGTGCTGCATGGTAAGAGAAGAGTGAGATTTCAAGGAAATCTCAATAACTATGTGTTCTGTTGTAGAACACAATAGATACTGAACTTGACCTAGGATTTAATCCCATGGGCCTACGTACCGTTATGAGAGATCAAAGCCCACATAGTTCGCTTGTATATGATAGGCTAATAGCTAGAGAGGAGTGAGGGTGTGTGCTCTGTGTGTACTGAATCATAAAAGCTAGAGTCAAAGCGTGTACGTGTACCTTGTTAGGGTTTGTACCCTATTTATAGGTTTACCTGGGCCCTAAGTTAGTGGGCTTTTATTATCTTATTATTTAAAGATATACAATATCTTTATTGATAAGATCATTGATTTGTGGGTAGTTGTGACTGTTGATATAGATATTGATAGATTATCCCTTGATTGAGGGAGGCAGTTAGGATTATGGATAAACCTTTGTATTTGGGCTCTTTTGGTCAAGCCCACATTTTCCACATCTATAACAGTTGCCCCCTAGCCTGGTAGTTTAGGACTCTGATCTGCCAGGATGAATTGACAAGTTCTGAACTGTTGTTAGCCAAGGATGTTTTATCTTGGTCGTCTTGTTTCGGGCCACATCCTACCCATGTTTGTTTTAAATTTTTTCCTTACTTTGAAGTCGGCTATTTCCGAGTTCGATTTACCGTTTTTCTTTGGACTTTTCATTTTGGTTTCCTCCACCCCCACTTGAAACTTCATGGGTAGGTCGGTATTGGTTTTGTAGTTGAAGTCCGACTCATATTTGGCCGACTTTGTATCTTAGCTGGGTTACGTGCTTGATTTAGATGTCAATTGGATGTTTTGTTGGTTTCTGAGACAATGAACGCCATCGTTGCCCCCTGCTAGCTGGCATCTGCAAACCGGCATGGTAGCAGAAACGTTTGCTCCACAACCATCGGTATTTGTGTGCATTAAATGCTCGCATTTAACGCTCACATTTTTCCTTGCCACGTAATCAACTCTTCTAAGGCCCTTTGGGCCCTTGCCGTTTCGATTTCGTAGTATTCCAACCATCGGCTTCTCTTGTATATAAAGCCATTGTCTTCCCTCCTTTAACACTTTTGAAAGTTTAGTATTTTCCTATTGTGTAAGAGAAAAGTTTTCCATATCTCAATTCTTGGATGATCTTCCAGTGTTCTGGTCTACGCATTTCCTCTTTCCCCCTCATTATTTCAAACCAGGTATTTATTCGCGTCTTTTCTTGGTTTTCTTTGAATCCTTCTTCTTTCCTTCTTCGATATTTTGGTCTTGGGATGTTTTCAACCAGCTAGGTTCACTGTTTTCCAAGAAATCTTGGTTGTTCTTGGGATTCTTCCCTGTTTGTATTGCCAATGTTTGAGTTTTGGCTGGTTTAATCTTCGTAGTTGGACTTTGGGGCTTGGTTTCTTGTTTTTGACCAAGTTTGTGCCCTATCCCTTTTTCCTTAATTTAAATGAACTCCGATAGCCCTTCTTCACCTCCTAAACCCAATAACCTTATCCTATAAGAAGAAGAGCTTATTAAGCGTATTGCTTCAAGGTTGGCCTGGTGGCTTTTTGGTAAGCCTTTAATTGAGGAACATAAGTTAGGAAGTGTGCTCCGAGGTTATGGTAGCGTCGGCAGGAAAAAATCAAGTCGGCCTCTCAAGTCTAAAGGAAGTTCTTGAGGTCGGTCTCAGTTTGTAGAGCTTGCGAGCCAGGGTCGTAGGGTAGCTCTTGTCCGAGCTTCCTCCTTAGCACCGATATCTGAGTCTGGGGGGAGGGATTCTTCTCGGCCAGTTATCCCCTTAGCCTCTAGAGTAGAGTCTTCAAATATTCCATCCCGCCCTATTGGACCTTGTGAGGATTGTTCCTGGCGTGTCTCCTAGTTAATCATGGTGGGTCGGTCGTGGGAAGCTGATGAAATAGTTTCATTATGCCGTCATACTTCGTCGCAAGGAATCTCGATTGTCCGTAGTGGCGTTACCTCTGCTCGTCCTGATATATTAGTTGCAAGTATTTTAAAATTTTTCTAATTCATTTTTGTTTTGCTTTGCTAGGTAGTATGTTGGTCTCAATACATCTTGATGAGGAGTCGAGTTCTGTGAAGTTGAGCTCAGCATGTCCCCCTCGGCAGCTATTGGAAAAATATGATTAGGTGGCAGCTAGGGTGTTGTCCAAACTATCTGCTATTACTGCTAATCAGATAATCGAGCTCCCATTAAGGGAGCGGGATTATTGTACCATCTCTCTTCCTTGTTCTGATGAACCAGTTTGCAAAACCTGAGGAGGGAATGAGCGTTCATTATTTTTCTTTTATCGGGACTTTGTTACCTAGCTTGGTTTACGCTTTCCGTTTACTAAGTTTCAATTACAGCTTTTAAATATTCTTCACTTAGCCCCAACTCAAGTTCATCCAAACTCTTGGGGCTTCATCTCGCTTTTGAGCGGCTTTGTAAATTTCTAAATCATGACCCTTTAGCAAGGGTTTTCTTTTACTTCTTTAATATTCAAAGGGTTTGCCAACCTAGCAAGCCTTCAGAGAAAAAAGGCTGGATCTCTTTCTGGGGGAAGCCGGATAGGAAACTTTCAGGTAGCTACGGACTAGTGGAAAGGTTTCAAAAACTTTTTCTTTAAAGTGACTGCTGAACCTAGTCATAAACCGCAATTTTTGTAGGATGTAGACTTCAAGTCGGTGGAGCTGACATTTCCCCTTTACTGGACCTATGCTCATTACGAGCAAGATCCAAAAATATATAAGCTCGAGGATGATGACCTGGAGGTGGCCCAGATCACTACCATTGTAGATTTAGTTGATCATGTGGAGGTGAAGGGCGTTGTTGATGCTCGAGTTTTCTTCCAACAGTCGGTGGACGAGTTATTTCCACCACGTAGGGTTTTTACTTGCTTTATTTTTAACTCTTGCCTTGTTATGCTTTGCTCAATTGCTGATGTTTTATTTCTTTTCTTTGCTTCTTCTGCAGAGGCTCCAATAGGGAAGCCATCGTACAAAGAGTTGGTCGAGCGGCTTCAAGCTAAAAAAAGGGGCAAGCCCTCGTCCTGAAAGAAATTAGTCGTGCCCGATAAGAGGGCTTCCTCACCCTCGCCTTCCGAGGAACTTGTGCCCTGGAAACGGTCTAAATCGGTGGCGGCTCCTTCGACCTCTACTTCTGTTGTAGAACATAATAGATATTGGACTTGACCTGGGATTTAGTCCCAGGGGCCTACGTACCATTGTGAGGGATCAATGTCCACGTAGTTTGCTTGTATACGATAGCCTTATAGCCAGAGAGGAGTGGGGGTGTGTGCTCTGTGTGTACTAAATCATAAAAGCGAGAGTCAGAGCGTGTGTACCTTATTAGGGTTTGTATCCTATTTATAGGTTTACCTGAGCTCTAAGTCGGTGGGCTTTTATTATCTTATCATTTAAAGATATAAAATATCTTTATTGATAAGATCCTTGATTTGTGTGTAGTTGTGACCATTGATATAGATATTGATAGATTATCCCTTGATTCAGGGAGGCAGTTTTGATTATGGATAGACCTTTGTATTTGGGCTCTTTGGGCCGAGCCCACATTTTCCACATCTGTAACACTATGGTTACTAACGAAAACATTAATTAATGAGTTTGTTTCTACACATGCAAGAATGAAAGTGCCATGAAATGGGAACACAACTTGCATTTAACTAAATCAATTATGCACAAGGCCAAGGCATATTATCTAGCAAATATTTACTTGTTCAACCATATATACACATAACTTCACACAATCATGGTAAACAAGCACAAATGAAAATCAACACAAAATTAATGTTAGAGTTCGTAATTTTGCTATCTTGACATTGACTTTCCCTTAGCTTCCTCTCACTTAAAATTTGGATTTTTACAAGTCTTGGGGAAAAAATCAAAACCAACACATCAATATAATGCAAGGCACCAAAAAAAAAAAAAAAATTTGTTACATTCAAAGGATTATGGCACTAATAAACTTAACGTCTTTTCTCTTATTCATTTATTTCTTAATTTTTCACTTCTTTATTCCTTTTCAAACATTACTGTCCCCCGATATCTTTTTTCCATTTTGATTCCATTTTTCAACTCAAATGGATCAAAGAAATCTCCTTCCCCATCAACTACTCAAAACTGAAACATAGGGGGTTTTTATACAAAATGCCTATTTTAGTGTCTAATGTGTCCCTATTATTATGAGCCTAATCATGCATAATTTAAGGGGTTTTATAGCTTATTTAGCCCTTAAATGCATCCATTAAGGTTAAAATGTGATTAGTATTGATGGGATGAAATAAGAGTTTAAGAGGGGTAAAATGGTAATAAATCTTGCAATTACTATATATTAATTAATATAATTTTGGGAATATATGATGCTACATGTAATTAACCTTGGTTTGTAGTGGCTAATGCTTTCAAACTTGGTTTCAGACTTGTACCCTGCACAATGTTTTATTTCAAACTCATTAGAAGTATCCAGACAAACAAATTCTATCCCCCTCTTGCATCCATGTTCTGACAGAAATGCATCGGTAGGAAGAAAAATATGATTTTCAATATTTTATTGCATAAACTACCACATTCGAACTTCTAAATCATCCATGTAACCTTGATTAGCTCTTAAATCATACTTCCTATACATAATTTTTTAAGAATTTGACAGCACCTCCCCTTAATTTTCTTGCTTCCAAAAATTACAAAACTCAGGAATCAACCAATCCAACGACAACATTGTTATCATTAACAACACATGCATCATAAATTAACGCTTACCTGATAAGTCTTAAGCTTGAATCCTTGAAACTTCTTCGCTTGAACTCTAGAGATCCAAACTTTTCCCCTCACTAAGTATAACACAAATTGGGATTTAAGAACCATAGAGAGTCTTAGATTATCAAGCCATTGAAAGAGATGAATGTTTGGAACAAGAGATTACATAGAAGGTTTTCCCTTCTTCCTCCTCCTTTTTCTCTTCTCTTCATCTCCCTTTTCTCCTCACCCTCGGCCTCTCTTGCAATTCTATTCAAAGGGCCCTAAATTCTAGGGGTAGAGGAGTTTAGTCTTAGTTATGGTTTTGATGATTATTAGTTATTTACTTAAGCATCGGAGTGTTTAGTTTAATCTTTTGCTGGGTGTTCAAAAACTTGAGTTTTGCTGTAAAGGGGAGAAAACTCGAGTTTGTCGGGATCATAGAAAAACTTCAGCCTTTAGAGATATTAAAAACTCGAGTCATTAAGTTGGAAACTCGAGTTTCCGTCAGACAAAGAGCTACCTGTTTTGAAAAATGGTGAAAACTCGAGTTTGTGAGTAAAAATTCAAGTTTTAGTCACAGAAGTTCAAAGGTTCACCTTACACTTTTGAAGTCCAGGTTAGTAACCATTCATCAAAACTCGAGTTTTGTATAGAAAACTTGAGTTTCTGTCGCGTCTATATATATGAGTTACTGCTTAAGTTCTTTCAAACTTTCCTGAAAACTCAAGTTTGCCCTAGATGGTCTCTCCCTCCTTTTTCTGATTCTCTCATTCTTGACCAAATCCCTCAATCTAAAGCCCTAAATGGCCCCTAAATCATCTGTTCAAGTGATTCCCAGCTCTAATTCAGACTCTGAGGGTTCAAAATCCTGGTCTTCTCCTCCTTGTCCTCCTTCTCAGCAACGACCAGTCAGGATGAAATCTATACCTGTGCATAGGCCATAAAGAGCAAAAGCGTTGCCCAGAAGATTTGAAACCGGGATCGACCGCCGTATTCCTAGAGTTCCTACTACTTCACCCACTTCTAAAAGCAAAGGTATCTCCATTCAAGAACCTTCTTCTAAGAGTCCTTCCAAGAGAAAGCATGAGCCTGCACCCGTTTAAGGCAAAAGGAAAGAGAAGGTTGGTGAGGTGTCTTCTCCTCCAAAGCAGGAAAGGACCAAGAATGTTTCAGAAAACAGAGCCCCTGAGCAAGGTCCAGTTTCTTCACAGGCCAACAGAGCCTAACCATCCGAGGCGAACCAATTTGAAACCAATGCCATTGAAGAGATTCACAACCATGTTTCTCCTCCTCCAGGGTTTATTAATAATTCCTCTATTATGTCCACTGCATTAATTGAGCAATATGAAGAAAGAATTTTGCCTAGTTGTGTCTGTGGATTTGGCCAAGCTGATCTTGCACCTTGGTTGAGAGATTATGCTCCCTTCCTATCTATCTCTGCCTCATATACTCCTAAAATCATTAGAATTTTCTATTTTAATATGTCCTATGATAATCTTGTCGATTATGATGATGAGTTAGTTGAGGAGAGAGTTTCTATAATGGTTAAGGGAGTGAAATTTACCCTTTCTGCCTCAATCATTAACTCGATTCTCAAAATAGCCAACCCACCTCCTCCTCCTTTCATTAAGTACATTAACCAGGAAATCTTTGAGATTCTCATGCCTAATGAACCTTTTCCAAAAGAGATGTTACGTCATCTTTCTTTCAAACCTAGCTCTATGCCTCTTATCAATAGAGCCCTTTAGTACATATATTCCAAGAATTTTGTTCAAAAGGGAGGAAATTACACCCATTTTTCCCAGAAAGACTATCCCCTTTTTGCAGCCTGTGTTAACAAAACGCCCATTAATCTTGGTCACTAGATTTTTCAAGAGATTGTCAAATTCAGATTTACCTCTCGCAGACCTTCACATATTCCATTTCCCTCTCTTGTGTCAGTTATCCTCTTCTATCATAAAATCTGGTATCGTGGTACCCTTGACACAACGAAGACACCTCCTGGGTTTGGCAAGTCTCAACTTTACTACATAAAGATATCCTTTGAAGGTAAAGGGCCAGGTCAATCAAGAGCTCCTTCTAGATCTCGAGCCTCTCATGCCAGAGCCTTTCAAGCTTAGGAAGCCCAGTCATCTCCTCAACCTACTGTGCCAACTGATTTTGACTCCAAAGTCAAGGCTATAGTAGATGCTGTTATTGCTGCATTGTCAATGCAGATAGAATTTCAAGTAGGCAAGATGGCAGCTGAAGTGACCAGAGCCAATAATGAGATGATCAAGGCCTAGGATGCTCTGAAAGAGCAAATTGAGAAGCCGCAAGACCATATGACTAATCATGATGCCAAGCTCTCAACCATAATGATCACTAATGGTTTTCTCAATGATAAGCTAGATAAGGTCCTTACACTCCTTCAAGCTAGACTAAGTCATTCAAGCCCTGCTGGGGAACCTTCCTTCTCATCTCCATTCACCTTTACTATTCCTCCTATTCCTACCTCCTCATCTGTCACTCCTACCACTGTAATTCTTAATACTCCTATCACTAACACTATCCCTCTGTCTACCCCAACCACTAAGATCCTTCCCCAATCACCTCCTCCTACTCCTCTCATCGATCCTCTCCATGAATCCCCTATCTCAACTCCACCCACTTTTGAAGATGACAAAGGGGGAGAGAATCCAGCTGATAAACCAGAGCCTTAGAGAGTTTGAAGAATGATTTGCAAAATGATTTGTGTAGTTTTTGCTTAGTTTTTACTTCTACATTTTCACTAGGATTTTAATTAAGCTTTGTCAATATCAATTGCATTAGAGTCTTGTTTGGGTACTTCTGTTTTTGGCAAGTGTGAATTTTCAGATGTACCAGTTTAATTAAATTGATATGAATAGAATGCTTTAATTGACAACTGCCTCAATTGCTACTACATTTAATACTTGATTAAGACTATGAATGATTGATAGATTTTAATGCGAAATAGCTTAATCTTAAACTTCAAAAGCATTTTAAATCTTACTCTTACAAAATTTCTATGAAAAATCTTTACAAATCTCAAAATTTTCAAACTCTAAAAAAATTCTGGTTTACAAGTGTTGTCATCATCAAAAAGGGGGAGAATTTTAGTTCTCTATAGGTTTGTATGATAATAGACAATTGTAAACTCAAATTGAAGTTTGTCTTTAGTAAGTTGAAAAACTTACTGTCAAAGGCAAACTCGAGTTTTTGGAAACAAAAATCGAGTTTTGACTTGACAAAGAACTGCTTAGTTTTAATGGACAAAGGCAAAACTGCAATTTCCATGTGGAAACTCGAGTTTTGGCCTTATAGAGAGCATTCCAAGTTTTCATCAGGACAAGCTCAAGTTTTGTTTTGGAAACTCAGGTTTAGACCAAATAGAGACACTTCAATGTTTTCTCAAAGAAAAGTGAAACTCAAGTTTCCATTTGGAAACTCGAGTTTTGATCATATATAGATTTATCCAAGATTCTGACTTGCGAAAACTCTAGTTTTAAAGGGAAACTCTAGTTTCCAGTATTTCTAAGTTTTTCCAAAGTTTTAGAAAACTCGAGTTTCAGTCTGGAAATTCGAGTTTTGGCTTGACAAATAGTTTTCATTTTTTTTAACCTCTTAAGACTCAAGTTTTGAATTTAAACCTTAAGTTTTTCACTTGGCTCAGATTTTCAAATGTTTTCATGTTTTAAAATGGAAACTCAAGTTTAGTTTTGGAAACTCGAGTTTTCGCTAAGCAGAGAGAATCACTATTTTTCAATGTTCTCAAAACTCTTGTTTTCAAATAACATAGATCCTTCCAAGTTTAATTTTGAAATGGAAACTCGAGTTGAGTTTTAGAAACTCGAGTTTTGGTCAAAAAGAGAGCATCGTTGTTTTTCAGTGTTTTCAAAACTCCAGTCTTGATTGAAAACTCCAGTTTTGAGGTTTTGGACTTGATCACATTAAATGTCTAAAACTCGAGTTTACATTTGGAAACTCGAGTTTTGTCTTCAGTCAAAATTGGGCTCTAAGACTCAAATTGTGATACTCATCTCTGTAAGAAGGAAACTCGAGTCTTGGTATAGAAACTCGAGTTTGTGCTTAAGTGCACAGTGACAAACTGTAGTTTTGATACACAAACTCGAGTTTGCATCGCAGATCTTAAAAATTCAAATTTGACAAATTTGTGAAATCTTTCTTGTTTGATCTTAATGCTTCCTAACATCATTCATCAACATCACTAGATATGTTTAACCTGTTTGCTAGTGAATTTCAGTTGATTTAGAGATGATTCAAGAAAAATTTAAGCTTTTGTTTCAACACAAGCAAAAAGCATGTCATAGCAATAAATGCAAAGTACAGCTAACTTGCTATATTTTGATCAAACAATATCTGAAAAATGCAAAATGGATATGTGCTTCTTACCTAAACTAGTCTCTGACATTCCAATGGACAAAACTCAAAGGAAGTCAACATTTGTCCTCTGAACACACAGAATGAACTAAAGAGTAGAGAGAGAAGAGACCAAAGTGCCTCCAATAGCTAGATTAATGTACCAACAGTCAGAATGAAGATTGCAACAGGGAGCTTGAGGACTGGACATAGGTCACGGAGTTGGACCGAACCAGTATAAATCTTTGTGTCTTCCTCTTCTTCTTAACTCTCTGTTATACCCTGTTTTAGTGCATCAAAATAGAGCTTTCGAAAAGAATTTTTAAAATCCTCAATTTACCCCCTTTTGGTGATTAAGGTCCGCTTTCATTTAGATGGTTTTAACCCAAGGTTAGTTTCTTCTTCATTTCTTCCATGCCTAAGATCACACCACATATGTCCTTTAGAAAAACATTAATTGATCTTCCCTAAGCTTAATTTTGCCACTAAATTCTCATTTTTCCCAATTAGTATAGGTTGTTTATGTTATAAATATATATATGTATGTCCATTATTGTATCATACGTTACTATAGCCTCACATGTGAAAGTTTAAAGGGAAATTACCTCTTATGACCTTGAGGTGGAAATTACACTAAAGGTCCATTTTTCATCTATAAATAGAGGTCTTTTGTAAACATTTGAATACCCATGAATAAGAACTACTCCTCCTTTCTCTCGTGTTCTGTTCTATGCTCTTCATTTTCATATTTTCATTAGTTTTATAACACGTTATCAACACGATTATTCAACCAAGGTAGGATTTTCTTATTGTTTTTCATATTTTCATTATAAGTTCATTTTATCTATCTGGGATAATCTTAACTATTATATAGAATTAAAGTTCTGCTTTTACCGATTACTTTAACATCGGATTCCATGGTTAAGATTTGAGATTATTTACTATTTACTATTCACAGTAAATAGTAATTTTACTATTCATGTTAATTTTACCTTTTTCCAGTAATTTTACATTTTATTTGACTCCTACATGGAAGTCTAGATTTAATTTTATATTATTAACATTTATTTTTATGTCATTAATATAACATTTATATTATTGTTACTAACATTTATTTTTACGCATTTACTTTTATGTCACTAACATTTAATTTTATGTTACTAACATTTATTTTTCTGTTATTAACATAAAATTTATATTATTGTTTCTAATATTTATTTTTGCGCATTTACTTTTATGTCACTAACATTTAATTTTATGTTACTAACATTTATTCTTATGTTATTAACATAACATTTATATTATTGTTACTAACATTTACTTTTACGCATTTACTTTCAATTTTATGTTACTAACGTTTATATTAATGTTACTAACATAAAATTTATCATTTATGTTTTATTTATTATTTATTTATTATTCATTTTATTTATGTCTTGCATTATCATATTCTCCTCTTAATAATAAACTAAGTCTAGTGAGGACAACCTCCTCTCTTAGTTCATTTCTTTTGTTATCTTTTGCATATTTAATTTCAGTAATATATATATATATATATATATATATATATATATATATATATATATATATTATCCCCCTCCCTATTTATTTTTCATAGTGGTGACACTAGTATATTTATTAATGGGCTCTATTTGTTTAATTTAATTATTTTAATTCTTTATTGCTTTTATATATTTGTATTTGCATATGCATCTTCTTTCTTATGTTTGGATGAGTTAGGTCTCGCTGTGAGTTTACTACTATTCCTATCTCATCTTTTTATTTTCTCAGCACGTTTATTTCCAGTTCTTTAAATTATATTTTAATTTATAATAAACATTTTATTTTATGATTCTAATTATTATTTTTTTTTTTAGTTTGAATCATGTCCACCAGCCTTACAAAGCTTGAATTTAATGCTCTTGACATTACCGGAAAATATTATCTATAATGGGTTTTAGATGCTAAAATCCATCTTCAAGCAATGGGCCTTAGATCAGCTATATTGCCAGGAAATGATACGTCTCATCAAGATAAGGCTAAAGCTATGATTTTTCTCTGAAACCACATTCATGAAAGTTTGAAAACTGAGTATTTAACGGTAAAAGATCCATTTGAATTGTGGACTAGTTTGAAAGATAGGTATGATCATCAAAAAACAGTGATTTTGCCTAGAGCTTGTTATGAATGGATTCACCTCAAGCTACAAGATTTTAAAACTGTAAGTGAGTATAACTTAGCAGTTTTCAAAATAAGTTCTCAGTTAAAATTATGTGGTGAGAAAATAACTGATGAGGACTTATTAGAGAAAACTTTTTCTACCTTTCATGCTTCGAATATGCTCTTACAACAGCAATATCGTGAGAAATGTTTTAAAAAATATTATGAGTTAATCTCAAGTTTATTAGTAGCCAAACAAAATAATGAGTTATTGATGAAAAATCATGAAAATCGTCCCACTAGATCTGCTCCATTCCCTAAAGCAAATATGAGTGTACGGAATGATCGCGGTCGTGGTTATGGCCGTGGTTGTGGTTGTGTTCATGGTCGTGGACGGGGACGTGGTTATTACCGTGGTAATCGTTGTGGCAGAAATAATCATGGTCCTAATCATGGCGGCAGAGGTTATCATGGTCCTTATACCCACCAGAAAATGATAAATAATGAAGGACAGAAGAATGATAAAGAAGGTCCTTCAAAAGTTGTAGAACATAAATGTTATCGGTGTGGTATGAAGGGACACTGGGTACGTAATTGTCGTACGCTAGAACATTTAGTGAAACTTTACCAAGACTCCATAAAAAGGAGTGTGAATAATGTGGAATGTGATGATAAGGCTCATATAGATAATGATGTCAATGAGCTTCATAATAATGCTATGTCACATTTGGAGGTGGCAGATTTTTATGATTAAACAAGTTTTAAATAAATTGTAATTATTTTCTTGTTTCACTTTATTTCAACTTGTTGTTAATTATGCATATTAAATATGTTTTAATGTATTTCTTTTCTTTTAATGAAGCTCATGGATATTTCAAATATTGAACACAAGAATGAAGATATATGTCTCATTGATAGTGCAACGACACATACAATTCTTAAAAATAAGAAATATTTTTCACATCTAACAAATTGTAGTACAAGCATCAATACCATAGTGGGTAATACAAGATTGATTGAAGACTCCGGAAGAGCAATTATAATATTACCCAATGGTACGAAATTTGTTATTGATGATGCTTTGTATTCTTCTAAGTCTCATAGAAATTTATTGAGTTTTAAAGATATTCGCTGAAATGGATATCATATTGAGACTACAAATGAGAAAAATAAGGAATATCTACAAATTGTTATTGTTAGATACGGTGAAAAATATGTTTTGGAAAAATTACCGATGTTATCTTCTAGTTTGTACTATTCATATATTAGTACAATTGAAATAAATGTTATGGAAAATGAGAAATGTGCATATAAAGGCATATTTAATGTTTGGCATAACCGGTTAGGCCATCCTGGGTCAATTATGATGCGACATATAATAGAGAGTTCATGTGGACATACTCTGAAACGGAATCAAATACCACAATCCCATGATTTCTCATGTGTTGTATGCTCTAAGGGAAAGTTAATTATTCGGTCCTCACCAAGCAAAGTAGAAAGTGAGTCCCTCACATTTCTAGAACGGATACAAGGCGATATTTGTGGGCCAATACACCCATCATGTGGACCATTTAGATATTACACGGTTTTAATTGATGCATCAACCAAATGGTTACATGTGTGCTTATTATCTTCTCACAACCTGACGTTTGCAAGATTACTTGCTCAATTAATAAGATTAAGAGCACATTACCCTGATTATCCTATTAAGAAAATACGTCTTGATAATGCTGGTGAATTTACTTCACAAACTTTTAATGAATATTGTATGTCACTTGGAATTGATATTGAACATCTCGTAGCTCATTTTCATACGCAAAATGGACTTGCAGAATCATTGGTGAAAAGATTGCAACTTATTGCAAGACCTTTACTTATGAGATCTAATTTACCAATTTCTGCTTGGGGCCATGCCATTTTGCATTCAGCAATGTTAATTCGCATCAGGCCAACTAGTTATTTAAAAGTTTCCCCCTTACAAATGGTTTTTGGTAAAGAACCTAATATTTCCCATATACGGATCTTTGGATGTGTAGTATATGTGCCAATAGCACCTCCATAACGTACTAAATTGGGTCCTCAAAGAAGGATGGGAATATATATTGGGTATGAATCTCCTTCAATTATAAAATATTTACAACCATCTACAGGAGATTTATTTACTGCACGATTTGCAGATTGTCATTTTGATGAATCAGTCTTCTCAACATTAGGGGGAGAAAATAAGCAGTTGAATAAAGAGATAAGCTGAAATGAATTATCATTGGCTCATCTTGATCCTCGTACAAAACAATGTGAACTAGAAGTTCAAAAGATAATTCATTTGCAGAATTTAGCTAATCGAATGCCAGAAGCATTCACTGACCCAAAAAAAGTGACAAAGTCACATATTCCAGCTGCTAATGCTCTTATTCAAATTGATGTCCCTGAAGGACAACCGATTATGAATGAATCAAAAGCACGCCTGAAGCATGGTAGGCCTATCAATTCCAAAAATAAAAAATCCTCGAAAAAGAAAAGGAGCTAAGATTATAGATGGCCAAGTCGAGGATAATCAAGGAAAAGTTGTAGCTCTAGATGAGCCACTTCATGAAGAGATATTATCTCTAGAAGAGAATATTGTGACCCTAGAAGAGATTCAGGTACCTGAAATGTATGAAAATAATGAGATCTCAATAAATTATGTCACAAATAGTATCAAATAGAACTGAAATGAAGTCAACGTTGACGACATCTTTGCTAATCATATAGCATATGATGTAATGAATGATGATGAGGATCATGAGCCAAAATCCATTAGTGAGTGCTAACAGTGAAAAGATTGGCCCTTATGGAAAGATGCTGTTAATACAGAATTAAAATCACTGGCAAAACAAAAAGTATTTGGACCTGTAGTCCATACACCTAAAGGTGTAAAGCCAGTTGGATATAAATGGGTTTTTGTACGGAAAAGAAATGGAAAGGGTGAAATTACAAGATATAAAGCACGCTTAATAGCCCAAGGCTTTACACAAAGACCTGGTATTGATTTTGAAGAAATGTATTCACCAGTAGTAGATGCAACTACCCTTCGTTATTTGATTACCCTAGCAGTAAATGAAGGGCTTAATTTACATATGATAGATGTTGTGACTGCATATTTATATGGCTAACTTGATAGTGATATCTATATGAAAGTTCCCGTAGGACTTAAGATGCCAGAAGCATTTGATTCAAATTCTCAAGAACAATACTTAATCAAATTAAATAAGTCCTTGTATGGCTTAAAACAATCAAGGCGCATGTGGTATAATTGTCTTAAGGAATATTTGTTGAAAGAAGGGTACAAAAATGAACCTATATGCCCATGCATTTTTATAAAAAGATCAAGAAACGAATTTGTTATAATTGCTGTTTATGTTGATGATATTAACATTATTGGAACTCTTGAAGAGATTTCAAAAGCAATTAATTGTTTGAAGAAAGAATTTGAAATGAAAGACTTGGCCAGGACAAAATTTTGTCTTGGATTACAGATTGAGTACCCGAAGGATGGGATTTTTGTATATCAAGAAACTTATACAAAGAAGGTTCTAAAACGATTTTATATGGATAAGTCACATCCATTATGTACTCCAATGGTTGTAAAATCTTTGAGAAAAGATAAAGATCCATTTCGACCTCAAGTAATTAATGAAAAAAGGTGTAGAAGAATTACTTGGTCCATAAGTACCATATCTTAGTGCTATTGGAGCATTAATGTATCTTGTTAATCACACACGACTAGATATATCGTTTGCTGTTAATTTATTAGCAAGATATAGTTCTGCACCAACACAGAGGCATTGGAGTGGTGTAAAGCATATTCTTCGATACCTTAGAGGTACTATGGATATGGGGTTATATTATTCAAATGTATCTAAACATGAACTGATTGGTTATTCAGATGCTGGATTTATGTCTGATCCACACGATAGAAAATCACAAACAGGCTATTTATTTACATTTGGAGGTGCAGCTATTTCATGACGATCTATGAAGCAGACTATATCAGTCACATCATCTAACCAAGCAAAAATTTTAGCAATGCATGAAACAAGTCGAGAATGTGTGTGGTTGAGGTCAATAATTCATCATATACGAACTACTTGTCATTTATCTTCTGGTAAAATGGTTCCAACAGTTCTATATGAGGATAATGTTGCATGTATTGCTCAACTTAAGGAAGGTTACATCAAGGGCAATAGAACTAAGCATATTTCACCAAAATTATTCTTTACTCATGATCTTCAACAAAATGGTGAAATAGATATCCAACAAATCAGTTCAAGTAAGAATTTAGCAGATTTATTCACCAAGTCACTTCCAAGAGCAATCTTTGAGAAGCTTGTCCATGGTATTGGTCTTCGAAAACTCAAAGATCTTAATTGATGTCATCAGGGAGAGCAATACAAATATTATCAACAGGGGGAGTAGATACACGCTGTACTCTTTTTCCCTTATCTAGGTTTTGTCCTACTAGGTTTTCCTAGAAAGGCTTTTAATGAGGCAGCAATGGATAGTGTATCAATGAATGATGTACTCTTTTCTTTGGCTGGGTTTTTATCCCACTGGGTTTTTCCTAGTTAAAGTTTTTAACGAGGCACATTCATAATAGACATCTAAGGGGGAGTGTTATAAATATATATATGTATATCCATTATTGTATCATATGTTACTATAGCCTCACATGTGAAAGTTTAAAGGGAAATTACCTTTTATGACCTTGAGGTGGAAATTACACTAAATGTCCATTTTCCATCTATAAATAGAGGTCTTTTGTAAACATTTGAATACCCATGAATAAGAACTACTCCTCCTTTCTCTCTTGTGTTCTGTTCTATGCTCTTCTTTTTCATATTTTCATTAATTTTATAACAGTTTATTCTTCTACAAATGTTTTTTGAGGATTCTTTAATCATATAATCAATGTAAGACCATCAATAATTCAAATTTATTATGGAGAAATTTCTTGATTTTTCTCAAGCTCTAATTTGGTCTTTAAGTATTTCTCCCATGATTTTCAAGGAATTCCTTTTTTACTTGGGTAAAATTCACCTAAAATATTATCTAAAGTAAAGTGTCCGCATCTAGGGCATGAATTTTTTTTAAAAAAATTCAAATTAATCTTAAAATGACTTTCCCTTATTTTTTTCCCAATTATTTGAGGTCTCTTGGTATGCTTTATAATTATATTTGATTAATTATCCTTTATTTAGTCAAAATTGAGTAATTATTTTTTAAAAAAGAATCCTGAGGTAACTTTATTATTTTAAACCTAAATTAAGCCTCAAATATAGTTTGTGGAATTATTCTCTATCTCTGTGTGTCTCCGGCAAGTTTTTCCGAAAGTCCAGGCATAATTTCCACAATTTCCCTTACATACCCGTAAATTTCAAGAATTACGCTTTTGGTCAAATCTAGGACGGTAGGTATAAAAAGTTAGCGAGTTTACTATTTTATTGGCCTTTGGCTTAGTAGAGGCCAATAAAATAGTAAACTCGCTAACTTTTGGGACTCTAACCAACTAGACTTAGTAGACTACTTATTGCAGGTCAATTCTTCAACTTCTTGGCCAAAAATCTAGGATATGACACCACCGACACAATCTCTTTTTCTGAAGCACAGTTTCATACTTTCATTGTTACAATGCTAGTGAGAAATAAACAAACTGCATTTTGAGCTTATGTAATTTTTTTAACATAAATTCTGCTTTGGTATGTTATTGTCTGCAGATAAATACGAAAAGAAGCACTATGGTTCAGGCTTCACATTAGGTGCACATCTCTTATGTGCACCTTATGTGCTCATCCCTCTAATCGATAAGCACATTTTTTAAATATATTTTATTTATTTAGATTTAAATTATATGATGCTTTCTAAAATATATTTTTTACCCAATATTTCAAATTCATTAGTTTCTAGGATACTAATGTTGCAGGACAAATATATGTACCAAAATGGTAACCACATGTGTATTTTTGCTCCTAGGAAAAAACTCATGTTTATTTTTGCACCTTAACCTAAGTTATTGATTGCCTGTATTATAACTCATCTCTTAAATTTGGATAAACACAGGGAAAACAATGCACAAAGAATACTTGTCTGATGGAGAAAACAATTCCGATTTAACTCTCTTTGATCTAAAGGACATAGTCGAGGCAACAAACAATTTCTCAGACACAAACATGCTTGGAGAAGGTGGTTTTAGTTCTGTATACAAGGTAGTTGTTTTGTGTAACTAGTCTCAAAATTCATAAATTGGATCAAGTGCATTTTTTTGTTCAAATTAGCTTATTATGTCTAGTACTTGTTTCATACAACAAAGATAAAATGTACACAATCATGAATTAATTAACTATGTATTTTGACATCAGGGTTTACTCAAAGATGGAATTGAAATAGCAGTTAAGAGGCTATCCAAATATTCTGGACAAGGCAAATTCAGATTTGAAGGTACTTTAGTTGCTTGGTTGTTGAGAAGACTTGAATGCAGCTCTATTTATATCAAGAGAGCATTAAGTGACCATTATAATCTTCAATATAATCGTTGTAGGCATTAAGGAAGGATTAGCATAAGCTTTGGTCTTCTTCTCTCTCTACTCTTCAGTTAATCCATGTACATAGAGATTTATAGTTGACTTTCTTTGTGATTAATCCATTGGAATGGCAGAAGCTAGTTAAGGAAAGAAGGCATTAATCCTTTTTGCATCGTGTAGAGGATGATTGTCCATAATATTGCAAGCTATCTATACTTTGCAATAAATGTTCTGACATATTTTTTGCCTTTGGCTGAAACTTCATTTTAATCTTATTTAAATCATCTGAAACTTACTATCAAACTGGTTAAACTTATCTAGGAATAGTAATAAGTGATGATAAGAAGCATATAGATCAAATACGAAGATTTCATAGATTTGAGTAATTTAAATTTTAAATTTTGCGATACAAACTCAAGTTAGTTCATATAGACTGGAGTTTGTAGTTTACTTCTGAAAGCCTAAACTTGAGTTTTATAACTCTGACTCGAGTTTTCTTCAAACAGAGAAGAAAGTCGCGATTTGATCTTTGAGGTATGTTCTGAGCAAGACCTAAACTCAAGTCATTAAGTGACTAACTCAAGTTTTAGACATTTACAGTGAAAAACATATTTTAAGTCGAACAGCTCAAAAGTGGAGTTTTAATTTCAAACTGGAGTTTTCAAATAGTGTAAAGAGAGCAAAGCTCTCTGTATGGTATAAACTTGAGTTTGCAAAGCCTAACTCAAGTTTCCACATAACTTAGGAAAACTGAAAAACTTTATGTATAGATCAAACTGGAGTTTGCAATAGAAAACTGGAGTTTACAAATCTTTAGAAATATTGAGTTGTTCTTGTGAGTTCTAAACTCGAGTTAGTGAATACTAAACTCGAGTTTTCTCATAAGAGAAAATTTTGTTAAATACTTTGACAAATGTAAACTGGAGTTTCCAAAAACATGACTCGAGTTTTCTCAAGCTTATGATAACATAGCTTTCTATATGCTGTAAACTCGAGTTTCCAACAAGGCATGGAAAACTTATATTTCTTTTGATTTGACAAACTGGAGTTCATTAAGCTAAACTCTGGTTTGCTTTGTCTTGAAAAACTTAGGAGCTCTCTGTATGATCCAAACTCGAGTTTCCAAATCCTAACTCGAGTTTGTCTAAGTTCTCAAAAACTTGAGTTGCTCTCTGTCAAGTCCAAACTCGAGTTTTATAACCAAAACTCGAGTTTGTCTTTAATAGTAAGTTTTTCAAGTTTGCAAAAACAAACTTAAATTTGGTTTTACAATTATCAGTTATCATCAAAACACATAGAGAACTAACATGATTCATGTTGAGTGATGGACAAGATAAGGTCTTGATGCACCATGGCTAAGACTCTGTCTTAGGTCACATATTTGTACACATTCAATTTAGTTGTGGTTTCAGCTGCATGTGGGTTATGGTCTTGATAATGCCGCTTGCATGTTTTCCTAGCGCTGAGGACACATGGGTTCAGTGGCACTGATTATGTGCAAACATTGTTGACATGTATGTGCTATGAGCTATTTATTGTTGTTTACTAAATGTAATGAATTTCTGTCATGTATTGTTTATACTTTGCATATGAGGTTAACTGTTACCTGAGATTCAATGGGCATTAAATCTCAACCCTAACTAAAGGTTCAGGAAAGCAACCTGGATCTGAGAAGGCGATGGAGTTGAGAAAAGGCGAAGTAGAACAGAGCCGTGAAAAGGCATCAGTCGAAAAACTAGGGTTTGTAGAAAGTTATTAGGGCCTAGTTTCTGGCATAAATCCAATAAAGTTACTTTAGACCAATTGGTACTTAATTAATAAAGGGTTTGTCGGTGGGTTGTCATAAGTCTTCATGGAAGACGAGGAGACTCCCATTAGACTAAACACTGATCTAGCCAATATGCCTGATTAACTATGTTGGGTTCTAAGTCATAGGTCTAGTTAAAACTTGGTTTATTGGAGAGTTGTATTTTAGTCTCTGTAAATTGTATCATATCAATATTCCTTCGGGATGTCTAATTTACCAGCTTATGCCTGGGCATTTTATATCAGTTACTCATTGTCCAAACGTTAATACATGCTCTCTGTTTCATTTTACTCTGATATTCACACCGTCAACACTGTTGATATTCCTGATACTACATGTCATCGGACACAATAAGTAGTATGGAATTTGGGGTGTTACATCCATGGCCAAATAACATTCCAACATCAACTATATACAGTCTTGCTATTTATGCAACATTCAAAGTTAAAATATACACATGTGACATAAAATGCTACAAATAACAATAAAACAATTCAAATAATTAACAGTTAGATAACTATATTTTTTTATATGTTCATGACGAATTTCAATAATCATTTACAATGGATATATGTTGCCTAAATATGCAATGGAAGGAATTTTCTCAATAAAATCAAATACATATAGTTTTGGAGTGTTACTTTTGGAGATTGTTAGCAGCAAAAAGAACAATGGTCATTATGATGACATTTCTTCCACTTTGGTTGGACATGTAAGTATAGATAATGAACAACTTGAGTTATTTTTTCTCTTTAGTAATGGTCTAATAGTCAAATGGATTCAACTAATTCATATTTGGAACCTTTCGAGAGAAAGTAGAGCTATGGAGATTGTTGATCCATCGTTAATAGGTGAAGCATGCCCAAAACATGAAGTTTTGAAATGCATACAAATTGGGCTTTTATGCATTCAAGAATATGCAACAGATAGGCCAACTATGTTAGAAGTTGTTTCCATATTGGAAAATGACTCGACTCTTGCTCCTCCAAAGCAACCAGCATTTCTTTTCGAGAAAACTAGTTGTGATGATTCAAATCTTTCAATTAGTGAAGGGTTAATTCAATAAATGAGATTAGTACTACTGTGGTTGGAGCACGTTGAGAAATGTGATCCTCATGGTTGCTAATGTTCTTATTGCTAGACTACTTATTTAGTGAGTGATTTGTATTATTATTTTAAATACTGTGAATGATAATGATGCATAAATGTTGTAGCATTGAAGCCACAAAATAAACAATGGGTAAAACTTCCTAAATCATACTCAGGCTTGGTTTTATGTCATGGTAAGCTTTATTTCTATCAATTTCTGTTTGCCAGATAATATAGCTGCACATATATAAAATTTGTTGAAGGTTTAATTTTTCTTCTTGTCAATCTCATACACCTTGGTTTTAATCTTTGTTTAACACAGCAAAAAGAATGCACAAAAAAGATTTGTTTGATGGGGAAAAAAGTTCCAATTCAACTCTCTTTGATCTAAAGGACATAGTTGGGCAACAAACAATTTCTCAGAAGCTAACTTGCTTGGACAAGGTGGTTTTGGTTTTGTGTATAAGGTAGCTATAATTCTATGTAACTAGTGTCAAATTTCATAAATTGGATCAAGTACATTTTTTTCCAGTGCCATTAGCTTTTCATTTCTAGGAATGGTTTCATACAACAAAGATAAAATGTATGCTTTAATGAAATAACTTTAGATTTTGAGATCAGGGTCTTCTCAAAGTTGGAGTAGAAATATCAGTTAAGAGGCTATCAAAGTATTCTAGACAAGGCATCAAAGAATTCAGAAATGAGGTTTCAACTTTTTTTAGATCAACCAAAAAAATTACAATTAGATTGGAGAAAAAGATTTGACATCATTTGTGGAGTTGCAAGAGGAATTCTATACCTTCATCAAAATTCAAGATTAAGAATAATTCATAGTGACTTGAAGGCTAGCAATGTATTGTTAGATTCTACAATTAATCCAAAAATTGTAGATTTTGGTATGGCAAGAATTTTTTGTGGAGACCAAACCAAAGCAAAACACATACCATGTTGTTGGAACTTAGTAAGTACTGAACTATGTAGCACAACACTATAGTTTCCTAGTATTTCATGATACACACACATTGCTAGTTTCCATAACTTCCAAAAATAATATAAAAAACAAAAATGTTAAGTATTTATTTGGCATGATTTTTACATATCATCAAAATATCTATATTAAAATATGTAAATTTAGATGCTAATAGAAAATCCATTTTTCATGGTTAAGTAACATTTCAACATGAGCTTGATACACTATAAACAAAATTGTCAATTCGTAGCGATTAAAATAAGCCACTACAAATATAAGAATTTGTAGTGGTTTATACTAAAATCACTACAAATTTGCAACGGTATAACTCACGCCAAGTGGCACATTGGTTAGTAAACAACATTTGTAGCAATTATCATAAAATATGGGCCAAGTTAGAGCCAAATTTGTAGCGGTTTATTTACACAAACCGCCACAAATGTGGCGCCAACTAAGCGCCTAATGGCGTGACATTTGTGGTGATTTATTTGTAGTTGTTTATATGAAAAGAACCACTATAGAATGTAAAGAGTCTGCACATTTGTAGTGGTTAGATGTAAAAACTGCTATAGAATGCAAAAAGTTTACACATTTGTAGTAGTTATTCATAGAAATCACTATAGAATGCAAAGAGTCTTGCACATTTATAGCGGTTATATGAAATCGCTACAAAGTTTCACGTTGCACAAGGTAGGATTTCTTCATTTGTAGTGGTTGAAATAGCGGTTTTTGCAAACTCATTTCTCACCCACTCTTTAGAAGATTTTGCTACATCTTTGGGATTCTGCTCAAGCATTTAGAAAGTTAGGCACTTCAGGTTAGTGAAGTTAACTCTTTTATTTTGTTTTGCCCACTTTATTCTAATTTTGTTATAGATGTTGATACTTTTTAAAATTATTTTATAATAACTGCATTTATTATGATGTCCAAGAGAGATAAGAGCAAGGGAAAGGAGGTTAAGCGTCCCAAACCTATTCTACGAGGAAGCAGTAATAAAGGGGGTGGTGGCAGTCGAGGGTAGCACAGAGGTAGAAATATCCCCGAGCGATTGCAGGAGGTAATCCCACCATAACAACTAATCCTAGAGTAGACACGACAAATGACCGAATAGGAGGTGACCTCACCAGAGGCACTTATTCAGCCAAAGGAGGTTGACATCAGTCTAAGTGATTATGACGAGAATAAGGAGTTTAACTTCAACATTCCCATTCTTAGTGACATGGAGAAGTTCTTAGATAAGGGAGAGGCATGGGACCAGAGTAACCCACGACAGTTGTCTTCACGGTTGACAGGATTTGAGGTGCAAGTTTGAGGTAAATTTAATTGTTGTTTTAATAAATATAATATTTAAATTCTGTAAGTTTAAATGTGGATTTAAATTTAATTAAAGTATGTGGTAAATTGTGCAGATGAGTAGGGGAACATCACCACCAAGAGGCTGGACTCTAAATAAGCTAGGCTTAGGGCTACGTGTAGCAATTCCGTGTAATGAGGGCACGAACCATTCAATTGAGAATGGTGGTCACCTATTTAACCGCTATCTGAATGAGCTAGGCTCAAATTGTATGCAGTTCCCCATCCACTTTAGGACTTGCAAGAATGTTCCTCAGATGCCATCAAGATTATGTCGAAGCAAATTTTATTTCCAATATGGAAGAGTGAAGAAGATGCTCTAAAGGAATCATCTCATCCTTTTCTATGATGTGGTTAGACTATTCCTCCACTTCTTCCTGCCATCCCCATCTTGATCATCATGTACCTCTTCATGTTGTCTTAGATGACAAACTTATCATCTATCACGATTGAATAAATAATAAATTTAATTAATTAATTAAAAGTTACCTAAATTATAACTATTTCACGATGCTTGTGACAATATGGAAAGACATTGAAAAAAAATGCATAACCCAAAATGCTATACACGATGCTTAATGAACCAGGTAAATCAAAAGATCATCTTCAAGTGAGAAAAGATTTATAAGCCATAGCAGTTTATGAAGACGCATGGCTAGATGAACATGACAAATTTCAACCAACAAAATTCACCCTCACAAAACCGAATAATCAAATCTTCCACGCGACATTGAAGAAGATAATGGTTCCTTATGGTATTCAAGCAAAATTTTACGATGTATTGACATGCAGGCTCAAAAGGCTGCTGGGTTGAAGAGTCATTACTCACATGTTTTTATGCAACAATTACTTCTGCTAGCAATAAAAAAGAAAATACATTTCCTCCTGATGTGTCCATCATTTTAGTGGTGTTGTGTTCTTTCTTTTAGAAGTTGTCACAAGTAAAACAAAAAAAGGGCTTTTAGACCACCTCATTTAAACCAGTTATAGAGGAGAAGGTCTAAAAAGTATGACCGGTGGCATTTTCATAAAAATAAAAAATAAAAAAAGAAATTTTTAGACTAGTTTCTTTAATTATAGGTTTAAAAGATATTATTTAGAATGTTTTCCCAATCAACCGATCTAACAAGTTAAAAAAAAATGTCTATTACTTTTAGGACCGGTTGTTACAAATAACCGGTCCAATTTTTTTTTAAATGTCTATTACTTTTAAGATTGATTGTTACAAAGAATCGGTCTAAAAAGTTAAAAATAAAATGTCTATTACTTTTAAGACTGGTTGTTATAAATAAAAAAATTTCTATTACTTTTAAGACTAATTGTTACTAATAACTAGTCTAAAATAACTCATCCAAACAGTTAAAAAATAATGTCTATTACTTTTAAAACCAGTTGTTACATATAACCATTTTGAAAGGTGAAACTTTTTAAACCTTAAATTTCTTATAACCGGCCTAAAAGATAAATCTTCTCTTTTATCACACCAAAAGTTAAATTTAACTATCTGAACCTCTCTTCCTGCAACGATAACTCTCCCACCACTACAATCTCTATAACTCTCACTCTCCAACTATCCTTATTAATCGTTTGCACCTAGTGACCCTCGCCAAATTTTCTGCCATGTCTCACTACTGTCTCCTCTAGTTTCAGCGATCGCACTCCACTATTTTTCCAAGCACATCTAGCTTCGTCATTGCCACATCCTTCCTACAATCACCCTCTCCTTCAACTCCATTATCATGCCCTTCACAACCTTGCTCCCCGTTGTAGAGCCAGTTGCTGCCACACGCGATCTCTTCCAGATGCCGCCATTTCGTCTCAGCAATCAGTAATTTCATGAAACTCTATCATTTTTATTGGATTTTAGGTTTTCTGATGACATTTGTTGGTGGTGTAAGAAGGTGTTTTCTGGTTAGGGCTGGAGAGTCTCAATTTGTTTTCTCTTCCAATTTTTTTTTTTTTTTTGGTTAGGTATATTCATTACTTTTTTGTTTTCTGTATGATCATGTAAGGGCTTTGTTTCTCTGCTCCATAACGGTTTAAAAATGAAGGTGCCTCCACTACAACTGCTACTTCTACCTTTATTCACAGCGATTTGGATCTTAACCGTACTTCTCTTCATTGAAGGCCCGTCTAAGTCTTCTGCTGAAGATGGTAATCAGAAGTTGGAAAGTACCAATGTGATCAATCAGAAGGTTCCAGAACAGTTCCTTAATGTTTCTGCCCTCAAGTTTGTTTGTCATCCTTTGATTCCAGCCTATTGCATAATCAAGGAAAGCACTCTCAGCTCCAACAAAATTTTCAAAGAGGTTATGGCTATGATATTCTTTCCAGTTTAACAAATGGGAGGTGAAGTGTGAGTGTAAGTCCCTAGATTGCTTCAAGAAGCTCTCATTATTGTAACATCCCAAATTTGAGAATTTAAATTTAAATATTATATAAAAATTAAATAATGAGTTTTTGCCTAAAATAACTACAAAATTAATTATTTGAAATTAAGACTTATTTTCTTTAAATTACTTTGGGAAAAATAATAAATTCAAGTAAGTGACTATGTTAGGCCTAAAAAAATTTAGAGTCAACATTTTATGTCTTGGGGAAAATCCTTATATTAAATTAGGGATTTATTTATAACATTTATCTAGTATCTATAATTAAATAAAAAAAGAAAAAAAAAAAGACATGAACTCATATAAAACAAATTCTCCATGCTTTCATTCATCAACTAATTCGGCCCATTATATATATATATATATATATATATATATATATATATATATATATAAAAGCTACACACATACATTCAGCCCAACTCGTGAGCAGCACCCATGTAATAGTTCGATCAATATTTCACTCCCTCCAAATCGAGAAAGTCTATTGTACAGCCTTCATTATACAAATATAAGCCCAATCCATTATCTCATATAATTAATCAGTTAGTTCATTCAACTCTCTCAACCTTAGCCTCGCTAGAAAGCAACAGAGAAGGAAATTATAAATATATATCAGCAGAATCAGTAAAAGATCTCAGCGTCTGTCTTTTATCTTGCGTAAACACAAAAAGCAAAATCTCAGACTCAGCGCCATTCATGCGGAGGGATCAGTTGCACAGCCATGCTTCTTCTGAATTTTCCATACGTCTCGAGCCTCACACCATTGTGCCCATTGGTTCTTCTCGCATCGGACTAAACCCTTCATGGATTATATATCCATGCTCAGTGGTTTTCTTTTCATCAGTTTCTTTGCCAACAAATTGTGAGCGAGAGCTAAGAGAGAGAGAGATAGAGTCAAGAGCTGGAAGACACCTTCCCCTGTTCAATCCATCATGAAGCAGGGGAGATAAGCCGCCATTATTCTTCTTCATATCAGTTGGAAAAACGAAGGTAAGCATTGGGTCTTCTTTCCTTTGAGTTTCCGTCACATTCCCATAGCTAGCTGAAGTTTTAAGATAAGGAGATGAAAGCTTTGCCTTGCTGAAACTGAAAACAAAGAAACATGGGCTGTGGCGTTTTTTTTTTTTTTTTTTTTTTCATGCGTCTCTGAAATTTTGGTTGCGTTTGGCATCTTTTTGTTTTGCATTTCTGAGTTTTCCTCACTACACAAAATCACAGAAGTTTATAGGATAGTATATATATGAAGGGTAACATGGAGAATGGGCTAATGCTGAAACCAAAACAGGGAAGTTAAAATAAAAGCTTACCGTCGTACATGAGTCTATATATACATATAGTGCATACCTGCTGTGTTGCTCATTAATATATATATATTTAGATATCCATTGCCTACTGATCCTCTATATATATATATATATATATATCGTAACTGAGCTTTTTTTATGATCTCTGTTTGGATTTTTGTGTATGTACTATTAATAATTTAAATCATAAATATATTGTAATAAAAATATTATATTCAAATGTGAGTACAGAAAAGATATTGAGATATTTTAGGCATATATTACCTATATATTCATATAAATATATATAAATTATATACAAATAGAAATCTTAACCATATATTTTAAAATATATAAATATCCTAAGATTAGCTATATCTAAATATATATCACATTAAAATTGATTTTATGGTTGTTAGTATTGATTAATTTAAATTGATACATATATATATATATATATATATATATATATATATATATATATATATATTCAAAAAATTTATTCTGTGTGGTGTCTATATTTATTAAATTATTGATTTAATATATGGATATCGTGTTTAATATTAAAATAGAGTCAGGAAGTTTAAATTAATTTTAGAGTAATAATAATAATAATACTAAATAATATTAATATTAAAAAAATAATAAATAAATAATATTATTGTTAGAAAAGGAAATAAGTGATAAATTAAAAAGGAATAAATAATAAATAATAAAGGGAATTATTAATTAATAGAAAGTGTTATTATCAATTAATAATAATTTAAAAAGGGTATGAATGAAATAACAAATTCACGACGGGTAGAAAGGTCAATAGTGGCAATAACATCTCTTAGAATGTTATTTATAAGGGAAATAATGCAGTGATACTATTATAGGATATCCGGGAAAGTCAGGAATCAATACCAAAAGGTGAACATACCGTTAGCAACAGAGACTAAAGTACGGATGCGTACTGTAACTATAACTCGTATGTTGTCTTGTATGATTATATGTGATTAGATTATTCATAGAGTCATAGACAAGACTAGGTCTTGGGTCATGTCCTATGGCTAAGACTCGGTCTTAGGTCACCTGTTCACATACACTCAGCTTTGTGCATGTTATAGTCATGATAATGTCGTATATATGTTTTCCTAACACTGAGGACACATGGAGGTGTGGCACTGATGTGTGTAAATGTTGTAAACTTTACATTTGTTCTGTGCTATATATTGTTGAGTTGTGAATATTACATTTGTTGTGTGCTATGTATTGTTGAGTTGTGAACATTACATTTGTTGTGTGCTATGTATGGTTAATATTAAAATGTAATAAATAACTATCATACATATATTGTTTATACTTGAGCATGAGATTAACTGTTATCTGAGATTCAATGGGTATTGAATCTTAGAATTTACCCTAGCTTCAGGATCTGGAGGATTGGGAGCCAGAGAAAAGGGTAAGCAGCACGTGTGAAGACTCGGCTGGAGTTTTATTTTGGGATAGTATTATGTATAATATTTGAATATTCCAATAATTGTACCATAAACATGCCAACCAGATACACCACAAAGAATTTTAAGTTATATCACACTTATATTCCTTCAAGAATTTAAATTAACTAGCATATTTTATGGGCATATGTTATCAGTCACTCATTTGTCCAAACATTAAGCATGCTCTCTGTTGTGACTTACTTTGATCTATTGATAAATACACATGAATTAGTTTAATAAGAGCTATAGGTACATAACTGGTCATCATAAAGGACTTAGAAATTAGGGGCGTTACAAATATCGCCATTAATGGCAAAAGCCCTGGCCCCACCATCCAAGCACAAGAAGGTGACGCCATCATCGTTGAACTAAAAAATAGCTTGTTTATAGAAAACCTCACCATCCATTGGCATGGAATCTATCAAGTTAAAAAAACGGCCTTTGAAATGTGGCCAATTGTGTCCAGATCGGTTATTTTATACAACCAATCTTAAAAGTCTTACCTTTTAGACCTTATATCTTAAAAGCTGGTCTAAAAAGTGATTTTTAAGACCGGTTTTTCAATCGGTCTTGAAAAGAACAAACATTTTAGACTAGTTGTATCGAGACTATATCCAAATCCGGTCTAAAAAAACAATTTTCACCCAGTCTAAAAGGCAATTTTTGAACTAGTATGTGTTCCAAGGTTTTGATCGTTAAGGAGCTCGATCAGCTACAATACAAAATCATTCTTACGCTTTGTTATTTGGATATGATCTTTCCTCCATACTTTTTCATAATGATGGTTCACTTTATAGTCCACCTTGTTGTTGGCCCAATTTAATATCAATGAATTTCTACAGAAACCTATAAAGTAAAGAAGAAATTGTCACCATCGTGAATAAGCAACTAGAGAGAGATGAAAGGGAAAGACGCTTGAAGGCTAGAGGCAGAAAATGCCAAAACGCTAGAAGAAGAGGCAAAACTGACTAGGTGTGATATGTCAGTAATCAACAGGCATCACGTGAAATTGCAAGAAGAATGCATACGAAAGCTAAAAAAAAATCAAAAGAACACAAATTGTCAAAAACTTTCTTGCTTTGATAGAAAATGCCAAAACACGAGAAGAAGAGGCAAAATTGACTAGGTGTGATATATTAGTAATCAACAAGCATCACGTGAAATTGCAGGAAGAATGTATACAGAAGCTAAAAAAAATTCAGAAGAACACGAAATGTCAAAAACTTTCTTGCTTTGATACCATATTGTGTTTCAAGAAGAAAAGAAATGGAAATGTGAAATATTATTTCTCATCTGATAATGTGATACAAGTGTGCTTTTATAAGCATAATAACTAACAGTTGTACATAGAAAGAATCTTCTAATTAATTATGTGCTCATAGTTATTTCCTAACTAAATTGAATATTCTAACTAATACTCCAATATAGCCTGAACCCCAAAATTAATCAGTCCTCAAAGTTAAGAGTGAAAGATAGACATCCTCAAAATTAAGAATAAAAAGCATTATAGTCATAAAAATGTTGCTACAATTTGTCTTGAAAATAATTACCAAATTCAGCTACTAAAACAGTGGGGAAAAAAATTGAGTGAAAGGACATTTTTATCCATAAACTATTTTTGTAGGAGTACTGATCACTATAAACTAGTTGTTGTGAATTATATTAAAATGTGGATGACCGTTATCTATACAATTGGACCCAATCAATTACAATGTATTATATTGAATTGTATAGGTATATAGGCATACATGGTTGCCATCGTTATAGCCCAAAATTAGGGAATTGGCCTCATAACCCACAATCAGGAATTGAGAAATGAAATAAGATGAGTGTTAGTGTGCTGGACATGTGTTACACCGCCAGGAAAAAGCCAATTTGTATTGTAGTGTAATGAATGAGGTGTAAGCTTCCATGGGCTATAAATAGCCTCCCACCCAACATGCATGTGGATCACTGATTGTATAACAGAAGGGAAGGAATATCATTATCACATTTCCTATCTAAATTCCTGCATCTTTTACCTTATATTTATTTTAATTTTATAACATGTTATCAGCACGAAAGCTCTACCAAAGAATGAATCTTGTTGGCATCAATCCTGAAGATTTGTGTCTCATTGATAGTGCAACAACACACACCATACTAAAAAATGATCATATTTTCCTTCCTTGGTAATGCAAGAAGCCAATGTTCCAACTATATCTGATAGTATCAATTTGTGGCTCCAGAAGAGCTAATATTTTGTTACTTGAAGGAATAAAATTATGCATTGAAAATGCATTTTATCCTACCCAGTCAAAAAGGAACTTGTTGAGTTTTAAAGATATCCACAGAAATGGATATCATATAGAAACAACAACTAAAAATAATCAAGAATGTCTTGTTATCACAAATATAATTTCTTGTAGGAAATGCATATTAGAAAATTTTTCTGCCTTTTCTTCTGATTTGTATTATACATTTATAAGCACAATTGAAATACATGCTATTGTAAACCAGAAGTTTACCAATACAAACCATAAGCTTGCTAAAGAAAACCATTAATTTGCCAATGTAAACCAGAAGTTTACTCATGAATTTAGTGTTTGGCATGACCGATTAGGCCATCCAGGGTCAACTATGTGCAACAAATAATTGAGAATTCATGTGGACATACCCTGAAGTGTAAGCAAATACCACAATCCCATGATTTCTCATGTGGTGCATGTTTCAAGGGAAAGTTAATTATTCAACTCTCAACAAGCAAAGTAGAAAGTGAGTCTCTTACATTTCTAGAACAAATACAAGGAGACATTTGTGGGCCATTACATTTATCATGCGGACCATTTAGGTACTATATGGTTTTAATTAACGCATCAACCAAATGGTCACATGTCTACTTATTATCTTCTTGTAGCCTGGCAATTGCGAGATTACTTGCTCAATTGATTAGATTAAGAGTACATTACCCTAATTATCCTATCAAGAAAATATGTCTTGATAATGCTGGTCAATTTATTTCACAAGCTTTCAATGAATATTGTATGTCCCTCGGAATTGATGTTGAACATCTTGTAGCTCATGTTCATACGCAAAATGGACTTGCAGAATCTTTGATTAAACGATTGCAACTTATTGCAAGACCTTTACTTATGAGATATAATCTCTCAATTTCTACTTGGGGCCATGTCATTTTGTATACAGCGATGTTAATTCACATCAGACCAACTAGTTACTTAAAGGTTTTCCCCTTACAAATGGTTTCTGATCAAGAACCTAATATTTCTCATATAAGAGTTTTTGGATGTGCAGTATATGTGCCAATAGCACCACCTCAACGCACTAAAATGGGTCCAGAAAGAAGAATGGGAATATATATTGGGTATGAATCCCCTTCAATCATAAAATATTTAGAACTATCTATAGGAGATTTATTTACGGCACAATTTGCTGATTATCATTTTGATGAATCAATTTTCCCAACATTAGGGGAGAAAATAAGCAGCTGGGTATGGAGATTAGCTGGAATGAATTATCATTGGCTCATTTTGATTCTCGTACAAAACAATGTGAACTGGAAGTCCAAAAGATAATTCATTTGTATAATTTAGCTAATCAAATGCCAGATGCATTCACTGACCCAAAGAAAGAGACAAAGTCACATGTACCAACTGCCAATGCTCCTATTTGAATTGATATCCTTGAAGGACAACCTATTATGAATGAATCTAAAGCACACTTGAAGCATATCAGACCCATCGGTTTTAAAGATAAAAATCCTCGAAAGAGAAAATGAGCTAAGAATGTAAATGGTCAAGTCAAGGATAATCAAGAAAAGTCAGTAGTTCCAGAAGAGCCATCTCTTGAAGGGTTATTATCTCCAAAAGAGAATGTTATAGTCCTAGAAGAAACCTAGGTACCTAAAATGTGTGAAAATAATGAGATTTTAATATATTATGTTATGAATGGTATCCGATGGGACTGAAATGAAGTCAATATTGATAACATCTTTGCTTATCATATAACATATGATGTAATGAATGATAATGAGTATCATGAGCCAAAATCCATTAGTGAGTGCTAACAGCGAAAAGATTGGCCCCTATGGAAAGATGCTAATCATTGGAAAAACGAAGAGTGTTTAGACCTGTAGTCCATACACCCAAAGATGTAAAGCTAGCTGGATACAAAAGGGTCTTTGTAAGAAAAAGAAATGAAAAGGGTGAAATTACAAGATATAAGGCATGTCTTGTAGCCCAAGGCTTTACACAAAGACCTAACATTGATGTTGAAGAAACATATTCACCAATAGTGGATGCAACTACCTTTCGTTATTTGATTAGCTTAGCAGTAAATGAAGGACTTGATTTGCATTTAATGGATGTCGTAACTTCCTATTTATATGGCCCACTTGACAATGACATCTATATGAAAGTCCCTGAAAGACTCAAGGTGCCAGAAGTGTGGCGCCCGACCTTTGGGGCCTTTTTTTTAATTAGAGTTAATGCAGAAAAGGGATCGAGGTGATTTGGACGACTTTAAAATATGAAATAAAAGTTTTCAAAATTACTGTTATATGAAAATACGGGTAAATTTTTCGCGATTCGATGTCGTCTGATAGTTGGACCTTAATTACAGTAATCCAAAAAGTACGTGAATAATAAACATTAATTATATTACAATTATCCCAAATATCCAAAAAGGTTCAACCATTGTATCTCTTACAGCTGCTTCTTGCCCTTCGATTCCGAACTAGTTCCTATATCTTTCACACAATCTGGGGTCCAAATGAATGGGCCCCAGGGTACAATTAATTTCATGCACATGTATGAAAATAGAAATAACATAATAGCACATGTTTAAAGCATGGAAGAAATTACACAAAACCGTAACCGCAGTTAACGACCAAAGACCGCAGCCATTGTCTAGGACACGCAACAACATGAGACCGTAGCCTCAAATCCATGGCCAGGAAAAACATAAACAAGTAATTCAACCAGCATACATGACCAGCTAATAATTGCATCACATTTACATACATGATTATAAGATTAGAGTTACCTATCTCAACCTTGTATCCCTTTTCTTTATACTGAAGTTGTTGGGATCAAATTAAATATCAAGATCTGCCTAAACTTGTTTATCACCGCTGTCAGTCTCTCATTTGAATCACGAAATAAACTAATTACATGAATTAGTTTAAAGGATTAACAATAATTATTAATCCCTTTAAAAATTCCTGACAATAATAATTTTATTATTATTATTATTATTATTATTATTATTATTATTAATCCTAATAATAATAATAATTTCTTTATTTATCATTTACTATTATTATCATTATCATTATCATTATTATTCCAAATAATAATAATAATCTCCCCATCTATATTTTGTCACTATCACTCCTGTCTTATAATAATAACATTATTTGTTATTATTAACACCTTAATACTAATTTTCCTCTTAATTATTTTTATCTACTTATTTATTTTCCTTACTCTATTAATAACTAATCAAATTTAATAAATGTCCATTTTTCATATAACAAAATGATTAAATTTATTAATTTTAATGTTTCTCATGTTTTCTTTTTTTAAGAATTTCACTTTAAGACAATGCTAATTACCATGAGGCATTTTGATATTTTTCATGCAAAAACACCTACTTCATGCTCCTATAATTTTCATATTTAAATCCACATATGAAGAAAGTAGAACTCCCATTTCATCCTTCACTTATCACAGCAACACGTGCAACACATATATATACATCTTTCCCTTTTTATTGACTTATGCGCATATATATATATATATATATATATATGTTATGAATATATCTATTATGTGGATGTTTATTGCATAGTAACCCTTGAAGATCTATAAATAGAGACCTTATGTAAACATTTGTTATATACTTGAATGAGAATCTATTTCATTTCTCTAGAATTCTCTCTATTTCTCTCTAGAATTTCTTCAGTTTTATAATACGTTATCAGCACGGTTGCTATGAGCACGATTGTTGATTCCTTCCCTATCTTCAGATCTGCATCTTCCCCTTTTTCATACGCCTCAACCTCTGAATTCTTCCTTCCTCCTTCTCTCTTATTTTCAGCTTAAATATTTCTCAGGGCGTCAACCACACCGGTACCACTCCCATTGGTGCCATTATCAGTAATCTCTGCTTCACCCTTCTTGCTTGCTTCAGTGCCGTTATGATATCCTTCATTATTTTCTTTTGCTCCTACCTTTTCATCATTATTTTCTTTTGCTCCTACCTTTTCCTCAGTTCTGAAGCTTATTTCTTTATGCTCTCCTTCAATTTCAATAATTTCAACCTTTTTCCAACCTGCTTATCTGCTTCAAATTCCTTCAGCTCCTCAGGTCTATTCAATCTTCCTTGGTTCGCGCTTCTCTGCTTCTAATTCCCCGTCTTGCTCTTTGCTTCCCTTTTCCTTTGCTTTAGGTTTCCTTATTAATTCCTCCATTCATTCGTGGGCCCAGCTGCTGATTCCTTTCATTCATTAATTGAATGAATAGTGGGGTTGGATTATAATATATTATAATATGTGTAGTGGGGTAGAGTTAGGTGAGATGGGCCATAAAGAATTAGAGGGGGAGGAGAGTGTTTTGTTTGTATGTTTGGTGTCTTGTTTGTGGGTTGCAATTTTGTGTCCGTGATGATTGAGAATAGGCGAACAAGTTGGTGGATATGGTCCACACATTTTCCTTTTTGCTTCACATGTAGCATAGGACAATAATTATTCATGCAAGATTGAAGGAGGCACGGTTCAACAAAAAAAAACTTAGGGATATGTTAATTCGTTAATTAAAATAAATAAATAAATAAAAATCAATAAATAAATAAGGGGTAAGAAGTGTAGCTATTGACAATCCAAGGTAAGTAGTATTAATGTTGTTAATTTGACTCCATATTGGAAGTCTAGATTTAATATTTCCTTTTAATTATTTTAATTTGAGATTTATTGTTACTAACATTTTCTTTTACTTATTTACTTTTATGTAACTAACATTTATGTCACTAACATTTAATTTTATTGCTACTAATATTTATTTATTTTTCATGGAGACACACTAGTATTTATTTAGTGGGTTCCAATTATTTATTTTATTTAATGTTTATTTTTTTTTATGGTAGCAACACTATAGTGGGCTCCATTTATTTATTTTAAAATTTTAATTCTTTACTGCTCTATTTATTTTTCATGGTAGTGATACTAGTATTAGTGGACTCCATTTATTTAATTTATTTTACATTTATTTATTTCTCATGGTAGCGACACTAGTATAGTGGGTTCCATTTTATTTATTTTATTTACTGCTTGCTATATTATATATAATAATTTAAAATAATAATAATAATAATGCTTCCATTGACAATTTGTATGCTTATGCCGACGCTTAAAGAGGTCACGAAGGAATAAATTATTCATATAATGATCATAAATTATAAATTATGAAGCATGAAGTCACGGGTGTGTATTCGTGATTCATTCAATTATTTAGAAATATTTGATAATAATGTAGATAGTGATAATGTACGACCCATGTATTTATTATTTTATCAGATATTTTATTTTAAAAAAAATGGGGAAGAAGACGACACACTAATTATTTAGAAGAAGGGAGAGTTCTTTTATATTGTTGTAGGGTCCATATGTTCTATTCTCCTTACATGGCATGCAGGAAATCAATTAATATGATTGAATCATTTAGCCAGGTACGCATATTCATGTTTTTCTTCCTCTTAAT
This sequence comes from Acacia confusa, assembly GCA_037074495.1. NCBI lineage: Eukaryota > Viridiplantae > Streptophyta > Magnoliopsida > Fabales > Fabaceae > Acacia > Acacia confusa. The sequence continues at coordinate 20,626,535 of CM073504.1, read as the reverse complement.
ATAATTTTAAATTTTGATTTACTTTGTCTTTTAGAGAAATATACTTTACATAAAAATATTATGATTATTATAAAGCCAAAGGTTGATAGAAAATACCCTTACTGTCTTAATTTTTCTGCTCATATACGATGGCATGCACATTATTTTCTTTATTATTTTATTTTATTATTTTATTATTTTATTTTAGTATTTTGTCATTACTATAGTGTCTACAAAGTTTGTCAACTTAGGAATAAATAAATATATATCTAAATAGTGGCTGAGACATTTCTCTAAAAAAGAATAAATAGTATACGTGCATGTGACTGCTAGTTAGTAGATGGTAGTTTGCAATGTTTGGAATCTTTATATTATTTGAAGAGAAATAAAGATTATAGCTATCAATAGTATAAATAATTGTTTACAAAATATAAGTTTATATATCTCATTAATTTTATCTATTTATGCTATACGGGATATATATGCCTGATTTAAATATTATTATTATTGTTATTTAATCTTTTGTCAAACCAAAGAAAGCGAAGTAGGACGCTCTGATTAAATCTCTAGATTTAATCTATTCTTTTAATTGTTTTAATTTAATTTGAGATTTTATTATGTTTATTAAGATAAACGGTTAAAGGCCATATGTATCATAAGATCAAAATGTCATGGACATATGAGGCATAAATTGACTTGAGGCTATGAGGAAGAACAATGAATAAATTGTGATTATGTTATTTTACTATTATTTTGTGTTTAGATAATTATAACAATTTTTGTGAATACAAGAGAAAGAATATTTATAAATAAAACAATTAAACAAAAGGCAATATTATTTCAACAAAGTTTAATAGCGAGTGGCTCAACTCCATTACAAACCTTAATCATCTCATTTTGAAGATATTTAATGTTTTCTTCTTTTGCTTCTCTTGAGATGGGATCCAGATGAGACAAAGCTCTTCGTAATATCGAGATTTGCATCATAAGTTTCTTAAGCTTTTTGTGTGGCCACTCAGTTAACCCTCCTTTTTGATAGATTTTTTGTATGGTGTGAGTAGACATATTTAATTGTTTACTCGCATCATCTAGGGTTAAGTGAAAATAATCACTTAAATCATGGTGCGTAGTTTTCTTTATTCTTTCCCGTTGCTCCATTGTCAATCTATATAATTCGCCCTGATTAAGGGATGATATATCATATGGAATATTAACCGCGGGCTGTTTTCCTTTATCTAATGGATTTTCAATGTTGGTTTGAAATGAACTCCGCGGTAGTTCATCTGGATTTTTAGCCCATTCCGAACCAACACAAAGGACCTCATGATAGTCCAATACAGGATCACGCATCAAGTTATATCCTGATGCTTGTAAATCTATACAATACTGTGTTAGAAAATGTTTGATTTCTCCAAAATTTTTATTACTAAAATCAAACATTGGAAGCTTGTCAGTATTGTAAGATTTATCCTGTACATTTTCATATAAAACAACATGAGAAATCATACATATCCTCCTCCCGTGAACTTCAAGTCTATGATATTGAAGTCCGTTGGTATGTATAATTTCCCGTAAAACATGACAACAACTACATTCTAATAAGCTAGTAGTTGCTAATTGGCTTGTAGTTGTTGGCTGGATAATTGTTGCTGGCTGACTGGTTGTTGATGGCTGGCTGATGGTTGTTTGCTGGCTTATGAGTGCTGGCTCATTGATTGTTGTGACTATTGGTTGAACTTGACTGGTAGACTCCATCAGTTCGGCCATAGTTCTACACCTTTTAACAGGCCTTCTTGATGAACCTACTTCAGTTGTACCTTCAATCCTTATAGATTGAGGAAGAACACTTGTTCTTAGGGGAGAAGTAGGTACATTTGAAGCAGAAAGAGGAATAGTAGAAGGAGGAATAAACATCTCAAAAGGATTAGGAGATAACAAAGAAGTAAATGACATGTTGGGTTGATCATCATACAACAAATCATCAAGTAATGCTGTTTCAGATGTATCAGAAACTGGGATAAAATTACTAGGTCCTGCCATGGCAATAGAATTTAGAGAAATATGTGAGTATCTGGTAATTGATATTATCAGATGCTTGTGTGTTTGTGAGGCATGTTCGTTTGCCTTCTTCTATTTATAGCCGAATTAAATCCTATTGAATCTCTGCAGATTTGCTCCCTATAATGCACGAGCTTAGAGTCTTTTTGACTTTATATGCATACGACAATCCGAATTGTTGCGCCTGTGATCCCACAATGATGCGTGTGATGCCTGTGATTCCACAGTGATGCATCTGTGATTCCATAGTGTTGCGTTCATAAATCTGTAGTGATACACCTAGTCTATCCTCTTGCATATAGCCTTTTTAACTTTTTTGTATGCAATGGTCTAAAGCAAGTAGGATACTATTTAATTATCGGAATATTTTTATGAGATTGATAATTTTGATAATTTCGATGATTTTATAATAATATATATTTGATTGTTGATTCTGGAAAATGAAAATTTGTTACCAAAAGTAACAAAGTTATGCATTGATGATACATTAAGAAATCTGTGGAATTTTAATGATATCTGTAGAAATAGATATCATATATGCTATTGTCTGTGGAACATTTTATTATCATGGAATATTGTATGGAAGTTACATAAATTGACTTTAACGGACTCACACTTGAGGGGGAAATTGATATTATATCAAGTGTGAGTGTGAGTGTTAATTCTTTGTGAATGTTTGTGTGTTGATTCCCCAGAAATGAATATTAGATTTGATGATAAATCATATGGAAAGTTGGCATGACTTGTTTGATCATCCGAGTCATATATTATTATGTGCTGCTTGTTCTAAAATAGAAATGATTATGAAAATATTATTGGGAATGGATCTCTGGAAATATATTAAATTGAAAGATTACATGTAAGATTATAAATCTGCAAAGTTTGCAGTGATGTTTGCAACCAGAAGTTTGAAATATATTATGCGCGCAATTTCCAGATTGAATGGTCCAGAAATCATGTATTAAAGTATCCATGAATGGATAGATCAATGATTATGAGAATATTGTTTATATATGTATATTTGCAGCAATTATATAAGCCAACATAATTCTCCCCGTAAAATTGGCTTTTGGTCAGGAGCCAGATAAATTCCATCTTAAAAGTTTTGAATGTGCAATGATTATTAATCTTCTATAATGACCACAGATGGATATACATTGTATGATTAGATGAGGGGGAGAAAAATAAGCAGATTGGGTAAAGAGATGAAGTGGAATGAATTATCATTGGCTCATATTGATCCTCGTACAAAGAAATGTGCACTAAAAGTTCAAAATGATAATTCAGTTGCAGAGTTTAGTTAATCGAATGCCAGAGGCATTTACTGACCTAAAGAAAGTGACAAAGTCACATGTCCCAACTGCAAATGCTCCTATATGAATTGTTATAAAGCACGCCTGAAGCGTTGCAGGTCCATCGGTTTTAAAGATAAAAATCCTCGAAAGAGAAAAGGAGCTATAAAAATATAGATGATCAAGTTGAGGATAATTAAGAAAAGCTCCAGAAGAGCAATCTCATGTAGAGTTATTATCTCCAGAAGAGATATTACAAGAAGAGAGTATTGTGGTCTAAAAAGAGACCTAGGTACCTGATATGTGTGATAATTATGAGATCTCAATAAATTATAAATGAAATCCGATGGGACCGAAATATAAAGTCAACGTTGACGATATTTATGTTTATATGATAGCATATGTGGTAATAAATGATAATGAGGATCATGAGCCACAATATATTAGTGTGTGCTAGAAACACATGTTCTTGAAGGACATAAGGTGCCAGACACATATGTTTCAGAAGGACTCAGGATGCTAGAAGCATCAAATTCTCGAGAATAATCAATTAAATAAATTCATATATTACATGAAGGATTTATAGTGCATATAGTATTATTATCAGAATGAACATTAATTAAAATTTTTATATGCACATGTATATTTATGAAAAGATTTAGATGAATTTTGTTATGATTTTACTTGAAAGATTTAAATCTTGCAGGTATACAATGAACAATTAGATTGGGCATTTTTATTGTTCCATACAGAATACTTGATGACAGAAAGGATTATATGCTTAGAAGAACATTGAAAATCATGTAGTCATCAGGGGGAGTAAATCAGATGTAATCAAGAGGGGGAGAAGATACACGCTGTACTCTTTTTCCCTTATCTAGGTTTTGTCCCACTGGGTTTTCCTAGAGAGGTTTTTAATGAGGCAGCACTAGAAAGTGTATCAATGAATGATGTACTCTTTTCTTTGGCTAGGTTTTTATCCCACTGGGTTTTTCCTAATTAAAGTTTTTAATGAGGCACATACATAATAAACATCCAAGGGGGAGTGTTATGAATATATCTATTATGTGGATGTTTATTGCATAGTAACCCTTGAAGATCTATAAATAGAGACCTTATGTAAACATTTGTTATATACTTGAATGAGAATCTATTTCATTTCTCTAGAATTCTCTCTATTTCTCTCTAGAATTTCTTCAGTTTTATAATAATATATATATATATATAAAAGACAAGACAAAAGAACTTGCATTATAATATTATCTATTACCATACTGCTTTATTATTCTTCCTCTTTTGTATTTGTGTCTTATTCCAGGCATCCCTTCCCACAGCAGACACACCCATACACGTACACACTCCCTAAAGCCAACACCTAATATTTTCCTTCTCGATCTCTCTTCCATATGCAGTAATGTTTGGATGACAAGGAAATCACAATAACTTGTATCAGTAAGACGCGACACACAAATATCCATAGATATAAGAACAAAACTTCCCCCTTTTCTCAACACAGATGCGACACTCATGCACATAAACATGTAAAAAAAAAAAAAAAAAAAACGAAAACTCCTCTCTCTCTCTGGGCAACACGACACACAGACTTATATATCTTTTCTCATTCTTTCCCTTTTTCTTCACAGTACACCCTCGTACACTCAAGTAAATCCTAGCTTGTTCTCTCTCTCCCTCTATAGGCATACACGCACAGACCCGACAAACAGAAGGAGGAACCCGACCGAAAACTCCAGCATGCATGTTCAGTTCTCATTCTTTTTATTTTAGTTTCGGTTTTGGGTTGCTTTCTTTCTTGCTTTCTTCAACAAAACATAGCTTAAGTACAAGGTAAGCATCTACAGCATTATTAGAAGAGAAGAAGAACGACGTTGACAGCCCCTGTTTTTTTTCGTTTTCGGTTTTCTGTTTTTAGTGTCTTCATTTCAGATTCTTTTCGGTTATATCCTAGCTAAACTTCGACAGAAAACGAAGGGAAAGGAAAGAGGAAGATCACCTTCAAGTTTCCAAGCTTATAAGGTGATGATCGGCGTTGATGTACTCCTCTGCTCTTCGTCGGCCAAAACAGGGGAATATAGTTTCAGTCTTCCTCTCAATCTCTCACTCTCTTTTTCATCTCTCACCTTCAGTCTCTCTCTCTCTATCATAGTGATCTCTACTCAGGCACCGAACGAATGAAAGAGTGAACACAAGCTGGAATGCAAATGGCTTTATAGTCAACTGATTATCCAGTTAAGTCATCGAAATCCGCTGGTCCGAAGGCTTGTTGGTGTCTCGAGGAGGCGTCTGGTTTCTGATCAGATAAGCTTATCTTCTGTTGCTTATTAATTAATGCCGTCAGCTGCTTCTGGTTTCGGTTATGATTATTACGCAACTTGCTTCTTTGTTTGACTTTCGGCAAATCTGTATATTTTCTGTTTCTTTCGGTTTTGGCGGTGGCTGAAGATGAAGTGGGTTCAGGTTTTTGGGCTCGAGTGTTGGGCCAGGGAAGGTGGATCATCCGACAGACTGAAGTAGGATCAACTGAAACTAGTGGCATTCTGCTTCTCAAGTTCGCTGTCGGTCTGAATGGAATGGAGGAGTTGGTTCTTGATTAATTATACATACTTTTTTTTTTTTTTGATAAAATTAACGGCTTTGATTTCCTTATGTTGCATGAGAAAAAAAAGTTTCTTACACACACAAGATATGTATATGTGGTCTCACCATTTCATGTGTGTGTAACATGAGAAAATGGTTTTCTACAACATGAGAAAATATTTTCCCTAAAATTAGTTATACATACTCATCACATGCTCCTTGCTTTTTGTCATGGTGGATCATTTGTTTTTGGGCTTGGTTTATGTGGGCCCAATTGTGGCCCATCTGTTCTTTCCTTCCTTCATTCATTTTTTTTAACTTATTTATTTCCCAATTAGTTATCATAACCTTTAATTATGATTATTGCATAATTATAGAGGTTAATTATTTTTATTCCTTAACACCAATTTATTTGCAATTAGACTTAATTGCAATCATGGAAATAAATTCCAAAATTTTAATCCTACAATTATTATTCACCATTTTTCCTTAATTTATTCTCTTCTCAAAATAAATTAAGGAAAATTAGACCTTAATTTTAAATAATTTTTCTCATAATTATTTTGGCTCAAACTTCATAATGTAATTTCCATATAACTTTCTGATGTTCAAACCCATAAATTTGGGATGTTACAAGAAGCAGCTAATTCAAATTCTCAAGAAAAATACTTGATTAAGTTAAATAAGTCCTGTATGGCTTGAAGCAATCAGAACGCATGTGGTATAATTGTCTTATGGAATATTTATTGAAAGAAGGTATAAAAACGACCCAATACGCCCATGTATTTTTATGAAAAGATCTAACGATGAATTTGCTATAATTGTTGTTTATGTTGATATCAACATCATTGGAACTCCTAAAGAGCTTCAAAAGACAATTAATTGTTTGAAGAAAGAATTTGAAATGAAAGATTTGAGTAGAACGAAATTCTATCTTGGACTACAGATCGAGTACCTGAAGGATGGGATCTTTGTATATCAAAAAACTTATACAAAGAAGGTCCTAGAGCGATTTTATATGGATAAGTCACATCCATTATGTATTCCAATGATTGTAAGGTCTTTGCAAGTGGATAAAGATCCATTCTAACCTCGAGTAATCAGTGATGAAGGTGAAGAAGAACTGATTAGTCAAGAAGTACCATACCTCAGTACTATTGGAACACTAATGTATAGTGCTAATCACACACGGCCTGATATATCATTTGTTGTTAATTCATTAGCAAGATATAGTTATTCACCAACACGAATGCATTGGAACAGAATAAAACATATTCTTCGTTACCTCAAAAGCACTATGGACATGGGGTTATATTACTCAAATGTATCTAAGTATGAATTGATTGGTTATGCAGACGCTGGATTTTTGTCATATCCACATGATGGTAAATCACAAATAGGCTATCTGTTTACATGTAGAGGTGTATCTATTTCATGACGATCTATGAAGTAGACTATATCAGCCACATCATCTAACCATGCAAAAATTTTAGCAATGCATGAAGCAAGTCGAGAATGTGTATGGTTGAGGTCAGTAATACATCACATACGAACAGCTTGCCATTTATCTTTAGCTAAAATGGATCCAATAGTTCTATGTGAGGATAATGCCACATGTATTATTGCCTAACTTAAGGAAGGTTATATCAAGGGCGATAGAACAAAGCATATTTCACCAAAATTCTTCTTCACTCGTGACCTTCTAAAGGATGGTGAAATAAATATCTAGCAAATCAGTTCAAGTAAAAACTAGTAGATTTTTTCACCAAATCACTTCCACGTACAATCTTTGAAAAGCTTGTCAAGAAGGGGGAATCAATACACAGTGTACTCTTTTTCCTTTATCTGGTTTTTATCCTACTATGTTTTCCTATAAATGTTTTTAATGAGGAAGCACTAGAAAGTGCATCAATGAATGATATACTCTTTTCTTTAGCTAGGTTTTTATCCCGCTGGGTTTTTCCTAGTTAAAGTTTTTAATGAGTCACGTTCATAATGGACATCCAAGGGGGAGTGTTGTGAATATATTAAAATGTGGATGCCTATTATCTATATGATTGGACCCAATCCATTACAATGTATTGTATTTAATTTTATAGGTATATAGGCAAACAAGGTTGCTGCCCACATAGCCCACAATCAAGGAATTGGGAAATGAAATAGGATGAGTGTTAGTGTGCTAGACATGTGTTGCACCACCAGGAAAAAGCCAATTTGTATTTGATAGGGCAAAATTTTTATAAAGCCTAAGATTCCGCAAGTGTACGGGCCGTATCAAGTAATAAAGATGAGTAAAGTATCGTTCCCACGAGGACTTAGTACCCACTACTTCAGTTAATAATTAATCTTGCACTTTTCGTTTAAGTTGAGCAATCAAATTTAATTTAACTAAGACAATAAAACCAAAATCAAACAAATAATCTACGCAATAATCAACGGGCAACCTAGAGGCACTAATCCCTTATTAATCTCATAAACATTTATTTCACCAATTTAATTACTCTTAATATTAATTTTGTCAATCTCGAGTATTAATAGTCATAAGTGCCTTCCGGCCCACTTACAACCCTCTCTTAAGTAAAAGCTGTTATGCCTAACAAATTTACTCTAGAGGCAATTTAATCCGGACACACTCTTCTACAACTATATGGGGCTATTAGGTATATTCCTATCCTAATCACAAATTAAATTATAATTTAATCCCATATTGCTTAATCTAGAGCTTAATCAAAATTCCCTTTGCCAAGGTAAATCCTAATTCTCAAAATTCTATTTAAAGATGGCCAGTCAATAAATAGTCAAAACTAACCAAGATTTAAGCAACCAAAATCAATATTAATCATAATTAAACGATGAGAAATAAATCCTAATCCATTAATAAGTTCATAGGTCTCTAAGTTGCAAAATAAAATTTGCCAGACATGGCTTCAATCCAGTACACAGCAAAATAAATACTCAGGTTCATATTCAGAGACATGGAATTGAAATAAACTAGAATCAGGGAAGATAACAAGAACCAAGAATAAGAACAAGAATCAGCAACAGCTTCTGAATTCTTCCTATGGATCTCTGCGCCTTCCTTCTGTTCCGTTCTTCGTTTTTGATTCCGCGTGATGTATCTGTTCCGTTTCTCGGCTGCTTCTTTTTATTCGGCGTGTTGATTCCTCAATTGCCGCCTACTGCTCCCTCTTTATTTTGTCCAGCCGTCTCCTTCCTTTATTGCCGCAAGACTCCTCTTTTTAGGTCTTCCAATCAATTCATTCCTTCCCTTGATTTCTTTGGGCCCCACCAATTAATTAGAAGTCCAAGTCTCTCCTGTACGTTCTGCTCTTCCTCTTTAATTCATTGCTGCACTAAACCTCTGGTCCCTTTTCCAATTGAATCAATTAGTTGAAATGAAGCCCAATTTCCATTCTATGCAATCCATGGCCCAAATCCTCTTTTCATTCAAAGTCCAACTTCCATTCTTCAATTCAATCAATGTCCATTTATAAAGCCCACGTGCTCCCTATTTGAAACAAAAGAAATTAAATAATAATAATAATAATAAGTATTTAGTTCTTCTTTAATAGTTTTTTTTCTTTTTAAACTTCTATTTACTATTATTTATTTCCTAAACTCAAAAACATTTATTTTAAATTGAAACCCCACAAATAATGCACCAACTTGATTTCTCTTAAAATCTTAAGAAAATCTCTTTAATTTAGTATTAATGACTTCCTAAATATACCAAAATATACCTCGAATCTATTAAAATTAGGAAGTCATCACACCCCCACACTTGAACCAAATCTTGTCCTCAAGATTTTAAATTGTAAAACAACCTAATTCAAGAAAACCATGGAAGCAAGATTTCTAAATCAAGCATTAAAAATTGAAGTTAATCCAAACTTTTCAAGAAACAAACTTTCTCATAGATCCTTTCCACATTCCAAAAATGCAAGTAGCAAGGCAATCAATTTGGCAAAAATAAATCACAATAGAATTTCCCTCACAAGTTAAGTGTTTATACTCATTCATCAAGATATTCAAGGGCTTGTGTTTCACTCAATTCCACATATTGCACCTCATCTACCATATGCTTGTCTATCATCTCAATTTCCACTAGACATATTATCCCATTGCACACTCAAATCAAAAGGACTTTCTATAGGTTCTAATGATCAAGGTAGGATAATGAAATGAAAGTAATTAAATGGTATGGGAGAATACTTTAATCGGTGCCAAGTAATTTAATGAAATTCATGATAAAAAATGAAGGAATAAAGGAATAGTCATCAAGAGAAAACTACTCAATAACACTATATATGTAGAACTTTTATTCTTTTGACTTTGACAATCATTTTTTTTTTCATTCTTTGATTTTTTTTTCTCTATTTTTTTTCGCTTTTTTTTCATCTTTTTTTTTTGTTTTTGTTTTACCTACACATACTCTTATAGTATTGAGTTTCTAACTCCTTCACTCTTTTAAACTACTTCACTTAGCACTTGCTAAAGTAAAGAGGGGGAAAATGGAAAGAAAGAGTCATGAAAATTGCATATCTCAAACAAAAGGCTATTTACTCAATGCAACTTTCTTTAAAAGGAAAAGTAAAAATAAAAGGCTCAAATGGGGTAACAAAGGATTTTCATGAGATAGGGATGGTCATTTGGTCGGACTAGCTATGAAATGAATGCCTAAATCATCTTTGTGCATACAAGGGAATTTCAAATTTTAAAAGAGATTCAAGACAAGTTCTAGAGATGAAATCGCAAAAGGTGTACTCTCTCTTGGAAAGAAGAAAATTTAGGCTCAAATTCCTCACAGGTTCTTTTGACATTCTAAAGTAAAGTACCCAAACCAAATCTCTTGCCTCTTTACTAACATTCAAAGAACATAAAATAAATCTCTAATCAAATTCACTTCTTTTCATGTTCAAATCAAACCACTCATGACAATGCTCTTGAATTTTGAAAAGAAAAAATGAGGACAAGATATGACAAGTCATGTAAAATCAAGGATACCCTCACCCCCACACTTAACTGTCACATTGTCCTCAATGTGAACAAGTAACAACAAGTAATGGAAGTAAAGAGCAACCATATCTAAAGTGCAAAGGTGACATCAATTTTAGAGATTTCATATTTCCACCAATGGAATAGTGCAAGTGCTAACAACCACTCAATAGTCATCACAAATATATTCAAATAAGACCAGCACTCAACCATCTATTATCAGCAATCAAATATAACAAATCGAAGAAAAGTAGAAGGAAACTCCCCTATCTGTCTTTGACTTATGCTTTTCATCCTTGCCACCAAAGTGGAACATCTCATCATGGGCTTTCAATAATCCTGCAAAATCAAACAAAATAGAAAATCATACCTTGAGTTGCCTCCCAAGAAGCGCTTGGTTTATAGTCCTCGGCCTGACTATACCATCAGTCTAAGTAGGTGATGACAAGCGGTGAACCGTTGCTTGCCGGTCCACTTCACCACCATGGTAATGCTTTAGTCTTTGTCCATTCACTTTAAAGCAATTTCCTGTCCTCTCATCCTTAACCTCAATTACACCTTTTGATGACACCGAAACCACTCTGAAAGGACCAGACCACCTTGATTTAAGCTTCCCAGGAAATAATTGCAGTCTTGAGTTGAAGAGAAGCACCAACTGCCCTGGCTCAAAAGAACGCTTTAAGATGTGGCTATCATGCCATTTCTTTGTTCTTTCTTTATATAATCGTGCACTCTCATATGCTTGAAGCCTAAATTCGTCTAACTCATTTAGTTGAAAAAGCCTTTTAGTTCCTGCTTGATTGTGGTCCATATTTAGCTTATTGATTGCCCACCATGCTTTATATTCCAATTCAAGAGGTAAATGACATGCTTTTCCGAAAACCAGACGATATGGTGACATACCAATCGGGGTGCGAAAAGCTGTCCTGTAGGCCCATAAAGCATCATCCAGTTTGTCAGACCAATCCTTCCTAGTCGGGCCTACAGTTTTCTCAAGAATTCTTTTAATTTCCCTGTTAGTCAACTCACACAAACCATTAGTTTGTGAATGATATGCAAGTGACATCCGGTGGTGGACTCCATATTTTTCCAAGAGAGCTCTGAAATTCTTGTTGTTGAAGTGGGTCCCTTCATCAGTAATGATCACTCTGGGGATGCCAAATCTTATCAAGATATACTTCTTCAAAAATCGAATCATTGTGTTGGCATCGTTAGCTTGGCAAGCCATAGCTTCAGCCCATTTACTCACATATTCCACAGCAACCAGGATGTATTTGTTTTCTCTTGAAGATGGGAAAGGCCCCATGAAATCCATCCCCCATACATCAAATAACTCAACTTCAAACATTCCAGATTGGGGCATCTCATGTCTCTTAGAAATATTACCTGTTCTTTGACATCTATCACACTTGATAACAAATTGGTGAGCATCTTTAAATAAAGAAGGCCAATAAAAACCAGATTCAAGCACCTTAGATGCAGTTCTTTGCCCCCCGTAATGTCCCCCATATGCAAATGCATGACATGCATTCAAAATGTCCTCTTGTTCTATCTCAGGAACACATTTTCTAATAATCAAATCCGCACATCTCTTAAAAAGAAATGGTTCTTCCCAAATGTAGTAGGCAATATCATGTAAAAACTTCTTTTTTTGATAGAAATTCAATTCAGGAGGTAATACTCCACATACAAGATAGTTCACAATATCAGCATACCATGGCAAACCACAACTACTCACAGCAAACAATTGTTCATCAGGAAAGCATTCATTCACCAACAAATCGTTCACATGATCAGAAGGGTTCACAATTCTAGACAAATGATCAGCCACTTGATTTTCAATTCCCTTCCTATCAACTATATGCACATCAAATTCTTGTAGTAGCAAGACCCATCTAATCAATCTAGGTTTAGATTCTTTCTTTCCTAACAAATATTTAATGGCAGCATGATCCGTGTAAACTATAACCTTAGCACCCATCAAATATACCCTAAACTTTTCAAAAGCAAACACTATAGCAAGCATTTCTTTTTCAGTAGTGGAGTAATTTACCTGAGCTGCTATTAAGGTCCTGCTCGCATAGTAGATAGGATGAAAGATCTTTGCACGCCTCTGTCCCAACACAGCTCCAACAGCATGGTCACTCGCATCACACATTAATTCAAAAGGTAGTGACCAATCAGGAGCGACGATGATAGGCGCTGAAGTTAATCTTCTCTTCAGCTCTTCAAAAGCCTTCATACACTCCTCATTAAATTGAAAGGGAGTATCTTTCTCCAGTAACTGTGAAAGGGGCTTTGAAACCTTGGAAAAATCTTTAATGAATCGACGATAGAATCCAGCATGGCCCAAGAAGCTTCTTACAACTTTGACATTAGAAGGGGGAGGAAGCTGCTCAATTACAGAAATCTTGGCTCTGTCAACCTCCAAACCCTTTTTGGAAACTTTATGACCCAAAACTATTCCTTCGGTCACCATGAAATGATACTTTTCCCAGTTCAGCACTAAGTTTGTCTCTTCACAACGATTCAACACCTTATCTAGATTTATCAAGCATTCTTCAAATGATTCACCAAACACCGAGAAGTCGTCCATAAACACTTCCATTATTTCTTCTATCATATCAGAGAATATACTCATCATGCATCGTTGGAAAGTGGCAGGAGCATTGCATAAACCAAACGGCATTCGTCTAAAGGCAAAAGTGTCATAAGGACAGGTAAATGTTGTTTTCTCTTGATCTTCTGGAGCAACTGCAATTTGATTATATCCTGAATACCCATCTAGGAAACAGAAAAATTCTTTACCAGCCAATCGATCTAACATCTGGTCAATGAAAGGAAGCGGAAAATGATCTTTCCTTGTGGCGTCATTAAGTTTTCTGTAATCCATGCAAATACGCCAACCAGTGATGGTGCAAGTGGGGATAAGCTCATCTTGCTCATTAGTAATTACTGTCATACCTCCTTTCTTAGGGACACATTGCACTGGGCTAACCCACGAGCTATCAGAAATGGGGTAGATTATTCCAGCATCTAACTATTTGATAATTTCCTTCTTGACCACTTCTTTCATCATAGGATTTAGTCTTCTTTGATTCTGAATAGATTTCCTGTGATCATCTTCCAAGAGTATCTTGTGCATCACAATTGACGGGCTTATGCCTTGTATGTCTGCAATTGTCCACCCTATAGCTCTTTTGTGACCTTGGAGAACTTTCAACAATCGTTCCTTTTGATCTTTAGATAGAGAAAAAGCGATGATAATAGGTAGTGTCTCAGATTCCCCCAAGTATGCATATTCAAGATGCGGTGGTAAGCGTTTGAGCTCTAGAATTGGTGCTTGCTCAATAGAAGGCTTCAAAGAAGTAGTTGACCGTGATTCCATCTCTAATAACTCAAATTGTTGTGATGGTTTGCTGTAATAAGGGGAGGCTTCAAGTAACTTCTTACATTCAACTATAATTCCTTCTTCAATTTCATCATTCCCAAGTAGTGCAGCTGCTAACGATTCTTTTATAGAAAATGATTCTAAAGTTTCTTGAATTACCTCATCAAATATGTCGACCCTGAAACAATCTCCAACGTCTCTAGGATACTTCAATGCCTTGCTCATGTTGAATATAACTTCTTCATCGTTTACCCTCAACTTAATCTCTCCTTTTTCAACATCAATCAGAGTTCGAGCTGTAGCAAGGAAGGGTCTTTCCACAATGAGTGGTAGATCTCTATCTTCATCACAGTCCAAGACAATGAAGTCGGCAGGGAAAATAAACTTGTCAACTTTAACTAAAACATCTTCAATGATACCCTTTGGAAAAGCTAAACTTCGATCAGCTAGCTGAAGTGTTACAAAAGTTGGTTGAGCTTCCCCCAGCTGCAATTTTCTAAACACAGATAATGGCATCAAGTTGACACTTGATCCTAGATCACATAGTGCCCTTACCTGAAATTTTTCTCCAATTATGCAAGGTATGGAAAAACTGCCTGGGTCTTTCTGTTTAGGGGGTAACTTGTTGAGAAGAATAGCACTACACTCTTCAGTTAGGGCAACAGTTTTCATAATCACCAAACCTCCTCTTCTTACTCAGCATCTCCTTTAGAAACTTCACATAGTGAGGCATTTGCTCTAATGCTTCAAGGATAGGGATGTTAATGTGTAGTTGCTTGAAAATCCCCAAAACCTTCTTATATTGCTCATCTGATGCTTTCTTCTGAAATCTTTGAGGGAATGGGAGGGGTGGTACCCATTTGGAATTCTCTTGAGTTGCCTTCTTGTTCACTTCACTCTGTTTAGATTCAATCTCAACTTTCTCTTCATTGACTTTTCCATTCATCTTCTGTGTAGCCTCTTCACCATCCTTCGTAGGATTTGTTTGATCATTAGAAGCTGAGGGTTGCTTCATTGGTTGTGGGATCTCAGGTAATTCCCTTCCGCTTCTTAAGTTAAGAGCTTTGCATTCCTCTTTTCCATCTCTACGGGGATTAGGCACAGTATTGCTTGGCAATTCTCTTTGTTGTAAAGCATTCATAGCATTTGCAAGTTGTCCCATTTGTACCTCAAGATTCTTGATAGATGAGTCTAGTCTTGCATTAGTAGCAGCTTGATCTTGAGTACTCTTTAATTGAAAACTTGCTAGCTGAGATATCACTGCCTCAAGATCAGATTTAGGCTCTTGGGTTGGGATGGCTTCCTTTTCCATTTGATAGAACCCAGGGGGTGTCACTTGCTTCATATTAGAGGTTGATGCTTCATTAAGAGTAGCTCCATATTTCCAAGAGAGGTTGGGGTTTTTACGCCACCCAGAGTTGTAGGTGTTTGAGAAGGGATTATTCTGGTTGTTGCCACGGTAGTTTCCTGCATAATTCATTGGCTCTATCTGTTGAGATATAAGGCATTGTCCATTGTCATGGACTCTTCCACAGTAATCACAAGGAGCATGAATAGCATTTACCCCCATGTGTCTACCATTAGATCAGTTTACTTGAGCTTCTAAGTGATCGAACCTCTTGTTGATTGTATTTAACATTGCCATCACCTGTGAGGAAGAGTCCTCAACAGCTTTATCAATTGACTTCACTGGCCTTCTTTCATTGTTATTCTGAATAAAGTCAGTTGATAAGTCATCTAAACAGTTCCAGACATGATTCACCGGTTGCTTTGTAATTCCACCATTAGTGACAGCATTTAACTCTGATTTGGATTCCGGAGTCAACCGGGTACTAAAGATTTGAAGCAAGACCCATTTCTCCAGATTGTGACCAAGGCTCTGCCTGACTAGCAACTTGAACCTCTCCCATGCTTCGTACAGATGCTCACCAAATTGTTGAGAGAAATTGGTAAGAGCGGCTCGTGCATCTACCATCTTATTATGTGGAAAGAATCTCAATCTGAAATTTTCTTCCAATGCCTCCCAAGAAGTGATGCTGCCTTCTTCTAAGTTGTTAAGCCATTCTTTGGCTTTCCCTTGTAGAGAGTAGGGAAAAAGCCGAAGGCGTATTACACCATTAGGAACTCCGTTGAGCTTGAATGAGTTGCAAATGTCAAGAAATTGTATCAGGTGCCGATTAGGATCCTCTAAATCATGTCTTGAATACTGACCCTGTAGTTCAAGCATCTTAAGCATAGTTTGCTTGATTTTGAAATTGTTGGCTTGAAACTCAGGCACTCTGATTCCTGACTGATATCCTCGAGATTGTCTTCCCAGAAAATCATTGATACAGAGTTGATCATTCTCATCCTCAGCCATTTCTTCAGTTTCAGTCTGTACCACTTCCTCCTCTTGGTTTTCAGGTGTGTTAGCTTCCAAAAGCTCTTGGATATTCCTTGTTTTCTGTGGTGTTTTAGTAGCTTTGGATCTACGAGGCATAGACCAAGGTACCTGCAAAACCAAAGAGATCTCAAAGTATCAAACTAAGACCAAAAACTAAAAAGAAAAAAAAATTACTCAAACTAAAACTACTAAAGCTCAATCAATTCCAACCAAAAAGTTATGGCATATAAGTCCCCGGCAACGGCG
This sequence comes from Acacia confusa, assembly GCA_037074495.1. NCBI lineage: Eukaryota > Viridiplantae > Streptophyta > Magnoliopsida > Fabales > Fabaceae > Acacia > Acacia confusa. The sequence continues at coordinate 20,609,596 of CM073504.1, read as the reverse complement.
TCAAAAACTTGATAGGGCAAAATTTTTATAAAGCCTAAGATTCTGCAAGTGTACGGGCCGTATCAAGTAATAAAAATGAGTAAAGTATCGTTCCCACGAGGACTTAGTACCCACTACTTCAGTTAATAATTAATCTTGCACTTTTCATTTAAGTTGAGCAATCAAATTTAATTTAACTAAGACAATAAAACCAAAATCAAACAAATAATCTACGCAATAATCAACGGGCAACCTAGAGGCACTAATCCCTTATTAATCTCATAAACATTTATTTCACCAATTTAATTACTCTTAATATTAATTTTGTCAATCTCGAGTATTAATAGTCATAAGTGCCTTCCGATCCACTTACAACCCTCTCTTAAGTAAAAGCTGTTATGCCTAACAAATTTACTCTAGAGGCAATTTAATTCGGACACACTCTTCTACAACTATATGGGGCTATTAGGTATATTCCTATCCTAATCACAAATTAAATTATAATTTAATCCCATATTGCTTAATCTAGAGCTTAATTAAAATTCCCTTTGCCAAGGTAAATCCTAATTCTCAAAATTCTATTTAAAGATGGCCAGTCAATAAATAGTCAAAACTAACCAAGATTTAAGCAACCAAAATCAATATTAATCATAATTAAACGATGAGAAATAAATCCTAATCCATTAATAAGTTCATAGGTCCCTAAGTTGCAAAATAAAATTAGCCAGACATGGCTTCAATCCAGTACACAGCAAAATAAATACTCAGGTTCATATTCAGAGACATATGGAATTGAAATAAACTAGAATCAGGGAAGATAACAAGAACCAAGAATAAGAACAAGAATCAGCAACAGCTTCTGAATTCTTCCTATGGATCTCTGCGCCTTCCTTCTGTTCCGTTCTTCGTTTTTGATTCCGCGTGATGTATCTGTTCCGTTTCTCGGCTGCTTCTTTTTATTCGGCGTGTTGATTCCTCAATTGCCGCCTACTACTCCCTCTTTATTTTGTCCAGCCGTCTCCTTCCTTTATTGCCGCAAGACTCCTCTTTTTAGGTCTTCCAATCAATTCATTCCTTCCCTTGATTTCTTTGGGCCCCACCAATTAATTAGAAGTCCAAGTCTCTCCTGTACGTTCTGCTCTTCCTCTTTAATTCATTGCTGCACTAAACCTCTGGTCCCTTTTCCAATTGCATCAATTAGTTGAAATGAAGCCCAATTTCCATTCTATGCAATCCGTGGCCCAAATCCTCTTTTCATTCAAAGTCCAACTTCCATTCTTCAATTCAATCAATGTCCATTTATAAAGCCCACGTGCTCCCTATTTGAAACAAAAGAAATTAAATAATAATAATAATAATAATAAGTATTTAGTTCTTCTTTAATAGTTTTTTTTTCTTTTTAAACTTCTATTTACTATTATTTATTTCCTAAACTCAAAAACATTTATTTTAAATTGAAACCCCACAAATAATGCACCAACTTGATTTCTCTTAAAATCTTAAGAAAATCTCTTTAATTTAGTATTAATGACTTCCTAAATATACCAAAATATACTTCGAATCTATTAAAATTAGGAAGTCATCAGTATTGTAGTGTAATGAATGAGGTGTAAGCTTCCATAGGCTATAAATAGCCTCCCACCCAACATGCATGTGGATCACTGATTGTATAAGAGAAGGGAAGGAATATCGTTATCACATTTCCTCTCTAAATTCCTACATCTTTTACCTTATATTTATTTTAGTTTTATAACACTAGTATCACTTTTCATTTTAGACGTCTGTTATATAAATGGATTGGGCCACAAGTGTCCCGGAGGGCTTTGTTTGTGATTTATAACTTCATGTATATGAAAATACCAAGCACATCATCCAGTTTCATCTTCCCAGCGACCTTTATCCACCAAGCATTGCACTGCCGAGCCACAAATAATTTAATGGTTGCCAACGGGACTTCAGAACATTTTCAAATATCCAACAAGATTATCAAACCAATTTCAATCTTATAACAAAGAATTTAAATTAGAATTTCAAAACGGCCATAAAGATGAAATAATGAGTGGTGTTTAATTTAACGGGGTAAAAATAGAAAGAGTATCTTAATTAACATTATATTTTTGACAAAAAAGTGTAACTTATATATCGATCAGCCCTATTTAAGAGTGCAGTTTAAACAATTTATTTCGTTTGGAATGATTTTTGGTTGTTTTAATCTCCAAGACTTTTTTCACGACATTTGGATTATTTTTTTCATATTTGTATTTTAGACCATTTATTCTAGTTTTCTTAGAAAAATGAAATATATTGAATTTAAGTCTTAATTTTCCATTAAAAATCTTCAATATTCATCCTACAAATTTATATATTTATACTTATAATTATTTTATTTCAATACATAAAATAAAAATAGGAAAAATTAATATTTAATCCTTATGGTTTTATCGAGTTTGTAACTCAGTTCCTATAGTTTGACTCATCATGACTCAATCTCTCAAGTTTTCTGAAACACCCGTCCAAAATCACTTTTTTATTTCTACGTAATTGAGTACATAGAAGCTTCCTCCAGAAAATCCCTACGACTGGAGTTGCTATTTACCTATAAAGTAATTTTACACTTTAATAAAAAGAAACTACATGGTAGAAACTATTCTCTTCTTGGTCTCTACCTCCAGCACTTCCATCTTATTTTCCTGAGCTTCATACTCTAATTGCAAAATAAAACTATTCACAAATACCTCTGGGATTCAAATGAATCCCAATAGTAACGTTCGCAATCACTCACAATATATTGCACATACACGTTTCACACACCAACACATATCATATATTTTATTTTCCCCTTAATAATATTCCTTAATCTTTCCCCAAGTCTAAAATAATCCTGCTAATTGTCTTAAGCTCTTCCTCATAATAAGCTCAAGACTTTGATCTCTTTATAAATAGGGCCTAGTAGTCTCCCAAAAATAGGCTAATTCATAAGCCTTTAGACCCAAAATTCGGGGTGTTACATTTTCTCTATTTTTAAACACTCCTGAGTCATTTTTAACACGTCTTATGACACCATGTTAATTAACAATATTAAAATACGCTGAGCTGGCATCCTCATCAGCACTTGTTTGATTAATAAATAAAATGAGTAGAATTTTCCCTCTGTAAGATAATAACTGTATTGCTTGTCTCATTCATGTACAATGATCTAATATATATATAAGTAGGGAGAGCCATACTCTTAAAGGTTCATTAAGACTAATTATGGGGAATCCCTGAATTAAGGGGATTGATACATTAGGGGGATTGAGAACTGAATTAGGGGAATTGATAATCGTATATTGATTTCTTATTTCCTAACACTCCCCCTCAAGTTGGAACATATATATTAATCATGCCCAACTTATTACAAAGGTACTCAACCCTTGTCCCATTTAAAGCTTTCGTTAAAAGATAAGCTAACTGGTCATTTGATCACATATGCCCTGTAGATATAACATTCTCTTTAATCTTGTCACGAATAAAGTGGCAGTCAATTTCAATATATATCATACGTTCATGGAACACGGAGTTTGATGTGATATGAAGTGCCGTTTTATTGTCACACCAAAGGTTCGCAGGTAATGTCGTGGTAATGCCTATTTCTTTCACGAGTTGAAATACCCACACAATTTCTTGCATTGATTGTGACATGGCTCTGTATTCTACCTCTGCACTTGATTTTGACACAACCCCTTGTTTCTTACTTCTCCAAGATACCAAGTTTCCACCAACAAAAACACAGTAACCTATAGTGGATTGTCTTGTGGCCTTAGATCCTGTATTATCCGCATCACAGAAACATTCAACTCTAGTGTGCCCATAATCTGAATAGAGAAGACCACAACCTGGGGAACCTTTCAAATAGTACAAGATATGCTCCAATGCCTCCCACTGTGCCTCTGTTGGAGATGCCATGAATTGGCTAAGCACACTGATTAAGTTATATCCGGTCGAGTTACTGTCAGGTAATTCATCTTCCCAATGAGTCTTCTATACCTCTCCGGATATGCAAATGGCTTTAGTTTCTTTGGATCAATTTTCTTCTTTAAGTCATCAGGAAGTTCATCAAACATGCTCTCATTAAGATCCAATAATGGATTTGGAATCATGGGAATTCTACTTGGTGCAACTCCAAGCTTTCTAGTCTCCTTTAACAGGTCAAGAACATACTTCCTCTGAGTCAAAAGGATGCCCTTCTTGCTTCTCAACACTTCAATACCAAGGAAGTACTTTAACGGGCCTAGTCTTTTGTTTGAAACTGGGAGTTAAGGAAGACTTTAAGCTCTGAGATTCCAGAAATGTTACTCCCAGTAATTACAATGTCATCGACATATACTACTAGAAGAATCATACCTACATCAGACTGCTGATAGAACACAGAATGATCACTCTTACTTTGGTTCAAACCAAACTTCTTGATCACACCACAAATCCTATCAAACCAGGCACGAGGACTTTGCTTTAAACCATACAACGACTTGTGAAGATAACATACTTTCCGATGCTCCCCATGAGCAACAAACCTAGGTGATTGCTCCATATATACTTCCTTAAGAAGATCCCCATTTAAAAAGGCATTCTTAACATCCAATTGATGCAAATCCCAATTATAGGCAGCAGCCAAAGAGATAAGGAGATGGACGGATGTAAGCTTAGCCACAGTGGAGAAAGTCACTGAATAATCAATGCCATAAGTTTGAGCATACCTTTTTACAACAAGTCGAGCCTTCAACCGATCTAAGGACCCATCAGCCTTAGTTTTGACAACAAACACCCATTTACAACCAATGGCCTTCTTCCCAGGGAGTAAATCAACAAGGGTCCAAGTACCAGCTGTATTAAGGGCCATCATCTCTTCTTCTATCGCTGCATGCCAACCTAGGTGAGTTAAAGCTTGATGAAGGGTAGGAGGGGTAGATATGGACTCAAGAGTGGTCACAAGGGAGTGGGAAACAGGAGACAATCGCTTGTAGGAGACAAATGATGAGATAGGATAGGTACAATCAGCATAGCGCTTGGGAGGACAAGGAGTTTGGGTACCTTTGCGAAGGGCAATAGGAAGGTCAACAAATGGGTCATTAGTAGGAGCAGTGGATGTAGTCTTACGGATGGTAGGGTTGGGATCCATCGGCAAAGCAGGTACTAGCGAAGGCAAAATAGTAGCCATATCAATGTCATTAAGATGATCTGGATCCGGAATAGCAGCCGGGACTGGTGAGAGGGGGATGTGATAAACCAGAAGATCATCAGGCTCATCAATGACAGAGGAAGACTCAGGTAGTGTGAAGACTGGAAGAAAGGAGAAGCCTCATGAAAGGTCATATCAGTGGACACAAGATAACGACGAAGGTCAGGAGAGTAACACCGATAACCTTTCTGAACTCGAGAATAACCAAGGAAAACATACTTCAAGGACTTGGGGTCAAGTTTACTAACACTTGGACGGACATCTCGAACAAAGCAAACATAACCAAAAATTTTGGGATCAACAGGGAACAACTTAGTGGTGGGAAACAAAACAGAGTATGGAACTAAACCACTGAGGATAGCCAAAGGCATACGATTGATAAGAAAACAAGCAGTAGATATGGCATCAACCCAAAATGATTTAAGGACACAAGAGTGAAATATGAGAGCTCAAGCAGTTTCTAAGAGATGGCGGTTCTTTCTTTCAGCAACACCATTTTGGGCAGGGGTATCAACGCATGAGGATTGGTGAAGGATGCCATGATTATGCATATAATCAGTGAAGGGGGTGGAAAAGTATTCTTTTGCATTATCACTTTAAAGAATTTTCACAGGAGTATTGAATTGTGTTTGAATTTCAGCACAAAAATGACGAAAATAAGTAAACAATTCCGAACACTGTTTCATTAAGTAAAGCCAAGTAGTTCAAGAAAAATTGTCAACAAAAGTAACAAAGTACCGATAACCAGTCTGAGATACAACTGAACAAGGACCCCAAACATCAGAATAAACTAACTCAAAGGGGGACGCAGCCCATTTATTGACTCGAGGTGACAAATGAACACGATGGTATTTGGCAAATTGACACGACTCACAATCAAAAGAAGACACAGACGAAAACTAAGAATACAACCGTTTTAAAGAAGGGACATATGACCAAGACGACAATGAACTTCAAAGGGAGATGACCCACCAGAACAGGCAACAGGACGCGGCACCTGATCATCAAGGATGTAATGTCCACCAGATTCATAGCCTCTACCAATAATCTGCTTCATCGAAAGATCCTGAATTAAACAATGGTCAGGATAAAGTGAGATGAAACAATTCATATGATGAGTTAGTTTACCGGGAGACAAAAGATTAAATGTGAGATCAGGATTATTAAGTATGTAAGATAGGGAAATGGAGGGAGTGGGTAGAGTAATTCCTGATCCAAGAACTCAAACCAGGGAACCATTGGCAACAAATATGGAGGATGGGTTAGCATATGGCGTATACGAGGAAAGGAGATTATGCTTACATGTCATGTGGTTGGTGACACCAGAATCAATGACCCACTTCGTGGAAGTAGTGGCAAGACTAGAAGATAAAGTACCTGTAGCAAGTGCTCCTGCAAAGGATGGACTAGAATTAGACTGATCGGGTGTCTGAGCAATATGAGCAAAACCACGCTGCTGATCATGTTGCTGTTTAGCCTGTAACTTGCGACAATTTTTCTTGATGTGCCTATATTTTTTGCAGTAATAGCAAATAACACTGCTAGATAATGGAGCAGTAGTGCCTTGTTTAAATCCAGAATTCTTGTTTTCAAAGGAGCCACGTCCAGCCAAAGCACTGGCATTGGGATCAACAGATGGACGAGTTAAACTATCAGCACGAAACACTCATGAGAACACATCTTCCAAAGATGGAAGCTCTTGACTAGAAAAAATTTGAGATCGAATGGTTTTATAAGATGGATCAAGAGCTTTATGGAAACTAATGATAGCTTGAAATTCCAAATTCTTGATAAGAGTTTGGAGACCAGCCTGTGGAGACATAAGTACCTTCATTTCCTCATACAACCTTTTAAAAAGAAATCCTTTAAAGAACGACCCTGCTGCTGAGAGCGATAGAATCCTTTACAAACTTCATGAATACAAGTGAAGTCCCCTTTACCAGAGAACATAAATTCCAAATAAGCCATAATTTCTTTTACCGTGTTGCAATGGCTAACTGAGGTCAAGATCCGGGGTTCAATAGAGTTCTGAATCTGAAAGAGAAGACAAGCGTCTGCTCGAGACCAGGCTAAGTTTTTTTCACTGTTACCAGTCGAAGGATCCTGGGTTAAGTGGGCTTCTTTTTCAACCCCCAATAAGTAAACCCAAACAGTTTTGTTCCAATCATTATAATTGGTTCAACTCAATTTTGCATCAGTGATCTTAGCAGACATAGGCAGCATATCAGATGTTTGAGATTCAGCCATTGACTTATAATCAAATACTTCACACTAACCGGGCACTAAATATGGTCAAGAATACCAACAGAAAAATTCGCAAATGTGCACAAGTCAAATACAACGAGCAAATAGATCACACAAGGATCCCAAAATGACAAATAATTGTCCAGAATTGCCTATTAACAAAGGCCAAATGCACACTAGATTCCAAACACAAGTTTCCTACATAGGCTCTAACACCATGTAAGATAATAATCTATATTGCTTGTCTCATTCATGTACAATGATCTAATATATATACAAATAGGGAGAGCCATACTCTTAAAGGCTCATTAAGACTAATTATGGGGAATCCCTAAATTAAGGGGATTGATACATTAGGGGGATTGAGAACTGAATTAGGGGGATTGATAATCGTATATTGATTTCCTGTTTCCTAAAACCCTCTAATCTAAATAATGAATGCTCTAGGTTCAAGTAAAAAATGCCGCAGGTTAGATGCAGAGGGCATTGAGAAAAACCAGCGCCATATAGGATGAGTTAAAATAAGTCAAAATATGTTCACACGGTTAGACATGTCTACTAAAAAACTAAATTATAATATTAAGTAAAGATATCAACTTACCCATGCCACTAGAAGCATCCATGTATTCTCTTACCTTATATATATCACACACATATATAAATTGCAACCAAAAAAATATAGTTACAAAAATATATCACAACAACTAATCAACATTATTCAAATGTGAGTTGTGGAAAAGAAAAAGACTACTATGGGGGACCACCAATGTTTGTATAAAATAATCAAAATTTAATGGATACACCCACATCTGTCATGGGCAGATAAATGCATCAGCTTCATAAGCAAACAAAATCTTCAAGTGCTGGGCCACAATGCGTATGGTATACTTTTTCAATATTCTTCTTCGAAAATAGACAAACCACAACCCTTTTTAGTTACCAGCATATCTTATTTGACACTGTACAGTTTAGCAGCTTTCTCACCATGGTGTCCTTATTTGTCAGATTTTTAAAGAAATAATTTGAAGTTCTTTGAGGTTCAACATATCCTATTCTCACTCATTCTGTCATCCTAACTATAAGCATAAAGAAGCATATAAATTGAAAGTAGGTGAACAAAATAGTATATCTAACACTTGGATTTAACGGATTCTACGCAATCTCTCCACCCCCAATACAGATTAGCAATGAGAGGAGACTAAAGCTATTTCAACTGCATGACCTCAAAGCAACAAGAAAAGTAGTCAATCGAAGTATGATGTGGTGAAGTCAGTCAAAGATGGTGAGCGAGAGAGGTCCGAAGAGGTGTAGGTTTTTATTCTTTTTCTTTATCATCCCTACATTTTTTTCTCTTCCGTTGTGTAGTAACTCTTTTTTTTTAAAAAAAAAAAAGAAAGAAAAAACTTATCCTATGTGTACGCTGACAAGGACGCAATGGAGGTAACCTTTGACAGAGTTAACACGTTAATGACATGTCAGTTCCGTTAATGAAACATCTATCAACATGATTCACCTTGACTCTGTAATAGCAAGGATGAAACTATAAAATGACTAAACTTTAGGGACACGATTCAAACTTTGGGGGTTGAGTTACAAACTTGGACACTATAAGGATTATATAATTAATTTTTTAAGAAAAATTACTTTATTAATAATTTATTTGATCACTGTTCAACCACAATTAATCCAACCAATGAAGTTTAAACCATTGCCTTGACTTGTTTAATAACTGGTCCAATATTTATAATAATAATAATAATAAGCTCAGTATTGAGAATGTTAAGCGTTTTTTTGTCACAACTCACACTTCCAATGGGTTGGGTTTCTCTCATTATCCTTTTCTCATCTCTTAGATGGGTTGATGAGGGATAAAGAGAAAAAAGATTAGGAGAGATCTCCTTCCTACTTCCAACATATTCATATTTGGTCAAACATACAATTGATGGTTATTGATAGGGTTGGGTGCATGAGCCATGAAGTTATTTAGAATAACATTTAATTGGAACCAAATGCTCTAATTTTCTTACAAATTAAAGTCATGACACTATAATGAAAACCAACAAAAAAGTTATAGGAAGAAGATATCCATTTTTCTACTAAGTAACAACAAAAATAAGCCTAATTATGATATAGCAAGTTTTGCACATTGTTTACTTTACACTTTAATATTAAAACAAATATGCATCAATGTCATTCACACTTGACTACAATACTAAAACATATAATGTAACATTATCCTTCACAATTGTTAAAAAAACATAAAAATCATTCACTCACAAGTATTACAGCATTGCAACTTTGCAAGAGTATTACCAAGCATAAGAGAGAGTAATTGTTTTCAACGAGCTTCAACCAGAGTGGTACTCATCTCATTTATTGAATTAACCCCTTCACTGATTGACAAATTTGGATCATCGCACTTAGTTATCTTGAAAAGAAATGCTGGTTGCTTTGGAGGAGCAAGAGTCGAGTCATTATCCAACATGGAAACAACTTCCAACATAGTTGGCCTATCTGTTGCATATTCTTGCACACATAAAAGTCCAATTTGGATACATTTCATAACTTCATATTTAGGGCATGTTTCACTGATTAATGATGGATCAACAATCTCCATAACTCTACTTTCTCTCCAAAGGTTCCAAATCTGAATTAATTGAATGCATTAGATAGTTAGATCATTATTATAATAGAAAGCTTAATTCAAGTTGTTCATTATCTATAATACCTACATGTCCAACTAAAGTAGAAGAAACATCGTCATAATGACCACTATTTTTTCTGCTAGTAATAATCTCCAAAAGTAATACTCCAAAGCTATATGCATCTGATTTTATTGAGAAAATTCCTTCCATTGCATATTCTGGTGACATATAACCACTACAAAAAATTATAGAAATATATGAATGATCATATCAATAAATATACTCAAATGATTTTAAGTATTGGGATTTTTTTTAATTTATTTCTAGCATATAATTTCATATGAATATATTTTGAATTTGTATGGAGCATAAATCATAAACATATCTAGCTCATGCTGACATGATATTTGACCATGAAGAATGGATTTAACAGGCAAGAATCTACATAATTTAGATATAGATATTGATGATAACGATGTGTGTGTAGAAAATCATTCCAACTTAATACTTGTTAGGTTAGTTTTTACTAGTACTTTCGGAACTTGTGTAAACTAGGAATATGCGTGTGTGTAATTCAATGCTAGGAAACTGTAGTGATTATATATATATAGTTGAGTATACTTACTAGGTTCCAACAACACGGTTCGTGTTCGCTTCAATTTGGTCTCTACCAAATATTCTTGCCATGCCAAAATCTGCAATTTTTGGATTCATTGTGGAATCTAACAAGACGTTGCTAGCCTTCAAGTCTCTATGAATTATTCGTAATCTTGAATCTTGATGAAGGTATAAAATTCCCCTTGCCACTCCACAAATGATGTCAAATCTTTTCCTCCAATCTAATTGTAATCTTTTTGCTTGATCTAAATAAAAGTTGTAAGCTATTAAAAGTGAAGAATATATTGCTTAATCAATTCTTTTATTTTCTAAAATTGAAAAAGCTGAAAATAGCTATATGTTGAAAGCTTAAATGACTATTATCAACACACACAAAAAAGAAAAGAAAGAAAGCTTGGATGATAAGAAGACATACCAAAAATGAACGAGTCTAAGCTTTTGTTTGGCAAATATTCATATATCAACATCTTCTCTTCTCCATCTATGCAACAACCTAAGATCCTCACAAGATTTCTGTGTTGGAGTTTTGCAATTAAAGTAACCTCATTTCTGAATTCTTCAATGCCTTGTCCAGAATACTTTGATAGCCTCTTAACTGCTATTTCCATTCCATCTTTAAGTAGACCCTAATGTCAAAATCCATAGTTAATTCATGAATGCATGTGTACATTTTATCTTTGTTATATTAAACAAGTACTATAAATAATAAGCTAATGGCATTGTAAAAAATGTTGATCCTACTTAAGAAATTTGAGACTAGTTACATGTAATAGCTACCTTATATACAGAACCGAAACCACCTTTTCCAAGCATATTAGTGTCTGAGAAATTGTTTGTTGCCTCAACTATGTCCTTTAGATCAAAGAGAGTTACATCGGAATTGTTTTCTCCATCAAACAAATATTCTTTGTGCAACCTTTTTGCTGTGTTAAACCAAAAAAAAAAAAATTAAGAAATTTGTAAGAGAGTTGTAATGCAGCCAATTATCACTTTAGATTGAAAATGAGACAAACCTTCAAATAAGGTTTTTTTTTTTGTTGGAATGAAAAGGGAAAATTGTTGGGAAATCCCCATTAAAAATTATATTGGTGAGAAAGATTTAAATCAGTGTATTTATACACTGTGTGTAAAAAAATAGCAGAGTATTACAAACAATCTAATACTTTGTGTGTATAAAAAAACTTATCAAGTATTTTTCACGGGGCACTTTTTCCCATATTCCCGAGAAAAGATAAAGCTTACCTTGGTTATTGTACGTTACAAACCAATACACTAGAGAAATCACCAGGAATGTTATTAGGCACATAGAAATGACTACGAGTGTCACCATTCCCTCCTTGCCCAGAGAACCATAATGCTTCTTCCTTCCATATTTAGCTGCATACAAGAACATACCAAACCGGAATTTATGTTCAAACAAGTTTTTCATAGACGTAATTGTAATAATATTATATCACTTAGGCTTTGCTGTTAATTATAGATGAACAAAATAAATTTTATAAAAATAAATAAAATATTATTCCCTACACCATATGTCAACTAGTAAAGAACTTGGCTAACATTAGTCGAACATTAAAAGAAATTTAAAAAAAAAAATCCAATAAATGACAGAGACGAGGAATTTTACAAATAATAAAAATATTTTATTAAATTTTGCAAATAGTCTTTTATTAAATATCAATATGTATGATTTTACACATAACCAAGAACAGTAAGTTTAACAAACAAATTTATATGTAGTTTAATTTTAAAACTTTTTTTTTTTATCAAAAATAGTATATGGATGACTTTAATCCCCTTTTGCGAACAACTTACCCCCTTTTTTCATTAGGCACAAGTATTTTATTCGAGGCATTATTGGAATTTTAAAAAAATATTAATAAATTATTTTCATTACTCTCATGGTCTCACTCTCATTCCTCACATAATATTTTGCACCATGCAGAACTATTATGACTGCATTTAATCCTAATATATATTCGTTATCAAAATAATACTTGATACTTTTTTCAAAAAAAAAAAAAAAGACTTGATAATATAATAGGAAATTTTGTCTTTAAAAACAATTAAATTTTTTTATTTAGAGATGAAGATTAAAAATTAAGAATTTTGATATCACAATTTATATAAATTTTTTAATTAACAATAAATAATATGATCACAAATAAATATTCATATCTTATCAATATACAATGAAAGGCTTTTGGGTGGTAGTAAAATAGTATATTTAATATGATAATGTTTTATTTCTTGTAGTTTTTTTTATTTTTTTTTATTTTTATTCTCAATTTTAATAAAAATCTTATTTGTATAATTATATTATTATTATTATACTAAATTATAATTTGAGTTATTAAACTTAACACAAAACATCATGGAACAAAGTGGAATTTAACAATTGAGTCAAATTACCTCCATGCCCCTAATTTATTAAGAAAAATTGAAGTATGCAAGTTTTAGCAACACTTTTCTAGTTTATCAAAATTTATATATCCCTATTACCAAAAAAAAAAAAAAAAACCTATATAACCCGCTTGAGGATTGACCATATATGGTAAGCTCTCAAATTAAAGAATATTAATGCCCTGAAACTTGATCTGAGATTTCAATAGTTTAGCAATTCTTTAAGTTTACCAACGATGATGTTTGCTATCTCTTATTAGGGGACAAGGTTCTGATAAGCTAGAATTGAGACTAAGAGAAATCAAGCAATAGGATATTTATTTCAAATTTAAATTTTACCAACTTGATTTGAGATTTCATTAGTACAGGAATTTTTATACTGGATTTTCCCGATTATTTAATTAATTTTAACATTTACCAACTTGATTGATTTCTTTTACCCTTGATAGAAAAAACGGAAAACAAGTAGAGTAAAGAATATACCCAATTCATGAGCATCCACACGCACGTACAAATCTTGGCCCACATTGCCAAATGTTCTGATGTCTTCCATATCAGCATGCCACGTCAAGCACCCACTTTGTTTGACCTCATCTAAATTTGTATATGCTACACACGAACAGTCCCTCAGGCACTTCTCCTCACACCCTTTCAAGCTCATACTCTCGCTCTTATCCACACGTGCCTTTGTTGTGTCCGGCACCTTCACACGTGCCACTTTCACAAACCCCTCCCCGCTTTGACACGTCGACACATATTTCTTTCTCACACACCCGCTCGATCCATTTCTCATATTCCACTCTTGCAGGTTCATGGGTTCGAATCCTGGCAAGCACACGCACTCAAACTTGTCCCCATTATATGGGTCACACTTACTATTTGATCCGCACCAACGATAATGGTCACAGTCCTCTGTTGGACCATACCATACTTGGAGCCATCTTTTCTCCTTAGCTTGCCAAATAGTTCTTGTCTCATGACCGGTGTTGTCTAACACCATTCTTAAGAAAATTGAAGGATCTACAACTCGAGCCACCATGCTAACTTCATCTGCATTGTCAACAAAGGTGACTTTGAAGATGAAGTTGGGTGTCATTTCAGGTATACCACTCCATCTTTGACCAGTCCAAGACCCACCCCGCCAAAAAGGAGCTCCATTTTTGTAAATGAATAGTTGAGGATAACCTGTTGGGTCAATCATGTGAGTCACGTTTCCCAATCCTGGGTCGTCTGGGGATTTCCATGACGTAAAAAACCGATTAAAACCGGTTTTCCGGTCAACCCCAAATTTCATGAATGGAAGCGATGTATCACCAGGATAGTCAAAACTCTGCCATATAACCTTTCGTGTACCTTGGTTTCGGATCAAAACCAAGTTTCCGGTGTCTTGAAGCTTAGCAAAGGTGTGACTAGAAGATGGGATTGAAACATTGGAAGACCAAATGGAGCTATTTCTGTTCAAATGGGTATCATTGTAAACAAGAACGATGTTTCCCTGGGTGTTAATCAAAAGAACTCCGGAGTTATCATAAAGAGGATTCTGTCTATTAGCAACCCAAACAACGGTTGGTTTGGAAGATCTATTATACCATATTCCAACATAGCGCTTTGTCGAGTTGTTGCTGGGGGTGAAGAAACCGAGGGCAAAGGTTCCTCCATCCGAGGCCAAAACGTCACCGTCTCTGAGGGATTGGCTTGGGGTTATTCTAGTAAGGGGGAGACAAGAAGAATGAAGCACCAAGAGAAGAAACACGAGGATAATGATCAGAATTATGTCTTTTGCAGAAGGGAGCTTCATGGTGGTAACGGAGGAGCAAGAGATAAAGCTGGGGTTAAATTTCATAAATATGTTCTATATATATATATATATATATATAGCTGAGTTACAATACGTTAAAGGAGAAAGATATTTGTAGTATCTCTTATCTTGATAGATAGTTAGGTGTGTGCATGTGATTGTGATTGTGATCGTGCATGTGCATGTGACTTGTGAAGTGTGATGTGGAACTGTTTAAAAAAGTCTTTGATCTTGATGTGACCAAAAGTAAATGTCGTTGGTCATTGAAGCTCCTTAACTAGACTATTCAGACTAATTTATATGTTCATAATATATCTCAGTTCAACTAATTCTTCTGAATCAAAAATAGTAGTTAACTCGTTGAATTTGTTTTAAATTGAAAGAAATTTTCAACTTCAGCCATATTCAACGATACTTTTTTTCAGACATATTAAATGATATATTGAAAGAGAGAGAAAAATATAAGGAGTTATATTTGAAGATAGGGATGACCCTGGATTAGACTGGACCGGGTTTGACATCAACCTGAGATTTGGTCTAAAGAAAACATCGGACTGTATAAGGTAATCTTTGGTCTAGTTTAGTCCAACACCAATTCGAAGCCGGGTTAAACCAGACTAGGTTCGGAAGGCAAAATTTGAACATAATAAATACAATTAGGTCCATTAAAACAACATAGATCTATGAGAACATCCAACAACATTCAACAACAATATTCTGGCAAAAAAAAAAAAAAAAAAACTACTCTCTTCGATCCAAAATATAAGACATAGTTGTTTTTCTTAGAAAGATGAAGGAAATTAATTAAATTACTTTAGAGTATTTTTATTTCTATTTTTTTCTCTAAATTAATTAGTTTGACTAATGGAATGATATATAATCTAAGGATACGTACACAATATATGTCATGATTAAGTAACTTATTTAGCTTCCTTAATCTTTCTAAAAAAAATGTCAATTATGACTTATATTTTGGATTGGATGGAGTATATTGGAAAAAAAATATTTAAATATGATAAATACCATCGAGATAATAAAAATATCTATAATCATATAAAATCATCATAATAAATAAACATTAATTATAAATCCTTAAATAAACTCCAACAACATTTAATAAAAAAAATGTAACATTTAAATTATAAAAATATTTTTTAAAAAAATTGATTTGGACTAGACCAGACTAGTTCAAGTGGCCTGGTCTAAAACTCAGTTCAACTCAACTAGTTAGTCTAGTCCAATCTAGTCTAATTTTACTATGTTGCTTAATTGGATTGGACCAAACCAAATCATACCAGGTTAGATTGGATTAGACTGGACCAGACCATCATGTTTTTGCATACCCCTATTTGAAGATTAATTACAAGAATAAAATAGAATAATAAGCATTAATTGCTCTATAAGTGATTTTTATTATGAACCGGACTATTTTGTAGCGGAGGTTTGAAAAACACTTCAGAATTGATATCTTTGCATTGTTTGTGAAAAATATATAATTAAAGGGCATTTTGTTAAACTATTCTGTAAGGGAAATTGGGTATCCTAAACTAATAAGTGGTGCAATGTTGCTCTTGTGCTAAATATTCATTAACTTAACAGTTAATTGCCGAAGATTATTACAGAAAAGGTCCAAGACGGTATAAATACCCTATAAAAGATTAACACCAATTAAGTTTCAAAAATTACAAATAAATGTCAAGAGACTAATGTTATTTTTTACCCTTGTAAAAGACTAAAATATCATTTTAACCAATAACTTTATCTGACTACTCGGTGATTATTGAATCGTCATCGCTAAGAACAACACTTTGATGACTAAGTAATTAAAAATATTATATTTATTTTAATAATAATATATTAAAACATTCATACTTTAATATTTAGTAATTTAAATAATATTACTATTTACAAATCTTCATTGAGATTTGTTTTCCAATGTATCATAGATAATTAAAAAAGGGATATTTTGAGAAAACCAATACACATAATAATTAACTTAGTTAATTTTCTTAATCTATATGAATTAATTATCAAGCTCTTATATTTTTAATCGTTGGTATAGAAAGTTTTAAACAACATTTAATGTAAAGAGAGATTATGCAATTTGGGTTTACCTGATATTCGGTTCATCTAACCGTGAAGACTTGAGATCAACAATAATAATGGAGAAAATGCATGCGCATGCACGTGATTGTGATGAAGTGTGGTAGAGACACACAACGAGAAAAGGTGTAGGACTTTCCAAAGCCTTTGGTCGTGATCTTGCCAAAAGTATAAGTCTTCTTCACGAGAGCGTATGTTTAGGTTCCAATAAAATTTCAGAAAAGATCTTTGCACTATTACGGACGTTTGAGAAAAATATCTAGGTTGACATTCATAGTCCAATGTTCACTATTTTACGTTGGCTAAAAAGATGTTCACTATTTTACAGACACACATCACACGTGTGTTTTTAAATGACCGAATAGTCCCTTACACGCTTACCAATTTCTGTGTTCCTAGCAACTAAGGTCCCGTTTGGTTCAGGGAATTTTAAAAGAGGGAAGGGAATTTAAAAGAGAGAAGAGAAGGGAAAGGAAGATAAGAGAGAACTTAAAAAAATAGAACTGTTTTGTTGGCATGGGAATAGAACTTAAGTTGACTGGAAATAAAATGTTTGATTTGAAGAATTTGGGGTGGATTAAGTGGGAACTTGAGACGAAATTCCCATTATGCCCTTATGTAAAAAATGCTGGAGAACAAAAACTATGAATAAAAAAAGCCGGGAAACCAACCAAATCGAGTTGGGGCTCAATTTAAGAATGGAACCAGATGAGGATGGGAAACGATAGACTGACGAGCAGAACGGTGGTGGATGTGAGAAGGATGAGAAGCATGGAACGAAATTGGAGATGAAACAAAAAGAAAATAACTTGGTGCGAGAATGAATAATCCACGACAAATGGGGAACAAAACGATTTAACATTGAATCTCGTTATGCTACATTGATAAACAAACCGAAAAAAAGTTTTCTTATAACCAGAGGCATACCTATGATAGGTTGAGTTTGCAAAAAGAAATTGCAAAACAACATAGATGTGGAAGTTCGAACTGAATAGCTAAGTTCGAACTTTCATCATATCAACTACACCAGTACAGTAAACAACAATACACGACAAATGACTTACAAAAAGTGGCAACCTAATCCTGAATCATTACAAAAACACAAACCAAGCTGTCCAGTTCGAACGGCACATATGGATTGATTAGTTTCAACCCTTTCACATTCACTCTGGTTCACGAGCAGCACGCTATCGGAGAAAAATCATCACACAAATTAAACACCCATTTCATCTTATTACCTAGTTTCGATAGTCTTCTGCAACTTTGAGCTGGAAAGCAAGATTGAGCTCGAAAGCAATATTCAGATCGCAAACTTTGAGAGCTATCGAACCAACACTAGATTCAGATCGAGTTCTCGCAGCACCTACTTCTCTCTCTCGTAGCTTGTGATTGTCGCAGACCGAGAAGCGGCATCAAAGAGAGCTGCTCTATTTGAAGTTTTTAGGGGCTTTTTTGACCCAAATTTTCAACCTCCCGGGAACATTTTAAAGATCCCGCCATTTTGAGTTGGAAATCTGATTCCCACGTTCGTGGGAGCTGAGGACCTAGAGGGAATCCAACTCACCGGAAGTCCCCTGCGCCAAACGGTCTTTTTAAGTGGGAACTTTCCCAACTTCCCTTTCCCTCCTTCGAATTCAATGAACCAAACGGGACCTAAGTATTTACCGTAATGTTGAGGCGGAAAGGGAGCAGTTGATAAAAACACTATCAATGTTTAAAAGTGTTAAACTCAATGGTGAGGCTAAGTGAAAAATGATAATTAGATACAGAAAAATATTGAAAGGGCACGCCAATGAATGAACCTGTAATACCCCAAAATTTGACGTAGGGTAAATATCATAAATTTGTAGAATATACCTATTGAAAATAGGTGAATATGAGGTCTCAAACACCTTGTATTGAATTTATCTTATTATTAGGACAATTTCTCCTGAGATTAAATAATGTGCGAAAAGGTCCCTAAGACATTAGCTACTTTGCAAATAGGTCCCTGAAATATTTATGGGTTATAAAATACCCTGAGAATATTATGATAAATCCTGAGAGGCAATTAAATATTCATTAAAAATTAGAGAGTATGTTGTCTCTAATTTAGGTAATTTATAAGATTATTTTCCTTGGGAAATAATGAGGCAAAATTAAATATCATTTTGGGGAACATAAATTGCCCCATGGTTTTTAATATTTTGCATAATGCATAAATTATCAATTTCAGTAAAATAGTTGTGAGA
Organism: Acacia confusa; assembly: GCA_037074495.1. Lineage (NCBI taxonomy): Eukaryota > Viridiplantae > Streptophyta > Magnoliopsida > Fabales > Fabaceae > Acacia > Acacia confusa. The sequence continues at coordinate 20,590,357 of CM073504.1, read as the reverse complement.
TAATAATTATTACTAATTAAGGAAATTGTCAACAATTAGTAAGTGATTAATTAGATAATTAATGGCTAATTGTTTAGACATAAGATAAAGAGAAAAAGGTGAAAATTACTTAAAATAAATATATATATACAAATAAAAACGAAAATTAGAAGAAAAATAAAGAAAAATGAAATGAAAATTAAGAAATTAATATCTAGATATTTACATTAAAATAATAATATAATTAAGACATGTGGTAATTAAATAATATTATAATAGTAAAAATGTGAACAGGATAAATGACCACGGATAGAAATAAAATCCTACCTAGAAAACCGTGAACTAGGTTTCTTGAGTCAGAGCATATTACGGACGAGTGAAATTTTATCCCGAGATAGCCGGTCTCCGAATTCATTTCTGTAACCGAAAGAGCAATTTGGAGATCCGGATAGGAAGATATTTTGAAGAAATTAAGCAGATAATCAAAATAGGAGCTCTTAGAAAGTCAGACCGTTGTGGCAATACGGGCATAAGTAGGGAAAAACCAGAGCATATTATTGGCCAGTGGATTTTTATCCAGAAGCTAATACCGGCCAAAATTGTTTCTGGAATCGGACACGAAAACCGAGGATTTTCAGCTGATAACGGAATGTCCCTAACAGGATCTGAAATAGAGTTAAAATATGACATTTGAAAGAGGAAGTAAAAAGCTTCAGCATGTCATTATCGGAATTTTGAGATTTTACGAAATTTCGCGATCAGGATACCGAATCAGGAATTTTACCTGATAAGCAAGATGACATAAGGCTTGATGATGCAGCAGGGATGACATCATCCTTGAGAGGTGTAAGGCCAAGATCTTGCCACCTCCAAGAAGTGCGATCTAACGGCCAGAAACTGATCAGACAAAGTTCAAAGGAATTACGAAAATGCCATTGGGCTTTTCTATAAATAGGCCATCATTCCTCTTCATTCTTCACCAATTCACACAATCCTAGAGAGAAGTTAGAGAGAGGAGCTCTGGAGGAGAAGTCCGAGGAAAATTCGTAGCGAAGCTCTGAGTAAGTCTTTCGGTCCCTAGTCTTTAGTCTTAAGTTCTTTCGGTAGTTCTTAGAGTTTTAGAGTAGATCTTTAATCTTCCAGTATATTTTAGATATCATGTTTTAGGATAGATATGATATTTATTTTGGGAAATATATTGGAGTTAGAGATATGTGGAAATTCTGGAAGATTAGGGTCAAGATAGCGAAGTGCTGGCGAAATTCCGCCGATTAGGGGATCAGGGGCAAAATGGTAATTTGTACCTAAAATGCCTGTTATGATATCAAATATTGATAAATGTGATATTATCATTATAGGATATCAGTAATCTTGTTCCGCTGTCATTTCGCTGTTTTCTGTCAAAAGTACGGTTTACCATCAACGTACTAAACGCTCGTCAACGAAGGTACGTTCGCGTACTGTAACACTAACTCTGATGCCTATTGTATGCTTATATGTGATAGACAACTATACAAGTGAATTGTATAGATAACTTTACATGTGATGTGTATTGTTAACATGGATAACTATACATGTGAATTGTATAGATAACTATACATGCGATGTGTATTGTTAGCATAGATCACCTTACATGTGATGTGTACGGTGGATATATTAATCTTGCATCTGCTATATACTTATGTGTTGATTAATGCTGTGATGTCATACATATATTGTTTACATAAGTATGAGGTTAACCGTTACCTGAGGTTCAATGCATGGACCTCAGCTCTTAATATAGCTTCAGGATCAGGAGGACTAAGCACCAAAGATAAGGGCAAGCAGCATGCTTAGAGTCCCAGCCGAAGAATTTCTTTTTGGACTTGTATTCCCATATCAGTAAATATTCGGACCTTTGTACTGTTGTATAAGCAACTAGGTACCTCAACAGGATGTTTATCAGATACTCTCTCTTTTAAATTGCTCTGATGCTCTACTCTAATGAAAGTACCTCATTCCGCTTTTGAAAAATGGGATGTTACATTTTGGTATCAGAGGAGTTGTCTTGACATAGATCTGACTAAGTTATTGCAAACCTTTTGGTGCCGAAGGCAGGGCTAGTCTATGTGGGTAAGCCAATCAGTCGCCGTGAACTCGGTGAGGCCCCCATAATAGACACCTACCTGGCCAATTGGTTTAAGTAACGGAGTTAGACTCTACGTTTTTTTTTAAAGAGCATGTTTTGAAAATGAGTACTGATATAGCCTAGGTTGCTGTATCACCTTACATCGGTATACCAGTCTAAACCGGTATACTATCTTGAACCAGTGTACCACCCTCTGTTGGTGCATCCCTCTAACCCAGAATTGTCATATCCACCATCCGTACTGGTACGATATCAGTCTCTGTTAATCTTGGCGTGATAACTTTAGACTAGTATGTCTATAATACATTTTGTGTCTAGCAAAGCATTCATTGCACTAGGTAATAAGAATAATGCCTACAGCCTGGGGATAATCTCCTAGGTACGTATTGAGGGAAAAAAATTTTAGTGTTGTGGTAATGAATTGAGCCGGAAGGCCAGTGTGTGTTAAGCCGAATGACTGAGTGAATCAGGCAGAAAGGCTTGTGTAACCTAGCACGATTAGGGTGGACGAGAAGTCCTGTGTTTGAATACTATACCTGGGTACAAGGTAAATAAAATTGTTAGGGTGCATGTTTAGTAAGCATCCATAGGAAGGGAATAGACTGTACGTCTAGATTAATTCTCTGAAGTTATATGTTCAAATTTCGAGGGCGAAATTTTGTTTAACGGGGGGAGAAATGTAATACCCCAAAATTTGACGTAGGGTAAATATCATAAATTTGTAGAATATACCTATTGAAAATAGGTGAATATGAGGTCTCAAACACCTTGTATTGAATTTATCTTATTATTAGGACAATTTCTCCTGAGATTAAATAATGTGCGAAAAGGTCCCTAAGACATTAGCTACTTTGCAAATAGGTCCCTGAAATATTTATGGGTTATAAAATACCCTGAGAATATTATGATAAATCCTGAGAGGCAATTAAATATTCATTAAAAATTAGAGAGTATGTTGTCTCTAATTTAGGTAATTTATAAGATTATTTTCCTTGGGAAATAATGAGGCAAAATTAAATATCATTTTGGGGAACATAAATTGCCCCATGGTTTTTAATATTTTGCATAATGCATAAATTATCAATTTCAGTAAAATAGTTGTGAGATAATAATTATTACTAATTAAGGAAATTGTCAACAATTAGTAAGTGATTAATTAGATAATTAATGGCTAATTGTTTAGACATAAGATAAAGAGAAAAAGGTGAAAATTACTTAAAATAAATATATATATACAAATAAAAACGAAAATTAGAAGAAAAATAAAGAAAAATGAAATGAAAATTAAGAAATTAATATCTAGATATTTACATTAAAATAATAATATAATTAAGACATGTGGTAATTAAATAATATTATAATAGTAAAAATGTGAACAGGATAAATGACCACGGATAGAAATAAAATCCTACCTAGAAAACCGTGAACTAGGTTTCTTGAGTCAGAGCATATTACGGACGAGTGAAATTTTATCCCGAGATAGCCGGTCTCCGAATTCATTTCTGTAACCGAAAGAGCAATTTGGAGATCCGGATAGGAAGATATTTTGAAGAAATTAAGCAGATAATCAAAATAGGAGCTCTTAGAAAGTCAGACCGTTGTGGCAATACGGGCATAAGTAGGGAAAAACCAGAGCATATTATTGGCCAGTGGATTTTTATCCAGAAGCTAATACCGGCCAAAATTGTTTCTGGAATCGGACACGAAAACCGAGGATTTTCAGCTGATAACGGAATGTCCCTAACAGGATCTGAAATAGAGTTAAAATATGACATTTGAAAGAGGAAGTAAAAAGCTTCAGCATGTCATTATCGGAATTTTGAGATTTTACGAAATTTCGCGATCAGGATACCGAATCAGGAATTTTACCTGATAAGCAAGATGACATAAGGCTTGATGATGCAGCAGGGATGACATCATCCTTGAGAGGTGTAAGGCCAAGATCTTGCCACCTCCAAGAAGTGCGATCTAACGGCCAGAAACTGATCAGACAAAGTTCAAAGGAATTACGAAAATGCCATTGGGCTTTTCTATAAATAGGCCATCATTCCTCTTCATTCTTCACCAATTCACACAATCCTAGAGAGAAGTTAGAGAGAGGAGCTCTGGAGGAGAAGTCCGAGGAAAATTCGTAGCGAAGCTCTGAGTAAGTCTTTCGGTCCCTAGTCTTTAGTCTTAAGTTCTTTCGGTAGTTCTTAGAGTTTTAGAGTAGATCTTTAATCTTCCAGTATATTTTAGATATCATGTTTTAGGATAGATATGATATTTATTTTGGGAAATATATTGGAGTTAGAGATATGTGGAAATTCTGGAAGATTAGGGTCAAGATAGCGAAGTGCTGGCGAAATTCCGCCGATTAGGGGATCAGGGGCAAAATGGTAATTTGTACCTAAAATGCCTGTTATGATATCAAATATTGATAAATGTGATATTATCATTATAGGATATCAGTAATCTTGTTCCGCTGTCATTTCGCTGTTTTCTGTCAAAAGTACGGTTTACCATCAACGTACTAAACGCTCGTCAACGAAGGTACGTTCGCGTACTGTAACACTAACTCTGATGCCTATTGTATGCTTATATGTGATAGACAACTATACAAGTGAATTGTATAGATAACTTTACATGTGATGTGTATTGTTAACATGGATAACTATACATGTGAATTGTATAGATAACTATACATGCGATGTGTATTGTTAGCATAGATCACCTTACATGTGATGTGTACGGTGGATATATTAATCTTGCATCTGCTATATACTTATGTGTTGATTAATGCTGTGATGTCATACATATATTGTTTACATAAGTATGAGGTTAACCGTTACCTGAGGTTCAATGCATGGACCTCAGCTCTTAATATAGCTTCAGGATCAGGAGGACTAAGCACCAAAGATAAGGGCAAGCAGCATGCTTAGAGTCCCAGCCGAAGAATTTCTTTTTGGACTTGTATTCCCATATCAGTAAATATTCGGACCTTTGTACTGTTGTATAAGCAACTAGGTACCTCAACAGGATGTTTATCAGATACTCTCTCTTTTAAATTGCTCTGATGCTCTACTCTAATGAAAGTACCTCATTCCGCTTTTGAAAAATGGGATGTTACAGAACCAATTGTAGTCAAACTCGTAAGTTTACTCTTGAATCTTAAAATTTTTTATTTTTAAATTATAAAACTGTGTCAATTCATTCTTAAACTCGTGTTAGCTTTAAACTTAGCTAAATTCACAAATTCACATACCCAGTTTATTATATTTACATTTGTAACCGCTTAATTTGCATTAATTCGATGTAAACTTGTGCTTTTTTTTTTTTTGCATTTAATCATGTTTATTGGCAACATAAATATATTTTATAAAAATTCCTGTGTTGAGCATGATAATTATTAATATATTTAAACTAAAATATTTGTATTTAAAATATATTTAAACCAAACTGTTGTCATTTTATTTTCATTATTTAATTACATAGTTTTTAACAACGATTTATTGATAAATGTAAATCCATACTAGTTTAACATTCGACTACCTTGTGTATATTTTTAACTATTTGCAAATATCTTACATTTAATGCATAGTTGAAGATGAATTGAATATAACCTAAAAAATAGTTTCACATGGGTCCTTAAATTTAGTTAACTTTAAAAAATGAGTTAAGGTGCAAAAATGCACATGTGTTTTATTAAGAGGTACGTCCAACACTAAATACTTTTTTTATGTGCAAAAGTGCACATATAGTTACAAATTAGGTGCAAAAATATTGTTTGACTTCTTTTACTAACTAGACAATGACATAGCTTTCAAATGTGCGAAAATATACATGTAGTTTGGTTAAAAGAGCGTCCAACACCAATTGTTATTTTAAGATTTAATAATTTTCTTTCAATTAAAAGAAAATTATTATTTCTCTAGGTATAATTCCTGGAAGGCCAAATTTTTTATTTCCATAATTTATCTTCTTCTTTTTTAAAAAAAAAAAAATCCTTATTAAATTTTCTAATTAATGATTAATAAATGAATATTTATGGATTTGAAATTTGATATTATAAATACTATATTTAATTAAAATTATATTTGATATTATTAAATATATTTAATTTCATAATTATTTCTTTAAGTATTTATTTTTAAAAATTAAAATTATTTTTAAGTAAATATATTATTTATAATATCAAATTTCAAAGGCATAAATACTTATTTATCAATTATTAATTATAAAACTTATTGAGGATTTTCTTAAAAAAAACAAATTATGGAAATAAAATTTTTACTGTTTTTACCTATTAAATAAATCCCCATCTCAATGTGATAAATTAGAAGAAAAAATTTGAACTCTCGGGAATTGTACCTAGATAAATAATATTTTTTTAATTGAAATAAAATTATTAAATTAAAGAAAAACACTTGGAGTTGAGTGCTCTTTTAACCAAATCATATGTATATTTTTGTGCCTTTGAAAGTCACATCATCATCTAGTCAGTAAAAAAAGTTAAACTTAACTATTAAATGGTATTTTTGCACCTAATTTGTAACCACGTGTGCACTTTACACCTAAAAATAAAAAACACTTGGTATTTAGCGCTCATTGGGGTAAATCACATGTTTATTTTTGCACTTTAACCATTAAATTTTTTTTTTATTTTATTGGTGAATTTATGGTGATAATATTAATTATAAATATAAATTTTCATTTAGAGGGTAGTGGAACACCAAGCCCTAAATCAAATATAATATGTGTGAATTTATAAAAATGAATTACTTTTATTATTATTATTTTTTGTATTATTTCTATCATTGTTAAATGTTTATTGGTGAAATCAATTAATGTTTTAATCGTCAAATAATTGTCAAAATTGAAGTGGGGAAAAAACCGATTGAGGCAAACTTAATCAAATCCTATTGAAAAAGGAAGCTTAACAACTGACTAGTTTAATCAATTATTAGTTTGACCCGGTGCTTGTTTAAATAGCATGTTTAATCAATTAAGAAAGAATGTATTCAAACACTCATATTTTTATTTAATTAATTATAAGACTCTCAACTAAACACACATATTTGTTATAAGATCCTCAATGTATGATTTTGACGTAAATCATTCAATCAAAAAGCAGTGGCCTGTAAGAGTTGTTTATGAGATAATTGTGGTTGAGGGTATCGAAAGTATGAGTGTTTTCTTAATGTCACATAATTAATGTAATCAAAATATAGGTGTTTGGATCAAATTTTTGGTAAGCCACATTTTGGGATTTCATAATTAATTTTATTTGAACTATATGTATTTTGACTGAATTTTAAACTATTCTCAATCTTTAAATCGATCAATTTTTGTAATACCCCAAATTAAATAAAGATAATAATAATAATAATAATAATAATAATAAAGATATTAAAATTAAATAGGGTGTTGCACTTTGATCATTTAACCATAAGGTTTTAAATTTATATTTGTGTGAATGTACTATAAAACACTTTTGAAAAAAAATGGAAAAATAAAAAGATTGCTTTCACTAGATTATGATATTACCACCGTAAATCATCCAGTATAGAGAGCTTCTTTCATTTGGTGATAAAATGCAGGAAAATAAATGTCATTATTAATTGTTTGATATTAATTATATTCCTTTGAAATTTGAAAATTATTTCATAGTTTTATATCTAAATTACTATTAAAGCGATAATTAAGAGTATAATATTTATTATATATATATCTTTAAAATCCTAAGTGTTGGTTTTATATAATTTACTGATTGTTATATATAGTGTTCCCACCTGATTTATTATAGTAATAATATAGTAATAATTATAAATAAATTTATAAATAAAAATTAATAAATTTAAATTAGAATTTAATAAGTGACTTATTATTTTTCTTCATTAGATTAGTAATAGTAAAAAAGAAAAGAAAAGAAAAGAAAAACAAAAACAAAAAGGCCCAACCCACAAAGCCCAGCTCATAACTAAACCCTAAGAGCCTAATTATAAGTTAGGTTTAGCCGCCTAACTTTAGTCATCGTTCATTAGCTCCCTCTTTGAAAAAAATCCTTTGCGGCAGAGCTTCCCTTCTAGGAGTTTAGCAACCACGGAGACCAGGTAATCCTAATCCTCAGGACAATAACTTTGAATATTTGTTTTCCTTGTAGGTTTCTTATGTTGGAATTATATTTGATATATACATAATACTTCATACCTTTCGTTTTGCAAGATAAAAATATATACATATGTTTATTGTTTTGTCTTTTGTGAATCACCATCCCGTATGTGTATACCTCTGCGTGAATGAGAATGGGTAATTAATTGAATGGAGTTGTGTCTTGTTGTGAATCATCTCCCTGTATGCCTGTGTGAAGTTCCTGCGTGAATGAGAAGAGGTGAAATAATGAATTTTGAGGTAGGCCCGTGTGGCAATTGGAATGATTGAATGAGATTCATTAATTGAATTAAAGAATTGATGAATGCAGTTTATGCGTCTCTGTTCTTGCGTTTTTTTTTTGTACATACAATTGCATGGGTGACATGAATCGAACTATGGTTACAAACTAAATGATCACTAGATACCTAAAAAAGACGAACAAGACAGTATCATCAGAGTGTGATGCCTAGGGAGTAGTAGATGCTCCTATTTATGTCGTTGAAATTCTTAGATATTCCTAAGAGTGTGTTATATATTAAAAATTAAATTAAATAAGACTCATCTGTTCATAAAACAAGATAAAGCAGTGGAGTCCCTTACTTTATTTTCATTTGTTCATATATATATATATATATATATATATATATATATATATATATAGAGGTTTAAATTATAGTCTTGGAACCCTATAGTTTAGTTTGAGAAAACTCACGAGCTTTCATAAAAAGTTATAACTCTTGAGTTTGTGAAATTAAGATCAACCCTTTCTTATAGGAGTAAAAGATTTTATTATTATTGTTACAGATATCTGAATACACCTAATAAAAATAATTTAGGAATTTTATGAGTCTAAACTGCTTATAATAAATTAGCAAGTGGGAGGATAGCTTTGGGATGGTACCTCCCAAAGTGATGAACACACCCTTAGGCTTTATGCCTCCGATATGTTATTTGATGTAAACCGATTATATCCGTTCTTCCCAAAGTGGTTCCTGGCAGGATATCCGGGGCACTAGTAGCAACTTTGGGAAGAGGTGTGCACACTAGGAAGAATATGAATTATGGCCAATTTGATGATGATTTGTGACTGGCAGGTTTCCGGGTCACAGGGTAGACTGGCAGGATATCCGAGTCTACCATGGTTCTCTTCCCACTAAATAGACTAGTAGGATTTCCGGGTCTAAACAAAATTTAAAATGATAATGATTAAAGTTTGATGCAAATATCAGATGATATATATATACATTTGCTTTGATTAACAAATTTGTGTCAGACACCTTATGATTATACAAATATACGATATTTTATCTTGTAAATATTTTATTTTAATTTTATAATTGTTTTATTTTATTTCAATTTATTTATTTATTTACTTAATTATTTTAGTTTATGTTATATTATCTGTTCTTAATTAGGATTACCAGTGTTTGCTGATGTGTGTATTCTTGGGCTATGATGATCCTTCGGGGGAGCAGAATTTTAGTGAACAGGTTTCAAAGATTGGGGCTAGCAGTGAGAAGTGAGGATGACGGACAATAAACTCTAGTTATTACTTTATTTTATTTTATATTTTTTTTGAACATTCTGATTTATTTCCTGTAATAAGAAGCCTTGCACTTGTTCCATACAAGTGCGGTGATGACACCTTCCCGAAGTGGTTTATTTGGATTTTATTATTATCTATGAAAACTATCGACATTTTTTTTATTATTTTAATTCTAGAAATTCGGGGGTGTTATAAAGTTTAGAACATTATGGTTTTACTATATCAAAAATATAAATACAAAGAGCATTCAATTCGGAACTAACAACCAACAACGATATCATTTATTGCTCATTAATACTTTATGATATCTTTTGATTTCATTCTTCAGTGATTATATATTTACTCTGTGAGAGAGTCATCTTCATTCAATTGTTCAATTGTTTGTTGTAAAATCTCAAAGTGGTGGGACTTTGAGTGTGGTTGTTCGATTATAGATGTAAGGGGGAGTGAATCTAGTGAAATTACTTTGTGCTTATTGTAACCGTTTTGTGAAAGATAGTGGAAATCTCATAGGAGCTCTAGGGACTGGACATAGGCCACGTGGTTAAGGCTGAATCAGTATAAATCTGTGTGCACACTTCGAGGATATCTCTCTAACCTTTCCTTCATGATTTAATTATTAGTTAATATTGTTTTAATTTTTATAACTCACCCAATTCGCGCCCTCTTAGGTGATTCGATGTAACTAAAACCTTTCCTTTGGAACCTTGTCCACTACTATGACCACCAAGAAGGTACTCCACGATCAACTTTTCCACTCAATCAAGCCATGACTGGTACTAGTCCTAGACGGGATCAAACGTTCACATATATGATTCATATAGAGACACAGCCATATAGAGTATATGAGATTAGAGTTACTATCTGATTGCTTTATCCGAGTTGATTTTAAGAACTTCACTTGTTCCAGGTAATTATAGTTTCCTATAAGAACTCGTTATGGGCAACGGTCAATACTCATTTCAACTTTAGACATTTCAAATGTCTTCTAACACAATGTACCTAATATAAAAATACTAGATTGAGGCTATGTGCAAGATTTTATTGTTCTCTCATTTTTGCACATTTGCCCATATTTTGTAGAATTTGTACTATAATGTTAAAAACTCATATCTTCTAGCACAAATGTCTAAATGAGGTGACATAGACTCCTTATTAAGTCTAGTTTAGAGGATAAATGGTTCCAATAGCCAATCACATGCATATTATTCCTAGTTTAATAAAACAATGACCTCTGGCCAAATTTCATTTTAGAATTATAAGTAATTGTAAAAAATTCATAACTAACTGTAATCATGTCCAAATTCAAAAAATTACCTATCAAATTAAAGTTCATTATGTCTACTTTGATTCTAGAAATTTTCAATGAACTTGAACTTCATTTACTACCCCGAAAATTCATAACAAACTTGCTCCCTCAACAAGATTTTCAAGGTAGTTCTCGGGTTTTAGTATAATTCAATCCTAGGGCTTCTAAAATTTCTGCTAAACCTCTACACTATACAATTTTTTCATTTTGAATACAATGGACCCATCAAAATGGCCAAATTGCAACTCCCATAGTATGCCAAACCTAGGTTCATTGTGGCCATCAACATTTTGCAATTTTCACTTCACAAACACCCTAATTTCATTTTCTAACCACATTTTATCTTGTTATTTAGACCATATTCTCATGTTAGCTCACTTTAGCATTTCCATAAGCCAAATCCACAAAAAACCAGATAAATCACCAATAAACTCTAGTACACAACCAATAGGCTTGGGATCACTTATATTTTGCTTAGGAGACTGTGGAACAAGTGTCCAAGTTGAGTTTCTTTGAAGTGCATAAAATTCTTCAACCATAGCTTGTTTCCAAAGAGGTAAGTGTAGTGCTTCCTGGACTATTTTAGGGATATAATCATAAACATGTGTCAATCCAACATATGGGATTTTATGATTGAAAATCACATGTTTGCTTTGAGTTTGCATTGGGTGAGCATTTAAGGCAGCTACAACTTGATGATCAAATTGTGCACTTCCAGAATGAGGTTCTGTAATATGAAGAACATGCACTAAAGGATCTAATGGAGAAGGTAATGAAACAAAAGCAAGGACATTTTTTGTTGACGAGTCATTTGACAACTCATGAGTAGAAACTATTTCATGAAGTTCATTAGACTGCGTTAGGGGAGATGATGTTTTGATGGGATGTTGAAGAAATTCAAAATCATTCCTAATAGATTGACTTTCACTAGAGACATGCTCATCAATTAGAGAAATTGTTGGAGGTAAATTTGTAAAGGTGAGAGAAAGTATATGTTGGGATTCATACACGCAGTGGAATGAAATTTATCTAATAAATTACGAATCTCATAGGAGGATCTATCAAGGCGTTTAAATCGGATTAGTCAGAACTGTACCTTTCATATGCATATGTGTCTTGTTTGATCAATAGGAGCCGACTGAGCGAATCCACTCCCTCTACTGGTATCAACACCAAACAGTATTCCAACATTAACGGCGACATGCTAGCATCTTCAAACGTCTTACGTCTCTTTTCTTTCTTTAGGGTTTATCTTTTGCGGCTCATCTATATTTTAATACGACTTGAACATTATCTTATAGGTTTCCTAAAACCCTAAAGGGTCGTATTAAAATATTCAAAATTAATCTTAATTAATCTTAAAATTCTAATTTGGATTAAAATAATATTAATTAACTCTATCCATCAGATCTAATATAATCTATATATTTTAATCTAAATTAAAAGCTTGCTAATTTAATTTATCTTTATAAATTAAATTTGAGATATGATATCTATCTATTTTATTAAATATAAGATACTATATCTCAATTCAAATTAAATCTAAGATACGATATCTCTATTTATTTTAGTTATTTAATTTATCAAATAAATTAAATACTACATAATAATATTATTATCTATATAAATATTATTATTATTATTTTCAAAATTTCATTACACATACACACACACACACACACCCATCCTAGATTAAATGTTGTATTCATTAAATCTTAGACATATCTAAGATTCAATGAATTTGGACATTATTGTCATGTTGGGCTATTCTTGTATGTGACACTGCAGGCTCACCTAAGATTGGCAGCGGGACAATACTATACCAGCCCACAAGTTGCAAGTGGCCTCTAGCAAGACATTGTGACTACCCAACTCATATGAGGATCGATGATACAATGTAACCTATCATACAATAATGTCACATCCCTTTTGTCACGTGATAATTTGGTCAAGAATGAAGCATAAATACTGTCATCCTCCTATTTTTGACCATTACTTTCTCAATTCTTAAGTAGTCTAACAATTGAAATGGAAACTCCTTTCCATCGTAGTATGGCTATACATTTCTCAGACTCACTCATCGAGGGGCCTAGTAATATCTCTCTACAAATGTGAGGGACAAATCATATCTTGACCATTCACATTCCTTTGCATGAAAACCACTAATCCTAATCGAAGCCTTTTATCATCTCCCAGTCAAAGGTGACTTTTGACTAGGTCAAAGATCAGTGACTCTCATGTAGAAATCCATGATGATCTCAGGTCAAAGGGCATTGTAATGTGGTTATACATGAGATAAGCTTATGGCATAATCCATATAGTTTTCTCATAGTGGGTTAGTGCAACACCTTATACTCTTACAAGTGCCTATGACTTTTATTCATATCTCCATACCTAATCAAAGTCATACTAGTCTTATTTCATCTTTGCTCCCTTATAGATGACTGACCAAGGACATTTAGGACAATCTTTTTGATAAGTCCAAGGATATAGTCATTATAATAAACATGCAAATAATATGACAATAAAAAGGTGAAATACTTTAAATAACAATTGTGTTTAAAGCACGATGATTTGCCCCTATGGCATAATTTCCAATAGTATGTTGTTGAAATTCACAGCTTATGGAATATGTGGCTAATGAAAATTCAGAAAATCGTTAGAAAATGAATAATCATGTTCATTAAAAATAGCATGCAATGCGATGTAGATCCTTCCTATAGAACTTAGACATTTAAAACCTTTGTGAGAACCATTATATCCAAGAAAAGTACATTCCATGATGTGATATTGCAACTTGTGTGGATTATAGGGTCCAAGACATGGAAAGCAAGCACAACTAACAAATTTAAAGGTCTTGTAATATGGTTTTCAATTATAGAGAACCTTAAAAAGGTGAAATATTCATCAAAGTGCCAATAAGATGTAGGCCTATGTGCATGAGCTAAAAGAGTAAGACCTTTCTCTACTATAGGACGATGTTTACATTCTATCTTACCATTATGAGCTAATACGGACAAGAGTGACTAAAAATGATTCCATTTTCATCAAGCAAGGCTTGAAAATTTCTGAATTTTCCACCCCAATCACTGTGAAGTGTTTTAATCTTTCTTTCAAACAAATTTTCAGCCATGTTTTTGAACAACTAAAAGGCAGATAGTGCTTCATCTTTAGTTTTCAAAGGATAAATCCATGAACGTCTATTGTGATCATCTAGAAAACTTAATGTAGCATATATATCCTACAAATGGTTTAATTGAAGAGGGCCCCCAAAGATTAGTATGAATCAAATCCAAGAAATATGATACTCAAGACTGTGAATTAGAAAATGAAAGTCTATAAGACTTTCCAAGTTGACAAGAATCACATAACTTAAACTCTTAATTAGTTGTGAAAGTAACATTACGATCTCTAAGGACCCATTTTAAAACATCTTTGCTTGGATGACCAAGCCTTTAATGCCAAGACTCTAAAGCAGAAAGATTGTTAATAATTCTAGCATTCTTATGTAAAATTGAAACATAACTAGCAGAAGTAGAATTCTTTGTTGGAACCACTGTGTTGTCAATTCTGCATAGCCCTGGAGTAGAGCCTCTGGTTGTAGTTCCTTGAAGTAAGACTATAACTTTGAAAACTCATATCTTCTAACACAAATGTTTAAATGAGGTGACTCTAAAGCCTATGCACTCCTTATTAAGTCTAGGTTAAAGGAAAAATGATTCCAGCAACCAATTATGTTAGTTCTCTATGGGTTTTGATGATAACAAACAATTGTTAAATCAAGTTTGAAGTTTTGTCTCAAGAAAGTTAAAACTTACTGTTTGAGGCAAAACTTGACTTTCAGGATCAAAACTCGAGTTTTGGCCTTTCAAAGAAAAGCTCAGTTTGAATGGATAAAGGCAAAACCGTGGTTTCCTTTTAGAAACTTGAGTTTTAGCCTTATAGAGAGCATTGCAAGTTTTACATCAGGACAAACTCGAGTATTGGTTTCAAAACTCGAGTTTAGGCCAAAGAGACTCTTCAGTATCTTTCAAAAGAAATGAAAACTCCAGTTTTGAAAGCTCTAGCTTTGAAATGTAAAAACTCCAGTATTCTCACTTAGCTCCAAAATTCAAACGTTTTCATTTTTCAAAATCAAAACTCGATTATGACATTAAAAACTCTAGTTTCGAGCCAAGCCCATATGACCAAATTTTTCAATGAACTTATAAACTCCAGTTTGGAAAACTCCAGTTTCGGAAACTCTAGTTTTGAACTGGCTAATGTTCTCTCTGAGTTTCAAGTTAAAAAAGCAAACTCAAGTGTGGGTTTGGAAACTCGAGTTTCGAGTCATACAAAGAGCATCGATGATTTCCAATATTTTCAATACTCTGGTTTTAAATGAAAACTCTGGTTTTGATGTTTTGGACATATTTTCAATAAGAGTCCAAAACTCGAGTGTAGTTTGAAAACTCGAGTATTGGTCCTAGGCTAAACTGAAGCTCCAAAGCTCAGATTGTGACTTTCCTCTCTGGAAGAAGGAAACTCGAGTATCAATATAGAAACCCGAGTATAGACTTAAGTGTATAGTGACAAACCCGAGTATTGATCCACAAACTCGAGTTTGCGTTGCGGTAGCTGATAATTCAAATTGCAAAATCAATGAAAAGCTTGTTGATTGATCTGAATGCTTTCTAATATTAAATATCAACATTAGTAGATATGTTTAACATGTTTGCTAGTGTATTTCATCTGATTTAAAGATTATTCAAGCAAATTATAAGAGCGGTTTTCACTAAAGCAAAAAGACTTGTCAGAGCATTAAATGCAGGCTACCTAACCAGCTATATTTTGATCTACCAAGCTCTGCACGATGCAAGAAGGATAAAGGGACCCTTACCTAATCAAGACACTGTCATTCCAATGGATAGAAACCTAAGGAAGTCAACTTTTATCCTACAACACAAAGAACGAACAAAAGAGAGAAGAGACCAAAGTGCTTCCAACTTATGGATATCTTCACAACAGTCATATTGATGCTTGCAATGGTTATTAAACACTCTTTGAGTATAAATACAGCAACATTCAATTCCTCTCAACAACTATTAAGCCAGAAAACGAAATAGCATTCAATTTGTTCATTTACTCTTAAAGTTCAACTGCAATTTTTGTAAACTAAGACAAACTCAAGTTTATGACATACAGTAAGCTCCTAAGTATTTCAAGTCAAAACAAACCAAAGTTTGGTTTAATGAACTCCAGTTTGACAATACAGAAGAAATCTGAGTTTTCCAAGCTTTGTTGGAAACTCAAGTTAATGTTTTGTAAACTCAAGTTTACAACAAACAGAAAGCTATGTAATCCTAAGCTTGAGAAAACTCGAGTCATGCTTTTGAAAACTCCAGTTTACATTTGTTAAAATATTTCACAGAGTTTTCTCTTATGAGGAAACTCAAGTTAAGTTTTTACTAACTCGAATTTAGGACTCACAAAGAACAACTTTATATTTCTAAAGATTTGGAAACTCTAGTTTCCTATTGCAAACTACGATTTGATCAATCCAGAGAGTTTTCCAATTTTCCTAAGTTTTATGGGAACTCGAGTTTAACTTTGTAAACTTGAGTTTATATCATACAGAGAGTTTCGCTCTATTTACACTATTTGAAAACTTCAGCTTTGAAATGAAAACTCCAGTTTTGAGCTTCTCGACTTAAAATGTGTTTTTTCACCTTAAGTGTCCAAAACTTGAGTTAGTCACTTAATGACTCGAGTTTAAGTTTTGCTCAAAACCTGTTTCAAAGATCAAATCACGACTTTCTTCTCTGCATGGAGAAAACTTGGGTCAAACTTATAAAACTCGAATTTAGACTTTCACATGTAAACTACAAACTCCATTCTTGATGAACTAACTCGAGTTTGTTTCGCAAAATTCAAAATTCAAATTACCTAAATATGTAAAATCTTTGTGTTTGATCTATATACTTATTATCATCACTCATTACTATTGCTAGATATATTTAACCTGTTTGTTAGTGAATTTCAGATTATTTAAAGAATATTAAAATGAAGTTTCAGCCAAAAGCCAAAAGCATGTAGAACATTTATTACAAAGTACAAATAGCTTGCAATATTCTGGACAATCATCTTCTACACAATCCAAAAGAATTAATGCTTCTTTCCTTAACTAGATTATACCATACCAATGGATTAATCTCTCAAGGAAAGTCAACCATAAATATCAAAGCACCTGGATTAACTGAAGTGTAGAGAGAGAAGAAGCCCAAAGTTGAGTTAAATCCTTCCTTAATGCCTACAACAGTTAGATTGAAGATTACAATGGTTATTTAATGTTCTCTTGATATAAATAGAGCTGCATTCAAGTCTTCTCAACAACAACCAAGGAACAAAAGAAAGTGAAAAATGAACTGTATTGAAATTTACCAACTACACTTTCAGTTTTCACTTGAAAATTATCTGTTGATACATTGTACTTCAGTGTTTATATCTATCCACTCTTAGAGAGAGTTTATTTAACTCTAAATTATTTATTATAAAGAATCTCAAGTCTGGGGACTCGGAAATTGGGATATTGATTACAACTTGTAAGGGGGAGTAAGTTCTAGTGAGAGAATTACTCATAAGTTATAGAGTGTGTAATCAACTGAGATAGCGAAACTCCTAGAAAGTCTGGGGACTGGATGTAGGTCAAAGGTTAGACCGAACCAATATAAATTCATTGTGTCTTGCTTTCTTCCCTACACTCTACACAACTCTAATTTTGGTGATTGAAAGCAATCACAAAAGAATTTTAAAATCCTCAATTCACCACCTCTTGGTGATTTGCTCCACTTTCAAATTGCCCTTAAACCATCACATAATTATGAACCGTACCATTAGTTATAATTCAATTAGATTTCAACCTTTTTCTTTTGCAATCCAATTGGCTAAAATTCTATGGCCATTTTTAGGAAGATATTAAGCCATTTTATTGGCTTATTACCATGCTCTAGTATCCATAAATTTTAAATAATTATGGAACATTATAAAAGTTGTTATTTTAATCTTCCTTCAATTTTTCTCATAATTCCTAATAAATCTCATGCAAATTCTTTTCATTCCTTTTGGTCATATTTAATATTTTGATTTGGAGCAAAGAAATATTAATTTCATGTGTCCTTTTGTGCCCATATATGTCTCAAAACAAAGAGTTTCGACAAAATCAGGTATTTTAGGTAAAATTGTCCTTTTAGTCAAAATTCGCCATTTCTTTTTTCCAATTACACATACATCATTTAGAGAATTTATTAGAGAAAATTTTGGGATACTACATCATTTATGTCTTCAAGAAAAGGAACTAAATAGTTACCTCAAACTAATCAGGACTAAGTTCATTATAGAATTTCCACCGTCTATTGAATACATTTAGCCCTTGTATAGATTTTGAGATATTACAATTCAAGTAACTCGAGTAAGTTTCTAAACACTCGAGTAATAGAACTGCATTTGAACTAAAATTTGAATAAACAAGATATCTTACTTCAAGTAATATAAGATGATTACTTGAGTGGTAGGTAATGCACTCGAGTGATGATCCTAACTTCCAGTGATTTTGCAAGTCACTTACTAGTGTTAGTTCTCTGTATTTTGTTTATGATAACTAATAATTGTAAATTAAAAAGATAAGTATTAATCCAAGCAAAAGACCATTTCTATGCTAAAATCTGTTTTGCCTTGGAACTATGCTTTCCGTACACAGATGAATCGAGTCATCATTGTGTGACTCCAGTCACTATCTTTTGAAATAATACTAATCAAAGCATAATGACTCGAGCCAATATCTATGACTCTAATCATAGTCGTTTATTGCAAAATGCTTTTCAAGTTAAATGACTCCAATCATATCTAGATGACTCTAGTAATAATTTGTTCTTGCAAAATATTTTCAAATTAAGTGACTTAAGTCAACATATGTAACTCTAATCACTTTGAGCAAATTTCAAATTAAGTCTTTTCCAACGGTAAAAATGGACTCTAGTCATTCAGTAAAGAACTACAGTCATCTACTGTAGCAAATCTTTTCACAACTTAAACCCGACATCAGTCTTTGTGAAAACTAATATGACTTGAGTCAGTATTCCTTGACTCTAGTCATATCTGATCAGAGGCGCTCTTAGATGTGCTAGAATGTTAAGTAACTTGAGTTACTCAACCATGACTCCAGTCATGTTAGCACAGAGACGCTCCCATGTTTTGTGAAAATAAGAATGGCTCTAGTAACCCCTAAATGACTCCAGTCACAATGATACAGAGAGCTATTCAAATGTTTTATGATTTAAGATCACTCCAATCATGTAATCATGACTCCAGTCATCGAGAGTTAAGCTCTGTGTTTTTCAACTGAGTTTTAATGTTGACTCCAATTATAATTTAGTGACTCCAATCATGTTAACTTGAGTCAAGCTATTAGGACTCGAGTCATGTTTATGATCTTTAAAAAAACACTGTGTCCGTAATATCTAAATCACTTATTATGACTTAGAATACTTTATATTCTTACTCATTAATATTCCTTACTATGTTTAACCAGTTTGTTAATGAGTTTTAGTTGATTTTGATATGGATTAACAACAAATTGCAATAAAGCAATTATGTGTCAAAAGCATTAAATGCAAAGCAGAGATTAATGCTAGAATTAGGTAGTCAACCTTTTGAACGTTTTAAAGTTTTGAAACCTCTTCCTTTCCACTTCCAACATTAAGTCTCAACAGACAAATAGAACAAGGAGTGTCAATACGAATTATGGTGCTGATTAAAGAAAGAATTTGTATGAGCAACGGTTAAGGATAATTAGTCTTAACGATCATCTACATTAGTCACAACGGATAATTCATGAAGCTTCTCAATAGTCATAAATGCCATCAACTATAAAAGCCGGAAGCATTGAATTTTCCACCTACCGAAAACGTTATGCATTCAATACGTGAAAATTAGCATTTACAGTTTATAAGCTTCAAGTAATATCTTCGAATATACTTACATTTCAATGATTATTTATTTACTCTTTTAGAGAGTCTTTAACCCTATTATCATTGTATTAATCTCAAGGTTGTGGAATCTTGAAGATTGGGGGTTAAGTGATTACAACTTGTAAGGGGGAGTTGGTTCTAGTAAGAGAATCACTCCAAGAATTACAGAGTGTGTAATTACTTCTTGAGATAGCGAAATCTCATAAAGTTTGGGGATTAGACGTAGGTCAATATTTTGGACCGAACCAGTATAAATTTCTGGTGTGTTCTCTTTCTTTATCTGTCTCTATGTATCTCTATTTTAGCTGTGTAATCCAGAGGATTAGAAAGAAAATTTTCAAATCACCCAATTCACCCCCCTTAGGTGATATTCCATCTTTCAACTAGAAGATTGAAAAGTGATGCAATATCACTTAAGTGGTTATGTTAGTACTCAAGTGATCTTCCTTCACTTGTAGGAATTCAACAAGTCACTTGCAGGATTTTTTGAAGTTATGGAAAATCACTTGAGTGATGGATTTCATCACTCGAGTGGCTAAGTGACCATTCGAGTACTAGTCATCACTTGTAGATTTTCTACAAGTCACTTGCATTAGTTTCTAAAAGTGAGAACAAGCTTACTCGAGTGAGTAAATTGTTACTTTAGTGATGGTGTGCAACTCGTAGAGATTATGTAAGTCACTCGCATATTTTTAAAGTTAAATGAAGCTCACTTGAGTGAGTAAGTTGCCACTCGAGTGAAGGTGAGTAACTCTCAAGGTAACAACAAGTCACTCGTAGATGGTAGGAAGTGAAGTGATCTTATTTAAGAGATCACTTGAGTGATCCTGAAAGTTACTCGAGTGATCCAAGGTCACTTAGAGTCAAGTGCAAGTGAACCCAATATTTACTCGAGTCACTGATAGTGTTGAAGTTATTTTGGGCATCACAATAGTGTATGTTTACCAATGTAAATAATACAATTATAAATTCATATCACTAAGGTCTACCTATAGGCAAAAACAATAGCATAATTTTATTTTATCTCGAATTGATGAATTTAGAACGTAGTTATACCTTCTAATACATGTGGGCTACTTAAAAAATATAATGCCATCCTATCCCTCTGACCCTCCCTAATTAAATATCCAATTATAATTATCTATCAGTGGCAAAGACTAATTATAACCATATATTTAAGTACAATTGATATTCTATAATGCCATATGTGATTATAAATGTGCATGCAACAAAATTGAGGATGTTGTGGCTACTCTCCAAGAAACAAGCATGTTAACCATGATATCAAGTGTATTTAAAACATAAATATGCACCAATAACTTGATGACAATTAAAACAATTTAATCAACAAAAGTGATTATGAATAACTTAAATACTCCCAATTTGATTAAATTATTTAATCACTATAATTGGAGTTGATGTTTTAAAAATTCCACAAACGATTATTTGCACATGTGTTATTGAGGATACTATGGTTACTCCCTAGATGCATATTAATCACAAATATCAACTATGTGTACTTAAATTCCAAATATGCACAAATCTTTAATGATAATTTAATTGACCAATTTAGTCAACAAAATGTGACCAATCATTATAGATAAATTCTCTCACTATTTTGTGTATCCAAATTAAATATAATATATGAACATCTTAGTAGAGGGATTAATATCAAATAATTAATTTAATAACCCTCCACTAATTTATGTATCAAAAAATTGTTTTAGAAATCAATTTCAGCATATTTCAACTTAAATATAATTTTTGCAAAATTCAAAATGTTGAAAAAATGTCCAAAATTTCATACATATTCAGGTAATTATACCAAAACAAAATTTTTCAAATTACCATAATGCAAAATAGCCAAAATTAATTTTCCCATATTCAAACAATTAAAATGGCACTTAAAAACAATTCATTATTCAAATATTTTGATCAAGGAAACCATTTATGGGATGAAATAAAAACTAAACCCAAACAATTTATTAGATATTTTATTTCTTGAGAAGAAGGAAAAATGCCAAAGAATTGTGCACGAAATGGAGTTAAGGAAACTTTCTTGAACCAAAATAACATTTGAAAATCAAAGTTGAAGGCCTCAATATCAATAACCCAATACATTGAACAACAATGATTCTCCAATATTAAAATAAATGCATACATGGCCCAAAAAATGAATCAAAATGTGATTGGGAGAATATATCGATCCTTTTGGTTGTCAACTTAATAGCCCAAATGATTGAAAATGTAACGCCCCTAATACTACATAACTTATTATGTCCATTAAGTGTACTTTGTATAATTTGGTGTGTACTTGTTAGATTTAAGAGCACAATAAAGCATGCAGATCAGTTTAGACGAATGAGTACTGAAAATGCACGCTTAAAATAACTTGGTTAAAGGTTAATGATTGTCAGGGTTATAAGTTAAAGTTAATCTCTTATGACATATAATATACAATCATCCAAAAGTTAAATAAATCTGGCAGATAAGTTAATACAATCCAACAAAATAATGACTCAATACTCCTCCTGAGTCCCCCCACACTTCATCTTGTCTGCTTACAACACTGCCTTTCCTTTCAATCATGTTCTACTCCCTGAATCTTTAGTTAAATCTGATATTCAAAATTAAATCTCAGAGTAACAAGTTAATCTTGCATTCAATAATGTATATATAATATATGTTAGATAACCACACAACATAGTCCACAACAATATAGAAGATTAATAGTCTTATCACAAATCATAAATAACAACAACCAGGAAGGAGATCCTCTCATTGGCTTTTTTCTCATATTCTCTCATCAGCTCGTCTGGGCCATTGATTGAGAAGGAGAAAAAAAAATTAAAGTATTATTATATTGATTAGATGAACATAATTTAGAGATTATGAGGAAACAACTACAAGTATGGCAACGTAATACAATTATTACAACAACAATAGCAAACAAACTCACATAACCACAACACTAGGAAACCAACTATGCTACAACCAAAGTCATGACTAGGCTACAACCCAAGTCGTTAGAGTGTTGACTAGGCTACAACTTGAGTCTAACTGTATACAATCAGGACATACACCAATATGATTCAAACATACATATAAGAACATACAGAGAGTGCAATATTAGAGTTACTACCTGAACTCCAACAATTTAATGCAATTCACTGGACACTTGTACAATTTGGGTGTGACTGTCAATTCCTTAAATAAAACCATAAATAACATCAATATTCCCCCTTTTATATGGTACTAACATTATTTATTAATTTTTCCTTTTCCCAAAAATATCTAAAAACAGTTCCTATCATCTTTTATGATTCTTACAACCTTTAATTAGTCAATTATCCATTCTTGACTTAAGTTGTACTATTTTCGGACTTAGTAGACTTTCTACCTAGAATTTTCACTGATCTTTGAAAATTCATAACTAATTTCACAAAAATTCAAATAGTCTCCTTCCAAAAGCCATGTGTCCCTTAATATGATTATTATCATAGAAAAATACTACCAATAACCAGAAAATTTTGTGTCATTCCCAGAATTAATAAATACCACTTGTTGTCTAGAATAAACTTCCAGCAATTTTGGTTAACTTTAACAATTAATAACTCTTTGTACAAAGCTCTAAAAATTACCAATTACTTATCATAATAAATCTTTGCATGTCCTCTTTAAATTTGGAAATTTTCATAATTTTTGAAGTTCATTCACTTAGTCAAAAACTGTACACAAGTTGACTACCTCTAGAAACTTAAAACTAGCAACCATTTTTTTTTCAACTTGTCAAGTCTATGATTTTATGTACCAATTGGCTCTCTTAAAATCTTTTCCAACCTTATTACCACTCCATTTTTCGTGATAAACACTTTGATAACCTTAAAATGATAAAAATTAACTTGTTTCCTTGAGTTTTAGCTCTAGCCAAAATTTTACAAAAACTTGAAGAATGAACAAATTCTCATAAAATTGTGATCTTGCCTTAGTTTTGCCTCTTATTTGTTATTCTTAGCCTTGGTTCATGTTGTTTCTTGCTTTTAGAAGTTTGGACAGAACAACCCCTTAGGATTTTATATTTTCAAACCCAAGAAAAACCATAAACAAAGCATTTCCCATAAAAACCATAACCAAAATCACAAGAAAGGTTGAGTATTTTATCTCCTTGGCTTGATCTTGAGATTTTGTGACCAACTTGATCCCCCTTTCCACCTTCAAACTTTCAGCCCTTTCGCATTAAACACCAAAGAGAAGTGCTTTATTAGAACTAAGGTCTTAACAAGGTGTTGAGAAAAATAGACTTCAAGTTAGATCAAGAAAGCTCACCTTGTTCTTGAATTCATCTTCCTTCTCTCCTCTCTCTTCCTCTTTTGTGTGTTCACTCTCATTCTCTATTCTCTCTTATTTTGGCTGTGCAAATGTATGTATTAGATGGGTTAAATATATTTTAAAGAGTTTGATGATTCACAATTAAGAGGTGTTAGGTGTCCAACATGCAAGCATCTTCTTTCCATGTCATGACAAGTGTCCTTTGCTCTCCTCTTTGATGACATGCATGCATGTCTCTTCTTTCACTTATTTGGGCCGAAAATGTAGGCTTAGTCACAAAAATGGCCTTGGACAAGTGTCATTACCCATGATACAAGGCCCCTCCTTGATGCATCTTATTTTCCCGAGTTGTCATGATATTCCAAGAACATTATACTTGATTTTTGTTAACTTTCTTGCCCTATCTTGTATTAAAGGTCTTGCTTCTTCTTTTTGTTTTTATGTTGGCCAAATTTGTGGCCTCTTTTGGACACACAAATTATCTTGGATGAAATAACATTCTCTAGGCCGAAATTATGGTCATCTTTAGGGAATTATAATTGTTGGATTCCAATATGTGACAAAGCCTTTGTGTCTTTATGTACCAAATTGACAAAATGACCAACAATTGTATAAATGTCCAAAATCAACAATATAAACATCTAGACAATAATTCGCAAAGGAATTTGCAGAATAGATTTGAGCAATAGTATATGTCAGAGATTATGTAAGCAAATATAATGCTAAATAAATAAATCAGAATAATAGCTCAATGAATAATGTTTATTTAACTATAGCAATCTCTGAGAAAAAAAAGCATATGGCTAAAAGAGAAAAATAAAGCCCAACAAAAAAAATCCAGAAAATTAAACAATTAAATATAATTTCAGCCCACAAAGTAAAACCCCAATAATTTAGGCCCGAATAAAATAAATTCATGGAACTTCAAAAAATTCATTAGGCCCAGATGATTTAAATTAAAAGAAAAATTCTGAGGTCCAAAACAAAGTAGGCCTCATCCCAGATGCACCAATTAATCAAACCAAAAAAGAGTTGAACAAGTCCAAAAGCAGGTTTCAACCATAATAGAGGAAGCAATAAAAGATCCAAAAATGCAGCCCAAACGTAAGTTCAGCGAGCGCCTATAATTGAAACGGCGTTTTTCATATATATATATATATATATAAAGAAACGGCATTTTGTTTTTAATCTCAAAGACAACGTCATTTAAGGCGTCTCCTTCAACCTACTTGGAGCCCAACCCGACCCGATTACATGTATCTAACCCGATCACGACCTAAATCCACCCACCGGACTTGCAAATGCAGGTGACTTCTTTTCCAGTGATTTAAGAGCTTGGAACGTGGCAGTTTTAATGGTGGAAATCATGAAAATCAATCCTCAATGTGACATACAAAGATTACTCAATAGTTATGCATTAAGATTAATCATAGATTTCATTCATGGATGGCTTGATATCACCATAGCCTTGTGCAACATTATATACAAGGGATTATCAAAAGTGCTAGTAAACAGGTTAAAACCACTCATGGATGGCTTGATATCAACATACCAGACAAGTTTCATTCCCAAAAGAAGTATCCATGACAACATCATAGTGGCTAGAGAAGTTGTCCACTCCTTGAAGAATCTCCAATGTAGAAAGGGGTACATGGTAATTAAAATTGACCTTGAGAAAGCATACGATAGAATGAGTTGAGAATTTATTTGCAAAGTGTTGGAGGAGATGGGGTGTGAAGAGCATATTAAGAAGGTAATAATGGGATGTGTTACTACTATGAAAACAACCTTGATGTGGAATGGAAGCAAGAGAGATGAGCTGAATCCTACAAGGGGATTGAGGCAAGGGGATCCGTTATCCCCTTACCTATTCGTACTAGGGATAGAGAAGCTTACCCATATGATTTTAGACTGTGTTAACAATAAACAGTGGAAATCATTAAGAATGGGAAGAAGCGGGGTGGAGATATCGCGTCTACTTTTTGCAAATGATCTGTTACTGGTCAGTGAAGCAAGTATGGATCAGATATGTCTGATTATGGAAGTGTTGGATACATTTGGAAAGATCTTGGGTCAGAAGGTAAGTATACAGAAGACTAGCATTTTTTTCTCCAAGAACGTGGAAAGGAGAATACAAAATGAAATATGTAGCTACTCGGGCTTTAAGAGAGTGGATGAAGTGGGAAGGTACTTGGGGGAAGTTCTACTGATAAGGAGGGGACAGAACAGAAAATTCCAAGACTTAATAGATAAGATGCAAGGGAAGTTGAATATGTGGAAAAGGCAAACTTTGTCTTTTGCTAGAAGATTGACTCTAGTGAACTCGGTAACAAACCAAATGCCAGTGTTCACCATGCAGCACTCGATCATACCAATAGGAGTTAGGAGGAAAATGGAAAAAAAACCAAAGGGATTTCATTTGGGGTAGTGAGGAAGGGAAAAGAAAAATTCATGCTGTGTAGTGGGAAATGGTGTATAGAAAGAAGGAGAATGGAGGTTTAGGGGTAAGGAAGCTAGAAGAAATGAATGTAGCCCTGCTTGGTAAGGTGGTCTGGAACACAATATCAAAGCCTAGTAACCTATGCTCAATGGTGCTAAAGGGTAAGTATGGTAGGGGAAAAATCTACTAGAAGAATGTGTGGGGCTGAGAGTAGATTCTGACCTATGGAAAGCACTAGTACACATTTGCCCAAAGATTATAGGAAAATCTTACTGGGAAGTGGGTACTGGGGAAAGAGTTAGGTTCTGGGAAGACAAGTGGTTGGAGGATGGGAGTAGCCTAGAGGACAAGTGTTTGTTTCAGCTAACAGAGGTGGATAGGAGGGTAAAAGCAAGGGAGATGATAAATACAAAAGGGGAATGGGACATGGAGAAGTTGAAGGACAAAGTGGGTGAGGAAGGAAGGAATCTTATATTAGCAGTTGCTCCTCCTAGTGTGCTAAATGATGAGGATACGGTCAAGTGGGGAACTAACATTCAGAATAGTTTCTCTGTAACAGTGATGTATCATAAGTTAAGAAAAGAACCAGAATGCAGTGAGCAAGTTTGGAAGCAAATATGGAGTTGAAAAGGACCAATGAGAGTGCAAACGTTTTGTGGTTGGTTGCGCATGGGAGATTGCTAGCCAAGGACAGGAAAAATAAAATCATGGGAGGAGAGGTAGGCTGTCATAGATGTTACCATCCAGAATCCTTAATGCATGTATTAAGGGATTGCAAGGAAACATAGGAGTTATGGAAAGAACTGAAGCAGGGAGTGTTTGAACCAGAATTCAGAAGATTACAGAGATAGGAATGGCTAAGTTGGAATCTGGGAAGGAAAACTGATGACTGGAACTTGGTTTTTGGACTAACTTGTTGGTTACTATGGACTTGGCGTAGCAGGTGTTGCTTTGAGGAGAATTACACTATGACCAGGTGTTCATAATTGCTTGGTACGTGGAGGAGTCAAAGAAAGCCAGACGGAATTTTGGAGGACTCTCAGGTGCTAGAGAGGAGGTGAATATTCGATGGGTTGCTCTAAGGGAAGGCTGGGTGAAGATCAATGTGGACGGCGTTTCAAAGGGTGCAGGAGGAGCAGCTGGGTGTGGTGGACTGATACGTGGAAGCAAAGGTAAGTGGCTATGTGGTTTTGCAAACATATTAGGAGAGTGTTCAGCTATAAAAGCCGAGCTATGGGCAGTGCTTTATGGCCTGAAATTAGCTTTGGAGTATAGTTTTACCAAAGTCATTGTTGAAAGTGATTCAGTAGCGGTAGTTCATATATTGAGTATGTTACAGACGGAAGAGTTTACTGAAACATCTTTGCTGTTACAGATAAATAGGATTAGGAAGTCTTTTACAAATGTTGTTTTTGTACATGTATATAAGGAGGGTAACATGAGTGCAGATGCTCTTGCAAACCTGAGTATAACGCAAGAGGAGACAAAGGTAGTTTACCATAGGCCTCCATGTATAGTGAGTGGATATCTGTATAGGGACTTTATGGGTATAGTTTACCAAAGGTTTGTATCGATACAAGAATGAAATAGGCTAAGGCCTCATATTTTTACCAAAAAAAGCGTAGATTTCAAGATTCAAAACATGAAAGAATACCAAACGGAGCGACGACAATCATCGAAGAAGGTGTGATTCGCAGCCATGAAAGAAACAGAGAAATATTTGAAACCAAAGAAAACTATATAATCTAAAACCAATCTCAAATTCATTTCTCTATAAAAAAAAAACGATTACATGTTAGAGCATATATTGAGATATTTCTTATAGAACGTTCACAAAATTATGTACAATAAACTTACTTTTACTTGGTGGAGTTGAAATTTTCAAAATAAAGTTTTATTTCATTTTTTATAAAATATATTATATCTATACTTTTTTATTTTCTAAAGAATCTAATATTATGAGAGAGATATTTAATTTTAGACTTCTTCATGATAATAGTATAGTTTGAAATTGTTGGTAACCACTTTGTTATCCTCTATCTTTATTTTTCATATATTTTTTGGAAAATATTTTATTTATATATTTTTTAAAATTTGAATTTAATATTTAAACTTCTAGTAGGCCATAATC
Source organism: Acacia confusa (assembly GCA_037074495.1). Classification (NCBI taxonomy): domain Eukaryota; kingdom Viridiplantae; phylum Streptophyta; class Magnoliopsida; order Fabales; family Fabaceae; genus Acacia; species Acacia confusa. The sequence goes on along the minus strand of CM073504.1, from coordinate 20,561,358 downwards.
AAATTATTTGTAACCACTTTGCTATAATCTCTTTTAACTTTTCATATACTTATTTTGAAAATATTTCATATATTTGGACGCATTGTAATCCTCAAAATAAAGTTTTATCTTTTTGATAGAAAATATTATATTATATAAATATATTTTATTTTTCAAAGAATTTAATATTACAAGATATTTAATTCTAAATTTCTTCTTGATATCTAGCAATACTCATAGTATAGTTTGAAATTTTTCATAACCACCTTGCTATCATCCCTCTTTATTTTTCATATATTTATTTTGAAAATATTTTATTTTATATATTTGTTTTATTTTCAAAATTTGAATTTAATATTTTAACTTTTAGGATTAAAAAAACTGATCTGATGTGATGTAATCGACTAAATATTGTAATTTAGTCAATTACATCACGAGGAAACATAAAAGAAATAATACACCACTGTTTAGTTGACTACTGTTCTGTTGTAGAACAAGAGATATTGCACTTGACCTAGGAGCAATTCCCAGGGGCTTACATACCGTTGAGAGGGATCAAAGTCCACATAGTTCGATGATACAGATAGGCGTTTAGCCAGGGGGTGCGGGTGCGTGCTTTGTGTATGTAGAATAGTAAAGAGACAAAGCTTAGAATCTGTATACCTTGTAGGTTAACCTCCTATTTATAGAGATTACCTTTGGGTTAGGGTTTGGACTTGTGGGCTTCTTATGCCTCTAAATCCAAACGTTGTGTCATCATCTCTTTGTCTTATTGGTTGCCTCTTGTTGGGCCATATTTTGGATGGGCGCAATATTTGAATCCGTAACAGTTGCCCCCAGCCCAGTAGTTCAGGTCTCTGGGCTGCCGGGATATACTAATTGTCTTGCTTGTTTTTGTAGCAATTTTTCCTGGGATAATTACTCGATCTATGTTCTTGCATTTAACAATATGTAAGCAAATCACAATTAATAGAAAATACTTACTGTTTGCGTATTTCAAATACTTGTCAAAATTTGATTTCCGTTCTAGTTTGCATTAATTTTGGTTATTGATAATTATGTTTTTCCACTAACAATTCGTTGTCCACTCTGTTGCCCTTCAGCCCGATAGTTCATATCTCTAAACTGTCGGGATGTGCTAATTTTCCAACCCGGACCATGTTCATAATTGTTGGGATTCCTTACATGTTGACTCGAGATCCCGGGTTCATATTCTCTAACACCGAGATTCCGAGTTAATATCCTTCAACCGCGAGATTCCGGGTTGATATACTCTAAGCCCAAGATTTCGGGTTGCGTTGACTATTTAATTCGGATTTCATGTTTGAGATGTTCAACTTCTGTCCGAGTTTTGATGAACTTCAGATTTACTTGAGTTTTAATTGAATTGCCTCCAGATTTGAAGTCCAGGTTAATTCACCTTGAAGCCTTTACTTGTCTTTTATTCTGTTCTCGTTCTTACTTGCCTTGACTTGATTATAGAGAACAAGTTTTTTGAATAACACTATTTAAAAAAAAAACCAAGATAGCATTTGAAAATTCACGTACACCACAAGGGCTTTCATTTCCTCTTCTCATAACATCATGACAACTTTATAGCTATTCACTTTTTGTTGCCCCTAGCCCAGTTGTTCAGGTCTCTGACCTGCTGGGTTGTATTGATTTTTTTTAACCCGGATCACGTCCGAGTTATATCTTCATTTCAACAATAAGTTGATTATATGAACTCAAACATATGTTCAGAGTTTTATTCAATGACTGGGCCAGAGTCAAGATATTTATGCAGTCTGTTGGATATTCCACTAATATTATTAATCATGCATTCTCAATATTTGTGCAGATTTTATTTAATCTGTCACATTACATTCTGGTATTCCAAAATTCAATCCAGAGTAAAGGCAATCCATCACATGTTCAAGCTCAGTTTTTAACCGATGTTTTAAACATTTCGACCTGATCAGGATCAACATGACGGTTCACTTCATTACCCCAGAATAAAAGGTTGTGATGCATCACAGTTTATCTGGGGTCCATTTATGAGCACAGATTTAGTTGTATAATTTTCAGTTTATCCGGGGTCCATTTAAGAAGCACGGATTTAACTGTATATTTTTCAAACTCAATTTTACCGGGTTCCAAATTGATGATGGAAGCGCGAATTTAACTATGAAACTCAAATTTAACTGGGTTCCACGTTCTTTTCCTTTCAGAGGTTGGTTCCTCCTTTCCTTTCCTTTGTTTGCCTTGAATTCGATCATTTAAATAGGCTTGGCGGCATTGTCATCGCAGAATGATTTTTGAAAACGGGTTTGTTTACCATAATTCAATCATTTAAATAGACTTGGCGGCATTTGTCGTCGCAATATGGAGCCCGAATTATTTTAACCAAATTCAGTTTAACCGAGGTCCACCTTCAAGAATTTACATGGAGCCCATATTATTTTACCCAGATTCAGTTTAACCAGGCTCCACCTTCCAAAACTTGCATGGGGCTCGGATTTTAACCAGATTTGGTTTAACAGGGGTCCGCCTTAAAAAAATTTACACAGAGCCCAAATTTTAACCAAATTCGATTTAACCGGAGTTCGGCTTCCAAAACTTGCACGAAGCCCGGATTTTAACCAAATTTGGTTTAACCCAAGGTTCGCCTTCAAAACTTTCTACGAAACCTGGATTTAAACCAAGTTCAGCTTGCTAGGGTCTGCCTTCAAAAATTTACGGAGCCCGGATATTAATCATATTTGGTTTAATCGGGGTCCGCCTTCATAAACCATATACTTTTCAAGCATTGGAATAACCAATGAAAACATCATATTTTGGGACATAGGAACTCTATCAATAATTTGCCCAGATTTTTTATCTTTGCTAGTGTAGAAGTTATGACTGAGCCAAATCGAATGGCCACTATGCATTTATTATCCAACACTAAGCAAATTATGAGATAAACTAAGAGCATGCATTACATCATATACAATTTTAGCATTATCTTGAATTATAACAATGCTAAGATTACCTTTACTTTCAACTTGGACATGCTTGTTGTCACCAAGAATTACATTTGATTTTTGGTACTCATCAAGCTCCTGAAATAAAGGGTTTGTTCTTCCGGCGTCTTTGTCAATGAGAAAATGCGTCAAGAGGCTTTAATTTTGGCCACCGAAATTGAAGCCTTATAGCACCAAAACATTGAATGCACCAAAGTAATAAAAAATAATTCCTCATCTTGCATAGGTGTTTCAAGAAGATGAATAGTAAATTGAGAGTTTCTCAATTGCATTCTCGCTCGCAAAATGAAGAACCATATATATCCCTTGAAGCAATCAATAACAATCTCTTCCTATGTGACATCTTGAAAACCTTTTCTTTTTCCCCATTTTTGTCATGCTTTTCTGGCCAAACAAGGGCATAAACAAGACAACAAGTATTCTCAAGCAACAGCCTGTGGTAGTCCATAAATATACTTGTTTGATGTGCTCACTCTTTATCAGTTATGACTATTCTGAACAATTAGGAGTTCGGAAATATACAATAGATGATTATTCATGCTGGACAGTTGAAATTCTTCGGCATACACAGGCTCCTAATTTTATAAGACGACCTTGATAGTTGAATCCAAACTCTAGAATTGATGCCTACTGTTACTCAATATGATATTGATCTCAGCAATTTTCCAGTAGGTTTATCCAAGCAGCAGAAAAAGAAGATATCCGCTCAGTTTAATACATTAATTATATATATGCCTGCACTGCATAATTTCAATAATTTCAGTGCCTTATAGGGATTTGTATATACAATATGCAACTATGCGCATTGTAACATTATCCATAATAGTAAGTGTTGCTTGAAGAGCCAACAACACCATGCCCAATGAACGCCTCTTCCAGGATTCATATCTTGTTCTTTCCCTATATTGCCACATGACGCCTTGAGAGAATAACAGGAATGCCTTGGACTTGTACAGAGGTTGGAACTTCAAAACCCATTCTTCTAAGGAGCTTGTTGCATATGGTAGGATGCAGTCCCAGGCTTGAGAAAGAGCAAGCGGCAAAAATAGTGCCAATTTTGCTTTCATTGTTCAAAGCCTCCTTCATCTTAATCTTCTTTCCTGTAGCTGCTTCACTAGAATTCATGCCTCTTTTCGCCCCCATCATTCCCTCTTCTTTCACTTTTTATGATCAAGAAATTCAATTGAACAATACATCCTCCTCCTCGTATTAAAATTTGGAATCTTGTGTATTTCTACACTCTTCTTAAAAAAATTTATATCCTTGCTCGTAATTCTTGTTTCTACACAAATAATATACAAGAGGCCATGATCCTTCCCTGTGAAAACCTTGAACTCCCATATTCTCAATTTCTTCGGCCCTTCTTGAATTGCTCTAAGTGGATTTAGGGCTTTTCTTGAATTTTGTTGGTAGCAGGAATCAAAATTTATCGAAATTCACCGATTCCCCACAGATGGCACCAATGTTCTGTTGTAGAACAAAAGATATTGGACTTGACCTAGGAGCAATTCCCAGGGGCCTACATACCGTTGAGAGGAATCAAAGTTCACGTAGTTCAATGATATAGATAGTTGTTTAGCCAAGGGGGAGTAGGGGTGTGTGCTCTGTGTATGCAGAATAGTAAAGATGTAGAGCTTAGAATCTGTGTACCTCCTATTTATAGAGATTACTATAGGGTTAGGATTTGGACTTGTGGGCCTCTTATGCCTTTAAGTCCAAACGTTGTGTCATCACCTCTTTATCCTATTAGTTGCCTCTTGTTGGGGCATTCCTTGGATGGGTGCAATATTCGAATCCGTAACAACTACATATCATATGTAATTGATTAAATATGGGCAGAATGGTGATTTAGTTTTAGACAGTGGGATTTTGGTTATTAATTAATTAATTAAGAGTAAAAGGGTCAAAGAGCCTCTTAATCCCATCATTATTAGAGCCAGTGCCTATATATCATCTATATAAGGAATAACCTTTTTAATCTACTGACCCCTCTTGGCTAAAAACAAATAACAATTTAAATGCACCATTTGGTAGGGTTACGCCTAACTTATCTTCAACCTCCCTCCTAAAATATTAATAAAAATGAATATCATAAAAAATTAAAAAAAAATTAAGTAGTACACCATTTACATTTGAGATTTCTGGATTAATTAATATTTAAGTAGGAAAGAAAAGGAGAAAAAGAAAGGGATTGATTTATTAGAATTACCGAGCGGTGAAGAGGGAGGAAAAAGAAGTAGACATGGTGGCAGAAGCGGAGGGATCCCACTAGAGTCGTTAAAAAGGGCCAGGCTCATCAGGCCGCCCTGTTTAAGCCCTGGCCCTTTAAGGGCCAGGTTTGGAAAATGGACGAGATATTTAAAATTAGCCCTAAAGGGCCGGCCTTGACTGACCTCGAGCTTAAACGGGCCAGCCCTGGAGGGTCTTGGGCCAGTCCTGCAAGCCCTTTTCACTGTAGTTTTTTTCTTTTTTTCTTTTTTAAATTCATTAATTTATATATATTTTGTATTTGTTATAGAATTATTTATCCATTTAACTACAAAATATATAATAACTATACTCTAATTTTATGATTTGGTTTATTATTTGTTGCAAATAAAGATTATGAATGTGTTTAAGATGCGGGAGAAGAATTTCATGACATTCTTACTCATGAACTAAAGACTATTACTCAAAGTAAAGAACAATTAAATGTCGTTCAAATCGATGATAGTGACGCAAATGACTACAATAATAGTCGTTGTACTAATGTCGTTTAGTGATATGTCTTTTGTGTTTTATGTGAGTTATTTGTGAAGATAGTTTGCTTTTGATTATGAATCAGTGATTGTGCTTATTTATTGGATGATTCATGTTGTAATTTACTAATTATATTTTTTAAAAAAAAAAAGTGGAAGAAAAATTGTTAAAATTTGAAATAATAATTTCCGGCCCTGCGGGCCGGCTTTGCCCTGGTGCTCTCGGGGCGAGCTTTGAAAAACATGTGTTTTTCTTACTCTGAGTTTTGGAGGGCCGGCTCTGTTAGGCCCTGACCGTTCACGAGCCAGCCCTGGAAGGCCGAGCTTGCCTTGATTTACAGCTCTAGATCCTACAATCCTGAATGACGTCATTACAGAAGCACTCCTTTCAAAACTACATAAATCGATGAACAATTTAAAACCTCAAACAAATTGGGGGATAAAAGGATATTACGACTAACTCGAGCGGCATGAACAAGACCATATAAACAAATTAAGACAAAGCAGTATGAACAAGACCATATAAACAAATTAAGACAAATAGGTATGTTGTTGGCGCCAACTCCAAAATAAAGTGGTAAAAAACCAACACATGTCGCCCAACTCTAAAGATGAGTCATCAAAATGCTGCGTAAAAAAAAAAAAAAAGGGACCAAAAAAAAAAAAAAGAATGACGGTGATTCCTCAATCCTTTAAGATTTAATGCAATTTTATGATGTGATTTCACTGTTTTTTTTTCCAGAAATAAAGTTTATTCATTAATATAATTAGTTACAAAAAAAATTAAATTATTAAATTTTAAAATATTTATATTTATATTTTTTTTATTTTATTTATTCTTCAAATAATTGCAATTTATACTTTCGGCTAATTTTTATTTTATATTTGTATTTATTTATTTTATATTTACGAAAAATTTTATAAAAATTACATATAATAGGGCTAGTAAAGATAAATTTTTGGGTGAAAGATGATTTAAGGTTTTTTTTTTTTTAGAAAAAAATGATTTAAATTTTTCTATCTACGCTTGAAAAACTTCCCACGAAACCCGAAAGCAAAAGCCTCCTTTTCCCAATTCTCTTGTTCTCATCGGCATCGACGCTCGTCTTCGGCCATCGCAGTGTTCTCACGAATTACCGACGGCTTGCCTTGCCGCTGTGGTGTCATCAATCGTCAGTCTCCTCTACGTCACCGTCGCCTTCTGCCCTTCTCCTCCTTCACAAGATCTCTTGGTTCGCTAAGAGATCTGCTTTGTTTCTGCCTGAGGTTTGTCATACCCCCGTCATCCTCTTTCCTCCATCATCATCTTCACTTCTCTTTACTTCAGTTCATTTGAAGCCTAAGCTTCTTTGTTCTGTATCTCGATACAGGTTAATTGAGCTTGTGCTGATGAAGGAGAAGTCACAGCAAGAGGATGAATTCCCCAGTCGAGGTGAAAGTCACAGCAAGAAAGATGACGAGGTTGTATGATTTATCCTTAAAGTGGTGGCTGACAATCCATCATGTGGTATTTCTTGGGTTTTGTTCTTGCGCCTTGAGAAATTAGTAAGAATACTGCGTGGTTTTATATGCTGATAACAATAGAAATTGCTATCAGTTGGTAGCAGGGGAGTTTGTAATTGTCAATTAAAAGCTCCACATATAATTCCATTTAAAAGATGAGAAAAATTCCTCTTAAATTGTCAGAAAATTCCAGATTTAATTATACTTTGGCTTTTGGTATGTAGTGGTCCTTAATAAGGTAGAAGTGTCTCAGTGATGATGGCAGCAGAGTTTGATCCTTGTTGCTTCTCATTTCTCCTTACCAAAATTAGCAAATGCCAATTGGTTTCTAAAAGCCACATTAGGCGCCAAGTAATCTGGATTTGCTAGGTCAAACCATGTAGATGTAAAGCTCTCCCGAGGGTTATTTCACATATGACTTAAACTTGAGGCCTTGCTTGAGGAAAACAAGTGTCAAGCTTGTTGAACCAACTGCCGTTGATTTAATTTTTTTATAGTGTGGTGGGCCTATGCTTTGAAGTACTTCTGTTGTTTGGGTTTTTTTTCTTTTTTTTTTTGGGGGGGGGGGGGGGGGGTGAGAAGAAAATGATCATGGACTTTCATTGAACTGCCCGAAGTTTTAAAACCATTCCTCTAGAAGATTCTTTTCTTCCTAGGTTTAGGAGAGAATCTACCTCTTGTCTTTGTTAACAGGTCAAGAGCTAACATAGATATGTTGATTCTATTATTTTTTTTGCTCGGGATGGTGAAACTTTGTCATATGAAATTCTTTGGTGGTATATTTCTTCTGCTATTAACTGATTTAAATTGAGTTAATTCTTTTCATCATATGCAGGAAGCTGCTGCCCGCCTCGATGAAATGAAAAAATCAATTGAGGCCAAAATGGCTTTACGTCAAAGCAATTTGAATCCTGAAAGGCCTGGTTAGTTTTGCCCCCACTCATATTGAAAATATTTACACACTATTCTGTCTTATGTTGCAATTGGCGGGGATTAAATTCTTCAAAATTGAGTTTACCTCTAGTACTAGAAGTGACCTTTAGCCTCCTCCCCCTTATAGAAAACAAAGCTTTTCCTTATGGAATAGAATTTCCTTCTTGTAGCATGATGATGGAAAACATGGATGATTATGACGTTTGTTGCCTTGGGGAATAGAACTACCTGTGCTTTAATATATCAAATTTTTTTTTTATGAGTGAAAAGTTGGTAATGAAAATATGAAATTGATCCTTTCTTCCTTTTATTCAAACAGCTTTTTGCAACATAGGAATCCATGTCTGGTTCATTATCTTGTATGCATGTTAAATTGTCAACAATTTTTGTTTTAAGCATAGTAATTGAGTCTATGTTTATGTACAGACTTAGGATTTCTTCGGTCACTGGATTCTAGCATCAAGCGCAACACTGCAGTTATTAAGAAACTGAAGCAGATCAATGAAGAGCAGCGAGAAGCACTGATGGATGAGTTGCGAAGTGTCAACTTAAGCAAATTTGTCAGTGAAGCTGTGGCAGCTATATGCGAAGCTAAGCTTAGATCATCAGATATACAGGCAGCAGTTCAGGTGGGTGCTTTGCGTTTTTCTTTCTCCTCATCATTTTCTTTGGGCATTTTGCATTGCTTTAACTGAGTCATGGTTGAGCTTCTTGTTTCTACATATTAGAAATGATTTCCTAGTAAAATGGAGGTTCTTTGTTTAATTCTAGTTAACATGTTAAGGGACAATCATTTTGCATGTACCTTGTTTAGATTGTTGCACAGATCTATGATAAGTATTCTAAAACCTCCAATGTTACAAAATCTAAACTTTAAAATGGCAGATAAGTATGCATCTGTTTTCTTCAGCTGTCATATAGCTTCTTGTAGAATCCCATAATTATAGGAATCCAATGATTATAGGGATTGATTAAATCCAAGATTATAGTTGATAATTAGGATTATTATTTCAGATTCTTTCCCGATTATATAGTGATTGTATAGTATCAAATTTGGATCTCATTAAATAATCCGATTCTCTCTATGTATAAATGTAATAGTTCCCTCTCTAAATAATTCACAAGAATTATTCTCTTCTGATTATCTTCATGGCATCAGAGCATCTTTGAAAATAATTAGAATATTTTTTCCAGGCCGGTGACTCCCATCTATGATCGTTGAGCCTTGCAATTGTGTTTTTAAAGACATGATTCCTGAGACATTTCTGACTTGTATCATTTTTCCAATAGATCTGCTCTTTGCTTCACCAAAGATACAAGGACTTCACACCAAGCCTTATTCAAGGGCTTCTCAAAGTTTTCTCCCATGGGAAATCTGGGGATGAATCAGATACAGACAAAAACTTGAAGGCAATGAAAAAGCGCAGCTCTCTGAAACTTCTGTTGGAACTTTATATTGTTGGCGTTATAGAAGATTGCAGTATTTTTATCAACATAATAAAAGATCTTACCAGTGCAGAACAGCTAAAAGACATAGATTCTACACAAACTAGTTTGACTCTTCTTTCTAGCTTTGCTCGCCAAGGGAGGATATTTTTAGGACTTCCTGTTACTGGACAAGAAATTCACGAAGAGGTACATCTTTTTCTCCCCATTGAGAATTCCATTTGTTGTTTTCTATGACTCTAATGGGGAGTTTGGTTGGTGTGGGGGGATAGAGTTCTTTTCTTCATTGCATAAAAATATTTGTTTTACTTGAGACATTATTACTTAATAATAACTTTTTTTACTTATTCTTTAGGGATATAAAACACATTTCTTATCTGCAAAATCACTTTTTTCATTCTGTTATCTTTTCATTTCTATTTCATTCTTGATACAAAACCTGCCCTAAATCTTTAATCATTTTTAATTGTTACTGTCTCGTTTGAACTGTACTACCATGCCTGCTCGGTCCTGTATATTCCTGTACTGAGATGATGATACAGTTTTTGAAGGGACTGAACATCACAGCTGATCAGAAGAAAATTTTCCGAAAATCATTTTATGCATTTTATGATGCTGCAGCAGAACTGCTTCGATCTGAGCATGCAGTAAGACTCTCCCTGTGTAAATTCTTAACTTTGGTTTGTTCTTTATTTTGTGTTCTAGGTACTGCTTTTTGGTAGATATTTGTTGCAATAATATGGTTCATGTGATTATTAATGGCTTTTATTTTTTGACAGTCACTTCGACTAATGGAGCATGAAAATTCTAAGATCTTAAATGCAAAAGGGGAACTTAGTGACGAGAATGTATCTGCATATGAAAAGCTTCGAAAATCATATGACCATTTATATCGTAATGTCTCATCGTAAGTTGCTTTTGTCGGCTTAACTAATTCCATTTTTCTATTTGCATTTAATTGTCAATTACTCAAAATTTTTCTCTAAATGTATGTCTGCATCTACAAATATTTCATAAGATGTGCAATAAATAAATGCATGAAAGCTTTAAGCTATGTCACCCAAACACACCGTATGATTTTCCTTACCCCATAACATCTTAGAATATTTTTGCATTACTTTTCTTCGTTCAACTCTTGCATGATTGCCTTGATGCAGATTAGCGGAATCTCTTGACATGAAGCCTCCAGTAATGCCAGAGGATGGTCACACAACTAGGGTTACTAGTGGTGAGGAAGCTGTTTCTTCTGCTTCCGGGAAAGATTCTTCTGTTGTTGAAGCCATATGGGATGATGAAGATATTAGAGCATTCTATGAATGTTTACCTGATCTTAGGTATTTATTTAAACTTTTATTCACTTAATAAGAAAAAATGTATATATTGATTGGTAGCTTTTCTTTCCAGTTCTAATGTTTGTGGCAAACTTCGGTTTTATTTTATTCAGTTCGTTCTATCTTTGTTATACATATCAGAAAAAACTTACTTTAGCGTTTTTTGCAGAGCATTTGTTCCTGCTGTGTTATTGGGGGAAGTTGAGCCAAAAAGCAGTGAACAACCTGGAAAGACTCAAGACCAACCAACTGTAAGGATCCAAAGCTCTGAATTATATTCTGTTTGCATGCCTTTTAATATTATAATTCATTAATTCCTCTGCTCATAGTGGAAGCTAAAGCCTAGGTGTTGTCAATTCCTATATCTTTTGTCTTTCCCCTTTCTGAATGGCTATTTATGAAGTTTTGAAACTATACTGGTTGTTTTGCAACATTGGCATATTGTTTGATGTCATTTACCTGGTGTCCTATCCGCCTTCCCTCCATTATTTGATGTTCCATTTCTTTTTGCTTTTTGCTGTTCAAGTTGTTTGAGGAGCATTTATTTTTCCTCCTTCTCTGTATAATAATATGATCGTTTCTTTTCTAGAACTTACGATTAGTAAAAGAACAGAATTGATATACCTGGAATGATTTGATGTTAAAATTTAAGTTCTGGTTTTATTTCTACAGTTTTACTGTCTGTATTCCTTTCTACTTTCAATTTGGTCCCTGAATTGTGTGAGTACCATTCCGCTTTATCTAGCAACTGCAGTGCAATATGATTAGGAATTGGTTAATGTGACATTTCTTAACCTTTATTCACCTGACAATATGAGTAGATCTTATCATTGAAGACCATCCTAGCAGTTGAATCTTAATATTATGTAAGCTGAATTTTCTAATATCTTGCTTTTACTTTATATGGGCTAACTGGTAAACTGGACATGAGCAAAGCTTTCACTAGTCATGTGACATGTTGCATTTGCTTATTTTTACCATATATGAAAGAGTATACAATTAGGGTTAGTATTAGATATTATGAGATATTAGGATTGAATTTGAATTAGATATAAGGATTTGAATTAGATATTCTATTAGGATGGATTACCCATAACTCGTAAATAAGGGTAATTATCAGTCTTATTTTCTTTTCAACTTATGAATTTTTCAGCAATTCCAGTTTCTCTTTTTCTTTACTATCTCTCACACACATACCCTTATTTCTACAATCTCCCTTTCGTAGTGGCGTAAGTTGCATCTTTTGTTACTGCATCTATTCATTGACTTCAAGATTTTTGCTTTTCAAGGAGCCAGTGCCTGAATCAGACAAAGGTCAACCAGTTACCAAAGATAGTGGAGACATCTCCACAGAGTCCAGTGTGTCTCCAGAGCCAGAAACAGCTGAAAGAGTGAAAGATAAGGATGATAAAGAAAAGTCTAAAGATTTGGACAAAGAGAAGGGAAAAGAAAAAGACAATGACAAAAAGGGGGAAAATGAAAAGGAGAATCTTAGAAATCTTGAGGGGACTAGTTTGGATGCTTTGTTGCAGAGGCTCCCAGGTTGTGTAAGCCGAGACCTTATTGATCAATTGACTGTAAGGATCTCTTGTTGAGTGCTATTATTCCATAATTTCTTAGATTTTGTTGTCATTTTTGCCCTCACTATTAATTACTATTGGCTGTGTTTTAATTCCAATTTCAGGTGGAATTCTGTTATCTAAATTCAAAGTCAAATCGGAAAAGGCTTGTTAGGGCTTTGTTCAATGTACCAAGGACATCTCTGGAACTTCTACCGTATTATTCACGAATGGTTGCTACACTGTCAACATGTATGAAGGATGTCTCCTCCATGCTGTTGCAGATGTTGGAGGAGGAATTCAACTTCTTAATAAATAAAAAGGTTAGCATTATAATTTTTTAATGTAAGTAGGACTAATCTGTGAAAACTTTTGTATTTATTTTACTCGGTTTCATTGTTTGGTTTTCAAAATTTCTTACTTTGTAGGACCAAATGAACATTGAGACAAAGATAAGGAACATACGGTTCATTGGAGAACTTTGCAAGTTCAGAATAGCCCCAGCGGGCCTTATCTTCAGTTGTTTAAAGGTATGATAAACTCTCAATGAAATACAAAAACAAATGGTAATTGTTTTTAATTGAACTATTATGTTTTAAGCCATTTAAATTTTGAAGTCAATCTTATGTTTTCAGTAAGAACCAATTGCCTCTAATGACCACATGGAATTGTATATGTTTGCTGATATAGGGTCGTAAAGGAAATAAATGAAAATAACAATATTATCTAATTAAATATCAATTTAATTTATCAATAGTTAAGGTGTGACTATTTTATTTTACTCTAACTTGAAATAAGAAAAGGTAAAAAAAATACAAGGGGATAAAACCTCTGGGCTCAAACTGTTAATCTTAGGGACATGAATATGATTTATCCAGGCCATCAATAAGCTCCGATTTAGAACAGAAATGGTCATTGATATATTATTTGTTTTCCTTTGAACAAGTTTCTTGACTCTTGTGTTCAATACTTGCCCCTGCCCTTTCTCTTACACAAATTTAAGATTCAACACATGATTTGGCTACTGAAATCACAAGATTTGCCTCCTCCCTTTTTCATATGACAACTATTCCCCTTTGCTTTGCTGTTGATTAAAAAAATGTGTTCTTTTCCTCAAAATCATCTATCAATACAAAATATTAAAAGTAATGGGAGCTGTACTGCTCACAAGTTGCTCATCATACGTTTGTTTTTTCTTTGTTTTTGTTTGGCAAATATAAGTGGGCCACTGTAGTTACTTACATAGTATATTCAATAAATTATTGTCAAATGAAAAGGAAATGCATATTAGATTGTAAGGAGTAATTTTGAGCTTTTAAAATTTATTTTGAATATTAGCATTGCGATCAATATAAAGGTTGCTACCATGTGATTTAGAGGTCGCAGGTTCAAATCTTCGAAATAGCCTTTTCCCTTGCAAGGGCTGCTTATGCCTGACTTTTTGCGGTCCCCATTTGATGGGAGCCTTGTGTACTAGGCCACGCTCTATTAATATTGCAAGCAAAAATTAGGGTTCTCTGAATACCTCGATGTAGTCATGTTACCTTTTTATCTTTTTTGACCACCATTTGTTCTTTCCTTTTTCATCTCTGCCGTTTCTATTTAAAGTTCTAATATCAATATGATATTGGCAAGTACTGAAACTGATTAACACAATAAAGGAAGATGATAAATCTATTAAGAAAATATAGTGCTAGAATCTCACTCTAAGTGTTCTTATAGCTTAACGTTTAGGAGAATCTTTAGATGGAATAAACTGAACTTTCATTTCTCAATGACTAATTTCAGAGGTTGCTGGCCTATTTATAGATCTGGAAAAGCATTGAAATGATAAGATAAATATGGAAAATCCCTAAAATAACTGAAAGACTGCAACAGCTAAGAGTAATAAACTGAATGTCGGGAAACACCTAACAACAATATGGTCCCTTATTCTGCTAAACTGACTCCTAAAATCTCTCAACCAATTATGCGGCAAAACATGCAGAAATACACTGAACTTTCATTTCTAAATGACTAATTTCAGAGGTTGCATAGATCTGGGAATACATTGAAATGATAAGATATATATGGGAAATACCTAAAATATCTGAAAGACTGCAACAGCTAATAGTAATAAACTGAATGTCAGTAAACACCTAACAACATTATGTTTTGTTATTCTGCTAAACTGACTCCTAAAATCTCTCAACTAAGAGAAATAAGTAATTCAGCTTTTGACGCTTTCTCCTTCTAAAATAAGTCTGCATTGGTCTTTTAACAAATACAACCAAAGGCTATAGCAAAGGCATTTTAGTCTTATGCTATTAAGAGTCTATTAATCAGTTAGATTTCTTCTTGGTGGTTAGTTGGTCACTGCTGTATCAAAAGCTTCATACTTTTGGTTCTTTTTCTGTTCTTCTCTGTGCTTTATCTCTTCTACCATGTGCCCTTGCCCAACCATCACTGAAGTCTCAGATTGATGTTTTTCTCAAAGAAATGAGATCATTTGTTTGCTCATAATGACGAAAAATTTGCTGGTTCACAAGAATTACTTGAGTTACCCTCAAGAGGTCAGGATTCACAATGTTGGGATAGGTTTTATTTCTTCATTTTTCCAAAAGCAAGAGGAAACAATGCGTTTTCATCTTGGGCTGATGGGAAATACAGATTAGATGCTTGAAGCGGATGATGGATGTTGTGGTTTTATAGACCTGTTTCTTCAACCCCTTGATTGCCTAGGGAGGTGAATATAATGCCTTCTTTGAACATTGATGGAGTCTGTTTGTGTGTCTGTAGTAGTGAGTGAAGATATTGAGATGGATGTGTGATTATTCAAGAGAAGATAAGTTTTGTAGTGACATCTGTTAAAGGGAAAATGGTAGAAATTGTCAAAGGTGGAACAAAGAAATCCATTGCATGGATTGGCATGCAGTCGTCTAAATAATGATAGAGGAAGACCAAAGGGAATACTAAGCGTCCATGCATATCCATGATAAGGCAACAAGCCGAGAAGCAGCTTGCCAGGAGGAAAACCTCTTCTCTTCCACTCTTTAATACCATTATCAGTATTTTACCACACAGATGGACCATATAAGGCAGCATGAAATCCTGTATAATTATCCATTTTGGGAAGATAGTAATTAAAGGCAACAAATTGCAGCCAATCCAAGGATCTTCGAGCTCAGAGGTAGTAACCTTCCATTAACAATAACAATTCTGGCTGGCTTGAGTTCATTTCCTCAGAAGTTAAAGCTTCTCGCCATTCCTTCAAGAGGGTTCCTAAATTAGTCAGGTCAAGATCAGAACTTGGCCTAACCCAAAAAAATATATTCCCTGAAACCCGTAATAGCCTATCAATGTCAGCGTAGAAAGAGAAGAAGGGAAAGTAAACAGTAAAATGTATATTCAATCGAAACCACTACATTCTTCAACTCCCTATTTATATCCTATTAAGCATATTTCCGAAACTACCCCCTTCCTTACTACTATTCCCACATGTCAAGGAGATTAACCATTTTCTTTTCCTCCAAAACAAGACACTTGTTCCCTTTCCATGTTGACCCCCCCTTTGGGGCACAGCATCCTCTTTTCTCTCTGTTATTTTTCTGTTGTACTTATTTTTCTTGTCTGATTTTTTTATGTATAATGATTCTGTAATTGGTAATGTCTACTATGTAACTTAATTGCTTTGTATTTCCCTGCTTTGAAAAAGTTTTGTTTAGGAAGATGCATTTAAGTCTCAATTTTAAATCTGTTACGATTTGGAGATTGAGACAGACAATACATTGCAAATGTGAAATCCTTACGAAAAGATACCACTGAATTAATTTCACTCATACCCCATCTATTTATGCATAATAGAGGTGTGGATGGGATTTTCACTAACATCGAATTCCTGCACTAGCCCTGTGGAAAATTCCCTAGCTGCCCCTTGATTCCCTCATTACTGTTGCTCTGATTCACAAATGAATTGAATTATGTAGGACTATGATTTTAAACTAATTGCTTTTTGTATTTTGTTTTGGTTGATTGTGTCCCAGGCTTGTTTAGATGACTTCACTCATCACAACATTGATGTAGCTTGCAATCTCCTTGAAACTTGTGGTCGTTTCTTATATCGATCTCCTGAAACTACTATACGCTTGGCTAACATGTTGGAGATATTGATGCGCTTGAAAAATGTGAAAAACTTGGATCCCAGACATAGTACTTTAGTGGAGAATGCCTACTACCTTTGCAAGCCACCAGAGAGATCTGCACGAGTTTCTAAAGTCCGCCCTCCTTTGCATCAGGTGTAACATGTATTTCAAGTTCATTTTATTTATTATATCTGTTAAGTATCTAATTAACATTCTAAGTGATTTTTCTGCCGCAGTATATCAGAAAATTACTTTTCTCTGATCTTGACAAGTCTACCATTGAGCTTGTGTTGAGGCAACTCCGTAAATTACCATGGAGTGAATGTGAATCATACCTTTTGAAATGCTTCATGAAGGTTCATAAAGGAAAATATGGTCAGATACATCTAATAGCTTCTCTTGCTGCTGGTTTAAGTCGCTATCATGATGAATTTGCCGTGGCTATAGTTGATGAGGTTGGTTTTTCTAGGGTCCTTTCTTTTCAATTCAATTTCGTGATCTAGATTTTGGTGAATGTCTGTTTTTCTGGGAAGATATCCTTGTACTATAGAATAAGAGAGTTCTCATAACAGAACAGGAGAAAAATGCCTGAATAGGTGATATATGTAAAGGTTACCAATATCTTTACAGATCAGACATTGTGACGCCCTTAAAATTCTTTTGAGCAGAGCAATTGAGGGCTGTCATATAAATAATTCTATCTCACAACATACATAGGGGAAAATATTTGCCCTTGAAGATGCAAACATCCTTCTCCAACCAGGGCATAGAAAATGTGGTGTTCATTTAAATGGTTTAAGTATAAATTATATTCTAACTGCTTGAATTAGCAGTTTTAGCTGCTGCTAACTCTGTCGTCAGGGAAAAAATGAACTTTTCAAGTCGATTCTTTTATAAGACTTTTTCTCACCTAATGGTTGTGGTTTCAGTTGGAATCATGAAATTTGTAACATGACTTTCAGGTTTTGGAGGAGATTAGACTTGGGCTGGAGGTAAATGACTATGGGTTGCAGCAGCGACGCATTGCCCATATGCGATTCCTTGGGGAGCTTTATAATTATGAGCATGTAGACTCCTCTGTTATATTTGAGACTCTATATCTAGTTCTTGTCTTTGGTCATGGAACTCCAGAGGTATGGTTTAAATTTGTCCTTTTTCAGTTCAATCAGTGGCTCAGAAGATTGAAGCAAAGATAATGATATGTTTCATGTATTGGATAGTAGAAGTGATCTCTTTATATTGCTCACAAGGAAGACACTAGCTACTCTTAATAGGCCACATATCAGAACAAATAGCGACAATAGATGCTACTTCAACTCATTCGTGTATATGATCATTACAAATTATTGAAATTTCAGAGGCATAAAACACTAACTGATAATTTTATTCAGATGCATATAGCTTACAATATATAGACTAAGAAGGAGAGATTAGGGGAGGAAGATCAGGGATTACAGTTATGAATAATTAAGAAGTAAATCAAATCAGCTATAATCATGCTATGCTATAATCTAGGAGAGAATCAAGGGATCCTTAATCTCCTTATTTATTTCCTAATATTCTAACACTCCCTCTCAAGCTGGAGAGTTTATATCGATCATTCCTAGCTTGCCTCGAAACCCTTCGAACTTTGTTCTGCCTAGTGGTTTAGTCAAGATATCTGCAATCTGGTCTGCAGATCTTATGTGAGAGAGTGTCATAATGCTTGCTTCAATCTTTTCTTTAATGAAGTGTTTGTCTATCTCAACATGTTCGGTTCTATCATGATAGACTGGGTTCTTGACCATTTCAATGCTGGCCTTGTTATCGCACCTTGTGGCTTGATCTCTAGGTGACATCCCTCTTCCATTGGTGTCCCTTCTGGCTGAGTACCCAACATTCCCATCTCATATAACAAGTCTAGTGTATACTTGCGTTGAGAGACGTTGATGCCCTTCTTGGTTCTTGCTACTTCCATGCCTGAAAAATACCTCATTTGTCCTAGATCTTTCACCTGGAATTCCGTCGACAAGTCCCGTTTTAGTTGAGCAATGGATTCTTCATCTTCTCCTGTAATGATTATGTCATCAACATAGACAATTAATATGGTGATTTTGCCATTAACACGTCTGGTGAACGTGTCATCTGCTTGTCTCTGAGTATATCCAAGCCCTTTCACTACTTTGGTGAATCTACCAAACCATGCCCTCGAAGATTGTTTCAGGCAATACAATGACTTGCTTAGCTTACACACAGAGTTATTAGGAGCTAAAACTCCATCTGGAATCTCCATGTATACTTTTTCCTCTAGGTTGCCATTTAGGAATGCATTTTTCACGTCCAGTTGGTATAGTGACCAATCCAAGTTTACTGCAAGTGATAAAAGTACTTGAATTGTATTGAACTTGACCACTGGAGCAAATGTTTCCTGATAGTCAATCCCGTATGTCTGAGTATATCCCTTTGCAACAAGTCTTGCCTTGTATTTGTTGATACTGCCATCAGGATTGAATTTCAGAGTGAAGATCCACCTGCATCCTACTGATTTCTTTCCTTTAGGAAGAGTCATGATCTCCCACGTTTTATTTTCTTTGAGTGCCCTCAATTCCTCTTCTGCAACTTGCTTCCAATTTGGATCAGCCATAGCTTGTTGAAATGTATTTGGAATGGTTATCTGTGCACTATTTACAACAAAACTTCGCATTTTTGCAGACAGATTACCATATGAAACAAATCGTTGAATTGGATGATGAGTACATGATCTTACCCCTTTTCTCAAGGCAATAGGCCAACCCGATTCTTCAGGATTTAATCCCGAATTGGATTCATGGTCGTTCCTTTGAATGGGAGAGATAATTTTACCAGTGTCCGGTTCAGCTTGAACTTGTGAGCTAGACTCTACCTCCTATCGTGTTTCAACATCCATCCTTGGATTGATCTCAACATGTGTTTTCAGTTCATTGGGTTCAGGTTGATGTGGGCTAGGTTGATTTGTGGGAGCAAGTGAGTCAAGAGTGGCTATAAGGTTAGGTGATGGTGTGTCAAGTGAGCTAGAGCTTCTGGGATTAGATGTATCCAGGATTAGCCATTCAATGTCAGAATACTCCCCCTGAATGGGTAATTTAGGATAATATGCTTCATCTTCTGAGAACACAGTATCCCGGGAGACAATAAGTTTCATGGAAGAGGGACAGTAGCATTTGTACCCTTTTTGAGTAGAGGAGTAGCCAAGGAATATACATTTGTCGGCTCGGGCTCCAAATTTTTGACCATCATTTTTGTGTACGAATACAACACAGCCAAAAACCTTGGGAGGTAATGAATTGATGAGAGGGCAATTTGGGAAGAATCTAAGGAGTGTTTGAATTGGAGTGGCATAATTGAGAATTTTGGAAGGCATGTGGTTAATAAGGTATGCGGCTATAAGGATGGCATCACCCCAGAATATGGTAGGTACATTCTGTTCCATCATTAAGGCTCGGGTTACTTCCAAAAGATGACGGCTTTTTTCGCTCGGCCACTCCATTTTGTTGAGGGGTGTAAGGACAAGAAGTTTGGTGATGAACTCCTTGATGATCAAGAAATTCTTTAAAGGCTTTACTCATATATTCTTCGCATTATCACTTCGTAGTACCTTAATGGAAGTGTTGAATTGGGTGCGCACAAAGGTATAGAAGTTTTGAAACACTGTGGCTACCTCAGATTTGTCTTTTAGTAAATACACCTAGGTGATTCTCATTGAAAGTAACAAACCATCGAGTATGGGTGAGATTAGGTAGTCGGGCAGAACCCCAAATATCACTATGAATTAGTGTGAATGGTGCGGAAGGGATATAGGGTTGTTTGGGATATGAAGATCGTGTTTGTTTGGCAAATTGACAAGTTTCTCAATGAAAAGGAACATAATTTTTATTGAATAAACTTGGAAACACATGCTTCATATAATCAAAACTAGGGTGGCCTGACCGACAATGCCACATAAACACATCATTATTGTGAGAACTTGAGCTAACCAGCGCTCGTTCGTCCCTCAATGCAGCTTTATTCTGAGTTCGAATCTTCAAGGTA
This sequence comes from Acacia confusa, assembly GCA_037074495.1. NCBI lineage: Eukaryota > Viridiplantae > Streptophyta > Magnoliopsida > Fabales > Fabaceae > Acacia > Acacia confusa. Next base: position 20,540,696 of record CM073504.1, on the reverse strand, counting down.
GAACAATCCATCCCATTCTCTAGAAGTCCCAATCGTCCTCGATTTTAAATCCTGAAAAATACATAAACCGTTATCAAAAATTACTCGACATATTTGACCTCTAGTCAACTTGCTCACAGATATTAGGTTACAAGTGAGTTCAGATACAAATAGAACATTATGTATTGCCAACTGATCAGATAAGGTAACTGTGCCAATTCCGTCAACCCGTGTGAATACACCATTAGCTACTTTTACTTTGAGGTGTTCATGACAAAATTTAAGGTTGTGGAATAAAGTTTTTTTACCAGTCATATGATCTGTAGCTCCTGAGTCAACAATCCAGGTGTCGTCACTAATCATCATAGCGTTAAGGGCTACAATAGAATTACCTGATTGTACTAAATTGACACTAGGAACAGAGTTAGACTTATTTTGCTTGTCGAGTATCCTGTGAAGCATCTGTAATTCTTCTGAGCTCAGGCGATCGTCATTCTCGACCTTTGATTCGGTCGTGGTTAGGTGACTTTGGACATTTGATTTTCCACCAGAAGGTTTTCCATGGAGTTTCCAACATTCTTCCCTGATGTGGCCCTTCTTCTTGCAATAATTGCACTACTTATTAGTTTTCCGTTCTCCGTGTGGTCCTTGTATTGCTAGTGCTGAGCTTTCGATCTGACTTGGTCCACTTCCAGTCAAGAGTTTCCTACTTTCCTCGAATTGTACAAGGTTAACAACATCAAAGAGTTGTGGAAGGAGCTTAAACCCCATGATTCTGCCCCTTATTTCTTCAAAAGTATCATTTAGGCCAAGTAGAAATTCATGTATCCTTCCTTCTTCCACGATCTTTTTGTACAATTGTGCATTATCGAGGTTTTTCCAAGGATGAACTTCAAATAAATCCTGTTGCTACCACAGTTTCAGTAAGGTATTATAATAGTCAGTTACCGACATATTACCTAGTCTTAGATCACGGAGTTGTCTCTTTAGATGAATCAATGCAGCGGTGTTTTCTAGAGAAGAGTAGGTTCTTTGAGCGGCATCCCATATTTCCTTTGCTGTTTAGGCAAGCAGATAATCTTCACTGATATCCAAAGTCATCGAATTACACAACCAAGTCATAACTTGATTGTTCTCAGCAAACCATGTGTCAAAATTTGGGTCATCAGGGGCTGGTTGAGGGGCTGCTCCATTAATATATTTCTCCTTTCTCTTACCACGAATATACCTTAGCACGCTTTGTGACCATTGGAGGTAGTTGTGACCATTAAACTTATGGTTAATAACCATAGTGTGATTTTTGAGAAATCAGATGGTAGTTCCGTGGTTCTGGTTGGTACTATAGTACTGGTTGTGGAAGAAGACGAAGAATTTTGAGTTTCAGAAGTGGTACCGGACATAAAGGCTAGAGGAAATGTTCCAGTGAGTTGTTCAGGAATTGATCCAAATATAGGAGGAAATTGCGAGGGATTCATGTTTCTGGAAGAAAATGGTGCTGGAAGTCACTGTTCACGATGGCGCGTGGGCGTCACGCGCCGGGAGTGTGGTGGCGCGTGGAGGTCACGCGCCGTTCAGATGGTCGTTGTGTTGCAGGTTTCCGCCAATCAGCGCCTAGCGGTTCCGTTTTTTGTGGCGGTGAGATGCAACGCGCCGTCCGTTGGTCATATCTGAAGTCGTCGTTCTCCTCTATTCTCTCTCTCTCTCTCTCGTGTGTTTCGCTCTCTCTCTCTGTGATCGTGGCTCCTGATCAGTGTAAGGTGGCCGACGGTTTGGATGAGACACAACACCGGTGAGGATTCGTGAGATTTGGTGAAGAGAAAGGGACCGTGACTTCCGTTACAGTGGTTATGGGCACTGTGACCATCAACATTGATCAGAAAAGCTGATGCCTCTGTGCCTTCGAATGGAAGGCTGCTTGCTCTAATACCATATTGAAATTTCAGAGGCATAAAACACCCTGTATCTGATAATTTTATTCAGATGCATATAGCTTACAATATAGAGTAAGAAGGAGAGATTAGGGGAGGAAGATCAGGGATTACAGTTATGAATAATTAAGAAGTAAATGAAATCAGCTATAATCATGCTATGCTATAATCTAGGAGAGAATCAAGGGATCCTTATTCTCCTTATTTATTTCCTAATATTCTAACATGAATCTTATCTTTTATTGTATAACCACACATCCATCTTGACATTCTCATCTCAGCTACCTCCACTTTATATTTATATTGTCTCTTTAAAGCCTATCATTCACTTCAATATAGTATTGCTGGTCTTATAGCAGTGTGATAAAACTTCCTTACAACTCATGCTGGAAAAACATAGCCGTGGGGTAGAATAAATGACAACAATAGGCTGAAGTGCCATTCTACCTTTTTATGTAATCATTTTGCTGTATTGTTTAAAATATTTATCCTTTTAGGTGAGAAGCATACTGTTTTAGAATTGGAAGCTCTTAATTCCTTGGATTTGCTATTTTTGAACGTATGAATGAAAATTTTAATGCCCCTCCCATATCTATCATCTTTACCCCTAAGGATTCCTTGGCACCTGCTACTTCATGTCATGAGTAGAATGTAAGAGCAACAAAATGCATGAGTGTAATTATACTGCGTTAAGCTGTGCTTCCTACATCAAATTCATGTTTTATTTGAGGTTCTATTTTATTATTAAGTATTTAATAACTTGGCAGGTCATGTTGATGCTCTGTAGGTGATAAATAGTTCAAGTTTTTTTTTTTTTTAAAAAAAATTAATTGAACGAATGTTTTGGTTTTGCATATCTGGCAATCTTCTAACATAATATACATTTCACACTTCCAGCAAGATGTATTGGATCCACCAGAAGATTGTTTCCGTATCAGGATGGTCATTACTCTTCTTGAAACCTGTGGACATTACTTTGGCCGAGGATCTTCTAAGAGGAAGCTTGATCGATTCCTCGTGCACTTCCAGAGGTATATTCTAAGCAAAGGTGTACTGCCACTGGACATTGAATTTGATATACAGGTCAGTCAGGCAGCTGTTTAATAGATCTTTTCTTTGCTTTTTTTTTCTTTTTTTTTTTCCAGTTTTAGTATTTATACAAGCATATGAAGCAAAAGGACATTATCAATGTTGCCTAAATTTTTAATTGCTAGTTTGCCTAAATACGCCAGCACTAGTTGAAAAGGGACGTTTTCAAAGGCATTGTTTTTATTCTCTAAACAATCTATAGACTGAGAAAACCCTAGAGTAAGCACCCAAATCAAATGCCCAGAAAAAACTCCTGGTGACAAGTAATTTCACAATGCCTGAATAGAAGAATCATATTTTCCCCCTTTTATGATGCTTATAAATGGCGTTAAGGTTTATATGTGGTCCAAACTATTGTTACTAGCCGAGCTCTCCTGATTTTGGAGCCTAGGGCCAAATTGTTGGGGAAGATTCAAATTTAAATTAGTCAAGTTGACTTTTTAAGTGTAGATTGACAAAATTCCCTTTTCCTGCTCTATTAAAATTTTTAATCATAATATTTGATGAATATTGTCCCAAAAAAAAAAAAGATCGATATTATATCATTGTATTTGACTCATGATTGATGCTCATATAGGATCTGTTTGTGGACTTGCGTCCCAACATGACTCGATATACATCAATCGAAGAAGTGAATGCAGCTCTTGTAGAGCTCGAGGAGCATGACCATATTGCTTCTTCAGACAAGGCTAATAGTGAAAAGCATTCTGACACTGAGAAACCTTCAAGTAGGAGTACATCTCATACATCAGCAAGGAATGGGCAGAGCATTGATAATGGCATAGAAGACAATGGAGTGCAAGATGATCTGAATGACAGTGAGAGTGATTCAGGGAGTGAAGTAATTGATGTTGAGGGACATGATGATGAGGAGTTAGATGAGGAAAACCATGATGACGGATGTGAGAGTGAAGATGAGGATGATGATGATGATGGGGCTGTACCTGCTTCTGATGAGGAAGATGAAATCCATGTGAGACAGACAGGGGCAGAGGTGGACCCTCAAGAAGAAGCCAGTTTTGATCAGGAGCTCAAGGCTTTAGTACAGGCAAGGAACTGCATAATGTTTTCATTTTCTCCTGCTCATTTCCACAGAGTTGTGATTTCCCTTTTTTTATTTTTAAATTTTTATTCTTATCCTGCTTCCTTCTGAATTTTCAGTTTTAGAACATTATAAAATACTGTCTTGGAATTGATGCTGAGCTCAAGAATGGAGATAACAGATGAATAATACTATATTACTATTCACATACGCACACATTATTATGAGAAAAATTTAGTGGGGGAAAAAGTTAGTTATAGATGATGTTAGGCTGTCAGTTGTAGCATGTTGAATCACAGGATTTGATTTTTTATGCAGGAGAGTATGGAACAGCGGAGGCAAGAGCTACGAGGTCGTCCTACGTTAAACATGATGATTCCAATGAATTTATTTGAGAGTTCCACCAAAGATCATCACGCGAGAGGAGTTGGTGGGGAAAGTGGTGATGAGGCATTGGATGAAGAGACAGGTGGAAACAAAGAGGTACAGGTGAAAGTTCTCGTGAAGAGAGGAAACAAGCAACAAACAAAGCAGATGTACATTCCTCGAGATAGCTCATTGGTGCAGAGTACAAAGCAGAAAGAAGCAGCTGAACTTCAGGAGAAAGAAGACATCAAAAGGCTTGTCTTGGAGTATAATGATAGAGAAGAGGAGGAGTTGAATGGATTAGGGACCCAGCCCACAAACTGGTTTCTGAGCTCAGGCAACAAGGGTGTTGGTCGTGGCAACACTTTGGAAGGAACTGGTGGCCGGACTGGCGGATCACGGTATCGGCATCATGCTGGCAGTGGAGTCTACTATAGTCGAAGAAAATGAATGTCACAAGATATGTTCTGAATTCTGAAAGCAGATCAGGCCTAATTCCTCTCAGCAAGCTAAATATTGGGAAAACAGTAGTCTCAGCATGCTAAATACGGGAAACTGGGGCAGGACTGACAGATCACGGCATCGGCATCATAGACAATCTGTCTTTCTATACACTCATCCTGTGCTATCCAGATGATTCAGTGTCAGAAGATTAGTCTCTTCTTGGTTAAGAAACTGGAGTTTGTTGGTGAATACAATGTGGAATGAGGCGCAGTGCTGAGCAGTTTTCACCAAACAATCCTGGCAGTTTGGTGGCAACGTGTTAGATGCTTGAATAAATCCTATTATAACCATTCTGTATTTGCTGTATAGTCCTCCTTATGAAGAGGTAAATTTTTCTATTCAAGATAAATGTGGTTTTTATCCTTTCAGGGTGCATAACTGGTTGAAATCGTGGCTGGGCCAGTAGTGATGTAAAGTGAGAGAATGAGGTTTGAATTCCCCTTGGTGTAGGATGATGAATATGCAAGTGATTTGACATATTACTAATATAATATTTACCTCATTTGAGATGAGGCTTGAATTCCACTATGTGGAGAATGAGTTTTGTATGTAGAGGTGGGATCTCTTCAATAAGGATTTTAAATTTATAGGCCTTTATATGCACACAAGTGCCTTGCTCATGTATTAGATGAAGCTGCAAAAACAGGTGATCTTTTATTGGAAAAGAATGAAGTGAAAGGTAAAGGAAAAATAATGGCTTGGCGGACTGTGAATTCACAATAGAAATAAGATATATTTTAATATAAATTTTGGTTATTTTTTTATAACCCTTTTAAAGATATATCTAACAGTGTTAATAGAATGGACTAAAACGTTTGTATTAAAAAAACGAGAAGGATGGTTGGTTCTAGGTAGGTAGGGGTGGATATAGCCTAGGTAGGTCTTATTTAAATAAGTTTGGCCTCCAATAGAGATTTAAAGTCTGCATGTATGCTTTTTTTAAGGTCTGGCCTTCAAAAGTCTGAAGCTTGCTTGATTGAAAGCTTACTTTGTAAGGAAAAGAAAAGAATGACTAGTGATAATAATTGTCCAAGCAAGTAGGAATAAGAGTTTATACCACAAAAAAAAAAAAAGTAGGAATAAGAGAAACTAATTGTCTGTTGAATAATGAGATATTTTGTGAAATCGACCTACATAATAAACAACAAATAAAGATGAATTTTATTTTTTACTTTTCCCACATTGACGCTACTAAGATTATAATATTACATTTGGCAGTAAAATAAAGTCGGCAATTATTATATTTTAGTGGCAACACAAATCAAAGGAGAGTGAGTGAGATAGCATTGTCATATCAAGCAATCAAAGAGAATGAAGGCGAGGGGTGAATTGTTGATGTAAATGTAAGGTTTTAGTGTGTGTAAATGAGTAATGACAATGGGACATGATATTTATAATTAAGGCTAAGTTGATAGATTTATATGTTGGACTTTGGATTGAGTTTGTCCTTAATGGACCAAACCTTTTACTTGGAAAAAACCCGAATCAAATGGACACCATGTCAGGAATTATTGTTGATGGAATCACACTTGTGTGTGATTAGTTTATTTTTTGGTCAGAGGAGCCTCTTGATTGAGGAATTCAATCAAGGAATTATCGTTGGGGTTACTGTTGTTTGGTAATTATTTTTAGTCATTGGGACCTAAGTGTAATTCTCCCTAAATAAAAGCTTCCACCATGATTTCTTACCCCAAAGCAATTGAATCTTCTTGCGCGCTTTCTTCCCATCTTTCGTATTCTTTGTTTTGGTGCACTTCTAAGCAAACTATATTATATTCTAGTAGTTTACTCCTTACGTGAGCTATGCTTACCCGGATTTGACCTGACTCTGTACGCATCTCTCCTCACTCTCTATTATTTCTAGCAATTGAAATAATTTATGAAATTATTTAGATGATATCATATATACTTATACAATGCCTTTATCAAAAAAATGTTAAATATGCTAGTCTTGTAGACTAGGTTAGGCCTTATAAAAATAGAAATGATCTATTTATCCAAATAAGTCTGACAACAAATTTAAGTTTTAAGCCTAACCTATTTATTAAATATGATAAGTTAGGCCATATGGACATGGCCTATTGGGGATACCCAACAATGCTCTCTTTATTTATCTCTAATGCATATATGAGAGTGTGGGGAGAAGGGCTGTATTTATATAGATCTGATAGAAAGATTTGATTAATTGAATATAGAAAAAAAGGAAAAATATCATTAAAAAACTTTTGAAATACTCACATCCTAATTCCTAAGTGAGCGAGGTTTGTTAATTTTAACAAATTTTAAAGTAACCATCCAAATTCAGGATTTTATAATTGGGTGATATTTACATATATGCCCTCTTGCTGCCTTTCTCATCTATCTTTTATCTCATATTTCTCCATCTTCTCGGTACAGTTCTTCCCCAGCGGCAACTGCCCATGTTGAAGAGCTCTGCAAGAATTAATGGAGGGCGGACACACTAATATCCCTTATTTCTTTGGACTCTAAAGAGTCAGTTGTGGTTTAAGATATACAATCAAAGAGTATATAATGTTCAGTGAAGAATTGGTGGAGAACTTGATCTCCTCCGATCATATAGCTTTCAAGGTTCTTGATCAATCATGTATTAATACACCCGGGGGCGGAACCAGGAATGACAAATTGGGGGTAGAAAATTACAAATTATAACCCAAATGCTTAGGAATGACAAAATGGGGGGAGAAAATTACAAAATAAACCCAAATTTTCAAAAAAATATATTTCAAGCCCATAAATATTTTAATACTTTCATTTTAGTCCTTTCACTTAACATTATAATAAGGGACTAAAGTGAAAATTATAAAATTTTTATGAGGCTGAAACAAAATTTCCTAAAGATTTGGGTTTTTATCTATAATTTTAGGGGGCAAGGGCCACCCCTAGCCCCCCTGTCCACCCCTATTTTATACACCGAAGAAAGAAAGTGAAGAGACTTCCTACTAGTAGAATATGTCTCCATTGAGAAAATTGTTCTAATTGGACTGGATTTCAGTTTATTGATATCTAAATATTTTTTTTTTTTGTTCTTTTGCAGTTTATTTTATGAGGAAAGGGGTGAGGAAAAATCCTTGTGAGGCACCCCTAATCCTGAATTATTGAATTTTACAGGTTAGAACTCATTAAATTTATGAATCTGACTTAGAATTAAGTATTTCAAAAGGAATTTAACGATATTTTATCTTAAAAAGAAAGGGTCATTGTATTTGTATGATTTATTCAATATTTCTCATCAAATAAAAGTATAATAACTAACCAACCAATAAGCCACCTCACCCCTTAGAAAGGAAATACAAGTTCCAATTTGGGGAACATTGACCAAAAAAAAAACAAAATTACATAACTAAATAACGATAAGTATGTATAATTTCTCATTAATTATATATGTATAATTAAACCTATAGAAACAACAGTACCAACGATTCATAAATAACCCATAACAAATTAAATTTCTTCTAACTGTAATTTTCTAGTCCTGGTGAGCTTTTGGCATTGGATATCGACATAAAGGACACTTATGACTAACGTTTAGCCATTGAATAATACAATTATTGTGAAAAATATGGTGACAATATGTCATGGTTGAAACTTGCTCCAAATCTTCGAGACAAATACAACACTGTTCCTTCTCCTTCTCATCCTCATTCACATCTTTATTTTCTAGAAGATTTATTTTCTTTAGCGATTCAATAGCTTCTGTTGATGCCGGAACCATATTAATCTCCTGCATCTCTTGCATGGATTGTTCTGATAGGATTAATATTTCATCAGACATATGCACAAGTTCCAAGTTTTCAGGCAAATCGAGGATGACCTCAATAGCTAAAGGATAAACCAAGAAAATATCCTCGTCAAAATAAGGATACGGAGGGTTTCCATAGAAGAATTCTTGAGCGCAAGAAATAACGTCTGGTACCAACAAGTCAAGCAATTCCTGGTCTATCAGATCGTGCGAAAGATTGCTTCGTAGAAAACTCGAAGCACGTCGGAAAAACTCTCTACAAGACATGTAATGGTTAGAAATTGGCATGGAGGGAATAGCAAGAAGATGAATCTGACCACAAGAACAACTTTTTGCAAAAAGAACACAAAGTTTGATATTGAAATTTAGCATTGAAGTCTTGTGGCGTTGGATCGGTATATCTTCAAAGGCATCAGGATCACTTGGTTCATCGGAAACTTGACAGTAGAAATCTGGTGTGGTAGTCGTCATGATTTGAGATTGGAAAAAAAATTTGAAAATATGTGAATTGAGATTAAGAAAGGTAAATGGTATTATTGGTATATTTATAGGGTATAAATTTGATCTTTATTCAAAAGATTTTACGATAAATATGTGATCAAGATAAATGAATAATATAGTTGTTTGATAAGATAAGATAACAAAATTTAAAGAAATTAAATCTAATCTGAATAATGCGCATGCAGACTTGTCTTTCTTTCTTGTATTTGAAATTGCTATCATTTAACATATAATAATGTATTCTTCCTTCATCAAGAGAATTAAGATATTAATGTTTTGGAATAAGTCAATTGAAATTTAAATATTGTTAAGTGAATAATATGTTAGTTTAAGATAAAATAATGTTGCTGAAAAAAAATATAATATAACAAAATTTAAGGAAATTTAATCATAATGATATATATATATTAGCTGGTGATTTTTAAATGTAATTTTTTTAAAAAAATAGTTAAAAGATTATCTTTTTTTAAAAAAAATAAATTATCTACCTAGTAAAAAAATTAAAAATAAAAATAAAAATAAAAAATCTGGCCTTCTAGGGTTATCTGGTTCCACAGGAGGTAATAGTGACTACTTGTAAGCACGTTTCATGAGGACTGTATAATGCCATGGCTTAGAAGGCAAGGTCAGTGTCCGATCTGTAGATTTGTGATCTGCGAGAAAGAGATAATTCATTTCCGGTGAACGACGATGAAATTAGAACCAGTTACGTAACAGCAGGCGAGCTTATGTCTATTGTGAGGGCCACGGAGGAAGCCTTCCGATTGGATGCAGAAACTCACCGATCTGCCGAAGGATCATTTCATAGTAAAACAAACAAAATCTGCCTACTTTCGGAAACAATTTATATCGGATATTTGAATCAGGTTTTATTTGGCCATGGATTCCTTGGATAGACCAGGGTTCGTACATCTTGAGCAAAAAAAATTCTAAACTGAAATTTTCTTCCGAGCTTGGAGCAAAACCTCTGTTCGTGGCCTTTGTATCTTAACCCTATAGCTACCACCTTGAGATCCAAAGCTAAGGTGTTTGCGTATATTAAAGGGCATTTGTGTCTTTTTGTTTGAATTTCCAGTATCCCATTTTGAGAAAATAGCATCTTTCTAGGAATAATGAAATTGGTAGCATCTTCCTTTTTTTTATTATTATTTTTTTTATTTTTGAAGTTTCTTCAATGTAATTTCTCCTCTTTATCTGTTTGGGTTGAGATGTCTATTTTTAAACCCACCTGACCTTAAAATATCTTCCAATATACCGCCAACTAATGAATCTTGGTGAGGAAAGGACTTGTTATCAATTATCGGTTAGTAGCAATGTTAGTCCTTAGAATTTAATCAAATTTTAGGTTTGATCTTTATAATTTTAAATCATTGGTTTTGGCCCACATAATTTTATAAAGACATGGTCTAAGTTAAGGTTTAGAGACTAAAACCAAAACTTACTAAAATTATATGGATCGGTTGTTAAACTTGGACCAAATATTTATAAAACTATCAAACTATAGAAATGAAAATCAAAACTCGATCAAACTATTTGGACTAATAATGATATTAACCTTATCATTATCAGTAAGTTTTGTAATCATCCCCAATTTATACCCGTAACTTGTATTATTCAATTAATGTAAATGAATAAGTTTTTTTTTTTCTTGGATAATTAATCTACAGATCATTATACTTTTAACCAATTTTTAATTCGGTACTTGAAGTTTTTCTTTTCTTTTTTAAGGTCTTTATACTTTCATTTAGTTTTTAATCAAGTCCCCATAGATTTTTTCTTTTCATCTGGTCTTTATAATTTCATCTAATTTTAATTAGGCCCTATAGATTTTTATTCTTTATTCCACAGATTCTAATTAAATTATTCTATAAATATAAAATATAACGTTATTAATTATAATTTTATAACATGTTTATATAAATAATAATATTCTAAAAAAAGTAAGTTATTTTAATACTTTGATTTGAATATTCTAACAAATTTTTTTGGCTAAACAAATGTTTATATAACATTTTTTTAAGTTGTTAGTTCTCTATAGGTTTTGATGATAACAATTAATTGTAAAAACCAAAATTGAAGTGTTGTCTCAAGAAAGTAAAAACTTACTGGTTGAGGCAATACTCGAGTATTGGTTTTTCAAAGAAAAATTAAATGTTAAAGACTAAAGGCAATACTGCAGTATCCCAGAGGATACTCGAGTATTGGCCCTTACAGAGAGCATCGCAAATTTTCCCGTCAGAGAATACTCGAGTATAGGCCAAAGAGACTCTTCAATATTTTTCAAGTGAAATGAAAACTCCAATTTCAAAAACTCTAGTTTTGGAATATGAAAAGTCCAGTTTTCCCTCTTGGCTTCAAAATTCAAATGTTTTCATTTTTCAAATGAAAACTCGAGTATGATATTAAGATACTCGAGTATTGGGCCAAACAAAGATGATTAAAAATTTATTACACTTACAAACTCCAATTTCGGAAACTCCGGTTTTGCACTGACTAATGTTCTCTTTGAGTTTCAAAATGGCGGAAACCCATACTCGAGTATGGTGTTGAATACTCGAGTATTGAGTCATACAGAGAGCAACTGTGGTTTGTAAAGATTTCAATACTCCGGTTTTAAATGAATACTTCAGTTTTGATGTTTTGGACAAAATTTCATCAAGAGTCCAAAACTTGAGTATTGTTTGAATACTCGAGTATTGGGTTAAGTAAGACTGGACCTCCAAAGCTCGAATCGCGACTTTCCTCTTTGGGAGGAGAATACTCGAGTATAGACTTAGAAACTCGAGTATGGACTTAAATGCATAGTGACATACTCGAGTATTGATGCACAAACTCGAGTATTGGTCGCGCCTACTGATAATTCAAATCTGCAAAATCTGCGTAATGTTTGTTGTATGATCTGAATGATTTCTAATATTAATTATCAACATTACTAGATATGTTTAATATATTTGGTAGTGTATTTCAGCCAAATTACATATGATTCAAGCAAATTAAAAAGGGCTGTCTTCACAAAAGGATAAGTTATGTCAGAGCATTAAATGTCAGGCTACCCAACTTGCCATAATCTAAACTACCAAACTCTGCACGATGCAAAAAGGATAAAGGGACATTCATCTACTCAAGACACTGACATTCCAACAGTTAGAAACATAAGAAAGTCAACATTTATCCTCTCCAACACAAAAATGAACAAAGGGTAGAGAGAGAGAAGAGACTAAAGAGCATCCAACAGATAGGAAACTTCTCCAACAGTCATATGAATGCTTGCATTGGTTATTAATCAGACTTTAAGTATAAATAGAGTAGCATTCAATTCTCTTTAATAACTATTAAGCTAGAAATCGAAAAAGCATTAAATTTATTCACTTATTATTGAGCTTTCTGTATAGAGTATCTTTTGATACTATTAAGCTTCAATGTTCATCATTATCTGCTTTTTAAGAGAGTTTATTATTTGTATCTTCATTTATTGTAAGAAATCTCAAGTTAGGGGACTTGGAGATTTGGGGTCATTGATTACAACTTGTAAGGAGAAGCAAGTTTTAGTGAGAAAATTGCTTCAGAGTTACAAAGTGTGTAATCAAGTGACATAGTGAAATACTCAGAGTGCCTGAGGACTGGACGTAGGCCAGAGAGTTGGGGTCGAACCAGTATAATCCTTTGTGTTCTTCTTCTCTTCCTTGAACTCTGTCTTATTCTGTTTGTTCGCCATTAAAACAGAAATTGCATAAACAATTTTCAAAATCCCCAATTCACCTCCCTCTTGGTGATTTAGCTCCACTTTCATAAGTAGCTGGTACTATTAACAATTGATTAGTGTGGTTCGTAGGAATATAAGCCCAACACGAGGAATATTTTTTTTTTTTTGAATTTTTATAATTATAAAGTTCGAGTTATAATAATATAAATTTTCTAAAAATACAATATAATATTATTAATTAGTATAATTATAGTAATTTTTATACACAAATTTTAATACTTTGATTTGAATATTCTAACAAACTTTTTGGCAAAACAAATTTTTATATAATATTTTTTTTAAGTATCTGGTACTATTAACAATTGATTAGTGTGGTTGGTAGGAATATAAGCCCCACATGGGGAATATTTATTCTTTTTTGAATTTTTTATTTTTATAATTATAAAGTTCGAGTTATAATAATATAAATTTTCTAAAAATATAATATAATTATTATTAATTATTCTAATTATATTAATTTTATACACAAATTTATAATATTAATTATTTTTTATAATTATATAACTAAAAATTTTAATTTATTATTAACATTAAGTATATATTTTAACATTATTTATTAATTCAATTTTATATTAAATTGATAATTTAAAAAAAACTAGAAGGACCTATTAAATATAAAAAGAACTACAGGAACCTTCTTATTAAAAACAGTTGAAAGTAAAAGCTAATAATAAAAAGGACAAAAAAAAAAATGAAGGCAAAAATTGCGGGGACCTAGTTAACTATTGCTTCAAACTATAAGGACTCGTATCCCTTTTTCTTTAAAATCTCCCCTTTCACTCGCCTGCCACTTTAGTTTTAAAATTTTCTCGCTCCTTCAGTTAAATGTGACTGTAAAGATGTAACACTTAATTTATAATTAATAATTATTTTATAGCCAATTTATCATGTACACTACTATAAAATTGATTTTACTTTCTTAAAAAACGTTTATTTTTCAATAAGGGAAGTGAGAAATAAAAGTGGTGACATTTTTATAATTTTGTGGATGATTTTGACATTTCGATTTTAAAATGGATGCTACAAATATATTTTTGGCATCCTAATTTAGAAAAGATACGCCAAAAATAGGAGTTTAGCATTCTAACTCTAAAAGGAAGACTAAAAATATTATTCTTGACATCCTTTTTAGAATTATGACGCCAAAAGCGTCCCCAACTCAAAATTGAGACACCTAAACTTTAGTTGTCTCAATTTGGCCCACATCTTTAGTGGCTTATTTCCTTCATGGTATTGGAAAGACTTCGCGCACTGGAAAACGCTGATGTGAAGGGAAAAATGGGAAGGAGAGAGAATAAACTTCCAAAAGTTGCAAGAAGTCTTCCCTCATCATGGCTTGCCCTTTCTCCAACCTCAACTCTCTCTCTCTCTCTCTCTCTCTCTCTCTCTCTCTCTCTCTGTTCACCTCGTCAACACCGTCTGAGTACTCCATCGCCATTTTTCTTCCTTCCTTTGCAATTCAATGAATTCTTTTGTTAAGTTATTTTGATTAAGGCTTATGAATGAGGGATTTGAGTTTGATTGTGAGTTTTGGCTTTGGATGTGGTAAGCAGGCATGGGTACACTAGCTTCTTTATTGCAAGGATTCTCTACAACCATCGCAAGGGCCAGAGCGACCTCCATGAGTGGCAAGGTGTCCAAGAAATCAGAAGAAAAATGGGTGTATTCCGTAGTTGAACAATAAAGGAGTTGGACTTGGCCTGGGGTGAAATCCCAAGGTCCTACGTGCCACAGTGGTGAATCAAAGTCCACGTAGTTCGAAGGTAAACCGTTTGGCCTAAGGTGGTCAGAGGGGGTGGGGTGTGTGCTCTGTGTGAATAGAAAAGGTAGGGTTTCAAGAGCGTGTGTACCTGATGATTGCACATTGGTATTTAAAGAGTGTACCTGGGGGGTCGTGATCCGATATTCTCTCTGCACGTGGTCCCACTTGTAACTACTCCGTTACCTGCACGACTGACGGCGGTTAGCGAGATAATGGGATAATACCTTATCAGGTATCCCTATTTTCATGGCTGGACAGCTGGCTTTGGGCCTAGCGAAGCCCAATTCGCTCGTCCGTAACAGATGCCCCCATGTTCGGTATTTCAGGCCTCTGACATGCCGAGCTTTATTGGGTTAGAACTACCCTCGGTCGTATCTCGGATGAAATCTTTAACTCCTCGTTCTTTACTTATAACCCGGCTCGATTTCATCTTATTCTCTGACTTACTTTGATCGCCTCCTTTTCACTCGTACCTCGGTTCCTTCACCGTGTTATGCCGAGTTACGTTTGTACGCCACGTGTTTCCCCGACCGCCCTTAATTCGGGGCGCTATCTGTAACTGACTTAGAGATACGCGTGTTCTTGCCCCGTCGCGCGTAGCGTAGCGTCGCGTTGGTTTGTTTGATGCGGGAACGCGTAGCGTCGTATTGGGACCAATGCCAACAACTCTACTGTCAGCCGTTCTCGGCTTTCGCGCTTCATTAAATGCTCACGACTTTCCGAGACTCATGATGGCCATCTACTTTAAGGCTTTGCCAGCTGTACCTGCCTTCTCGTATTCCCCTGACGTCACGGACCCCATCGTTTCGCATTCGCGCCTGCTGGGATCTTTCAAATTTGCCTCTTCAGACCACTTCTTTATAACTTTGAATGTCGCGGTGTTCTCCTTTTTCATGCTCTGAGTTTCCAGTTTTCAAAAGAAAATACTCACAACCCAGGTGTTCCAAATCCAAGTCTCGACCCTCTCTTTTTCAAGTGTTTACTGCTTTTCCCTTTATTCTGTGTTTATTCTTTCGTAGTTAAGTGCGTTTCGCGTCATTTGCATGTCTGGGTTCTTTTGGTTTCAATCCTGGGATTCCGTATACTAAACCTTGCATTTCTGGGTTTTCTTGGGAAGTTCTTGAGTATTTCATGGATAAGGACAAAGATATACCTGTAGACATATATGGTAGGCCTATTCCGGAAGAGGATTGGGAAGATATTAGGAACATGCCTGAGAAAACTGCTTTTTGGCTGTATGGTGCTCGTCGATCTCCTGCAACCATGGCTGCAGATGTTCTTAGACCTTCTGGAAGCGGTGACCGTAGGAGAGGTCCTAGGGTTCCGCCTCCCCTTCCGAAAGCTTCTCGACCTCCACTACCTCGGCCTCCCCCTCCCAAGCTAGCCATTAGTCCTTCGTTTCCTGTTAAGGCGGTTCCTATTTCGGCCGTTCAGCCTTTGTCTGTTAGCGAATCTCGGCCTAATCTGGTTAGCCCTTGTGAGACCTGTCAACACGAGGCTATCGCCTTCGTCAATCTTGGCGGGGATGTGGTTGCCGAGACAGTGCTTAGGAGTTGCACTCACGGATCTGTTCCCATCCTAACATCGAAGCGTGCGTTGCATTATATGTCTTCTTCCCGAGGTAGATTTCTATCTAAGTTGTCTTTGCTTTTGTATTTATATAGGTATAGATGGCCTCTTCTTCTCAAAGTAGCGAAAAGTCGGTTGCTGAGGAGTCATGTTCTACCAATGCCGCACATAGTGCCGAAAATAACCCATGTTGTTTCGTTATATGCCCTCAAGTGTCCCGGATACAAAACAAGATGACCTCTGAAGAGTTTAGGGGGCTCGTCCTTAGAGACGGAGAGGGGTATATGGTTAGGTTACCTTTAGATGGAGAGTCGGTAGCATCATGGCGTGGTAGAGATTCCCCTCATTTCTTCTTTATGTATAGAGATGTGGTTACCGTCCTAGGTGCTTCATTCCCTTTCTCGGATTTCACCACCGAAATGTTGAACCATTTGTATTTAGCCCTCACACAATTGCACCCGAACAGTTGGGCTTACGTCCTCTGTTTCGAGAATTTCTGCAAGGAACAAGAGATACCTTGTACCCTACCATTGTTTTTCCGCTTCTTTTCCCCAGTAAACACCTATAAGACCAAAGAAGAGCCCCTAGAGTTTGAGTGGACCCATCTTCGGGGTATCCGTAATAAGAAATTGTTTAATCCGTTTACCGAGTCATTCAAGGGCTTTAAGTCGGCCTATTTTAAAGTAGAGGCCATTCCTGGCTAGGTTTCGTGGTTCCTCCGCTTGAATGAACAGGGAGAATTGGAGGAGAGATTCCCCCTTTATTGGACTCCCAACCACCACCACTTTGGAAATAGGGCCTTTAACCCGAAGGTGTTTAAGCTTTTCCCCGAAGAGGAGAAAGTTGAGGAGCTATTGAAAGACCTCAGCCAGGCGATGGGGCCTTTTGATGCCGGGATGTATTTATCTGTTCCTTTAAAGAAACAGAAAAGAAAAACAAGTATGCTGTGTCTGTAGCAATTTATTCCAGTTGTCTTATTTTATCACGCTATTGATTGTTTTTTGTTGCGCAAAGAACATCATGCCGCCAAAGTCTACAACTCCAGCAGTGCATTGTGCAGAGACAACCATGCCGCCAAAGTCTACAACTCCAGCAGTGCCGGCTTTCATGAGGAAATTCAACGGAAAGCGGAAGGCAGCTGAGGCCGAGAAGACGGGCCCTGCCAAGAAGTCTTCCGTCACTCCCGCACAACCAATTACCAAGGTGGCTGAACCAATCACCAAGGTGACTGCCCCTCCATCTTCTCCCAATGTAGGAGCTACTTCTTCTCCTACCGCGGCCGTTCTCTCTCCCAGCAAGTATACTTCACCGTCCTTCATGTTCGAAAATCCGGTTGACTCTGAAGTCCGGAATAGCATCCGCCCTCCTTTGAGCTGGTTTACACCTTCACCGCCTTCCGCTGAAGAAAAGAACATGCTGATGGATATCGAACATTTTGCTCTTCGAGCCACCGGGCTTTCTCAAGCTGTGGCCTATTTCAAGGCTCAATGGGCTGAGTCCGATGCGAAACTCAAGGCTGCCGCATCCGAACGAGCCGAGGCTATTAACTCGGCGGTAAAGAGCGTGGTTAAGTCGGTAGAGGATGCCAAGAATAAGGTTGTTGCTGAGGTGGAGAAGGTGAAGAAGGCGGCTGATGAGAAGATTAGGACTGCGCAGTTAGAGTTGGAGGGTGCGAGGCGGAAACATTCTGAAGACGCCGCCGAAATATCCCTATTCAACTCCATCCTGCAGAGCCAGCAAGATCAGACAACCTCCAATGCCGCCTACATTGCCGACCTGGAAAGAGGCGTGGAGGAGTCTTTCAATAAGGCTTTGGCGCAGGTTATTTTCCTTAATCCTAACGTCACGCTGAACCTTGAGGACACCCGTGTTGATGGGATTGTGAAGGATGGGAAGATTGTGCCTGCAAGTGCTCTGGAAGAGTCGGCTGGGGAGGGCCCATCTAGAGTGGGAGGAAATACTACTGACAATGCTGAATCTCGGCCTCCTACCCTTCCAGATGCTGCCGCGATTTTCTGATTTGTCGGTGTTGTTTGATAGGCCGTTTTTGTTTTCTGGCGTTAGTTTTTCTTTTTCCATTTGTAATCAACTTTGACAATGAATAAAATTCTTCCTTTCTGAATTTCCATGTGCACTGTGATTTTGTTAGCAAATTTAATCGCTTTATGGCCCAGTGTTCTACCCAGCGTTAATAATAACCTTACGGCTTAAACTTGGTTAAACCAAATCTTAACCAGGCCAGATTGATCAGGTCCGGCCTTAAATGGTCTTATTTCGGGTGTATTTTCATCGGCCTTGCATATGCTTTCCTCGTAGGTTTAGCACGGTCTTTCGGGCTATAAAGATGGCACCGAGGAATCGTCGAAAACGGGTTATGGATTCCTTTTCGTAATTCCTTGTCGTGGAATTCGAGATATCCTTATGCTTTTAATGGGCCTATCGTTTTAATACGACCTTGTGGAATTCATTTGAAAATAGGTTTCAGAACTCTTTTTCGTGAATTTGTGTGGTTTCGACAGTGCGATCTCTTTCGCGACTTTTATGAAACTATCATATAGTCGAAATATTTTGATAAAAGCTAACGTTACTCAATTAATTAAAATGGCGACTATGTCGCTAACAAACATACTTGCATAGACCATGCTAAAACATCAAAACGAAACTTAACTATAGTAGTTTCTCAATTTGTCGGCATTCCAGGTTCTCTTTATTGGTTTTCGGACTAAGGTTTCAAGTTCGTATGCCCCGTGCTTCAGTTTCTCCCTAATTCGATAAAGTCTTTCCCAATTGGGAGCTAGCTTCCCTTCTCGTGCATTCTTGTTGCCTATGTCGGCTCTCCTCAGTACTAGGTCGCCTTTGCTGAAAGAACGAGGTTTGACCTTTTTATTGAACTTCGCCGCGACGAGCTGTTTCGCTGTTAAGTCTCGGTAATGTACTATGGCTCTTACCTCATCTATGAGATCTAACTCTACCTTAATGGCCTTGTTGTTCTCAGTTTCAGACAACGCCTTTTCCCTTCTCCATGACGGTTCCCTGACTTCGACGGGTATCATGGCTTCACATCCGTACGTGAGTCTATAAGGTGTTTCTCCTGTGGCGGATTGAATACTAGTCCGATATCCCCATAACACAGCGTACAGTTGTTCAACCCAGTCGGTTTTGGCTTCTTGCATTCTCTTTTTAAGGCCGTCCATGATCATCTTGTTTACCGACTCGGCCTATCCGTTAGACTGCGGGTGCTCTACCGATGCAAAATACTGACGGATCTGGAAGTCGGTCATCATTTTTTGAAATCCTTTGTCCGCAAATTGTGTCCTGTTGTCGGTAATGACTTCAGCCGGGATTCCAAAACGGGCGATGATATTTTTTGCCACAAACTTTTGTACTCTAGCCGATGTTATGGAAGATAACGGTTCAGCCTCGATCCATTTAATGAAATAATCCACCACTACTATCAACCACCGGAATTGCCCCGGTGCCCTCTGAAAAGGTCCCAAAAGATCTAGCCCTCATTTGTAGAACGGCCAAGGTGCGAAGATATACTTCAGCTTAGATGGGGTAATTCTGATGATTTTAGCGTGTTTCTGGCAACTGTCGCATTTCCGAACATGATTCTTCGCATCTGTTGATAGTGTCGGCCAGTAGTACCCAGCCCTTATAGCCTTCCGGGCTAATGCCTTGGCTCCCATGTGTTGTCCATTGATACCTTCGTGTATTTCAGCAAATACATATTCCTCCTCTTCGGAACTGAGGCACTTTGCCATTGGAGCGTGTAGCCCTTTCCTGTACAGTTGGTCATCTACCATTGCGTAAGATGTCGCCGTCCGTATCAGTTTCTTGGCATCTTTGGGTTCATCCGGTATAATTCCACGTTTGAGGTAATCTGCAATGGGTTTCCTCTAATTGTTTTTGTTGGTTATGATCATCACGCATGTTGGGGCTTCCAATCTTTGTTGCACTATAGTTCGGTGTTGGTCCCTTGGGTGCTAGCCAGCTTGGACAGTACGTCGGCTCTGGTGTTATCTCCATGCGATATGTGCCTTATCTCTACTTCATCAAATTCATCCATTATAGACTTAACCTTTCCGAGATACTTAACCAGTAAAGGTCCTTTAGCTTGATACGTCCCATTTATATGTGATGCCACCAGTTGGGAATCAGTAGATACCAGTACTTTCTGAGCTCCGTTTTCCTTTGCTTGGATCAAACCCACTATCAAGGCCTCGTATTCGGCTTGATTGTTGGAAGTTTTAAACCCGAGGCTCAAGGAGTATTCAATAGACACACCCTCCGGGTTCTCGAGAATTACTCCGGCCCCGCTTCCTGTCGAGTTAGAAGAACCGTCTACAAACAGCTTCCACTGTGTGGCGTTCCCTTTTATTGGGGCGAGTTCTGCAACAAAGTCGGCTAATGCCTGAAATTTTATCGCTTGCCGGGCTTCGTAACTAATGTCAAACTCGGATAATTCTATGGCCCAGCCAGTCATTCTTCCTGCTAGGTCGGGTTTATGTAGTATCTGCCTGATGGGTTGATTAGTTCGAACTACAATAGGATGGCTCTGGAAATATTGACGTAGTCGTCTGGCCGCAATTAGCAAAGCGAAAGCATTTTCTCAAGCTTTTGATATCGTATCTCAGATCCCTGGAGAATCCAACTTATAAAGTATATCGGCATTTGACCTTCATTTGCTTCTCGCACCAGGGCCGCGCTTACGGCCTCATTGGTTACCGCCAAATAAAGGATCAGGACTTCACCAGTTATAGGCCTGGTTAATACTGGCAGGGCTGCCAGGCATTGCTTAATCTGTTCGAAGGTTGCCTCGCATTCAGTGCTCCATTCGTGTACAGCTTCCTTTTTAAGCAACCTGAAGAAAGGAAGCGACTTTTCGGCCGACTTTGGTAGGAACCGAGTTAATGCGGCAAGTCTTCCTGTGAGTTATTGGACTTCCTTTCGGCACGCAGGGGCCTTCATTTCTAAGATGACTCAGCATTTGTCAGGATTGGCCTCTATACCTCAATGGGTTAACATGAAACCCAAGAATTTCCCTGACGGGACTCCGAAAGCACACTTGGCCGGATTAAGCCTGATTCTGTGTGCTCGTAACTTATCGAAAATCTATTGTAAATCCTGAACATGCTGATGCTGGTCTCTCGACTTAACGATCATGTCGTCGATGTAAACCTCGACATTTTTTCCCAACTGATCTTCGAACACTCTTGTCATTATTCGTTGATATGTTGCTCCGGCATTTTTTAAACCAAAAGGCATTACATTGTAACAGTAATTCGCCCTTTCTGTGATAAACGCCATTTTTTCTTGGTCCTCGGGGTGCATAGCAATTTGATTGTATCCGGAGTATGCATCCATGAAGGATAAGAGTTTAAAACCTGACGCGTTATCTACTAATTGATCCACATTAGGCATGGGGAAAGCGTCTTTGGGGCATACCTTGTTTAGGTCTTTGTAGTCCGTACATACTCTCCACTTGCCATTGGATTTCTTTACTAGCACGACGTTTGAAAGCCAAGTAGTGTACTGGACCTCTTGTATAAAGCCGGCCTCCAGAAGCTCCTTAACGTGCTCTTCAAGAGCGGCTACTCTGTCTGGGCCCATCCTCCTTTTCTTTTACGCGACTGGGATAGAACCCGATCGGATTGCCAACTTATGGCAACAAAATGTTGGATCTATGCCTGGTAGATCGGCAGGTCCCCAAGCAAATATGTCGGCATTCTTCAATAGGCATTACGTCAAAGCATGACGAACCTCGGCACTTAACTCACTTCCGATCTTCGTGGTTTGTTCCAGCCTACTGCCCAGGATGAAGTCTCGCAACTCTCTATTAGGCTCAGGCCTTTGGATTTTTTCCTCCGCTCTCATGTCCATCTCAACCAGATGAACACCTTTTTCTTCTCGAGTTTGTGACGAGGTTGCATTCTCTCTGTTTCCCTTCACCGAATCGTAGTAGCATTTCCGCGAATCTCTTTGGTCTCCTCGGACAACCACTATCTTGTTCTTTCTACCTAGCATTTTTGCCTTTTGATGCTTAGTGGATACCAACATATCCCAATTGTGGATTATTGGCCTTCTGAGAATGACGTTGTAAGGGGATGGGAAGTCAGCAACTACAAATTTGACCACCTCAGATTTAAAAGCTTCTTTAGTACCCAAGGTCAGTTTCAAGTCTATACAACCTTTAGGTCTAGTATCTTGGCCATTGAAACCGGTTAAGGTTGTTTTGCATGGCTTTAACTCATCCGGGTTCAACTTCATTTTTCGAAAATGCCTCCCACAGAAGGATGTCCACCGAGCTTCCGTTATCGATGATGATTTTTTGGACTCTACAGTCCAGAATCGTGCCTGTTATCACTAGGCCGTCGTAATGATCCGGGTCCACATCTTCCAGGTCGGCCTCGGTGAAACTGAGTATCGGTCTATCTCGCTCCTTTGTTTCCTTCTTAAATTGTGGGCGGCCTTGGATGGTCAAGACTTCCTTCAAATATTTGCGACGCTGATTTTATGAATCTCCTCCACCGTCGGGTCCCCTACTGATGACACAACAGTCATACTTTGCTTTGGGAAACTCATCATCGCTTTCTTCCTTCCTCTTCTTCTTCTCCGGACTTTTATTTCGTCCCACTCCAGGGCGTTTATTACTTGAACGTCCCTGCGTTTGAATCACATATCTCTGCAACTTCCCTTCTCGCACAAACCTTTCTATTGCATCCCTCATATCCCAACATTGGTCTGTTGTATGGCCGGGTTGGTCATGAAATTCGCAATACCGAGACTTGGCCAGGATGGCTTTGTGCCGCATAGGCCGCGGTCGCTCTGCTGTTCTCATCTCGGTTAATCCGACCTCTCTCCATATTCGTTCTCTGGACACCTTTAAAGGCGTGCACTGGCTGTATTTTCCTTCTGCCTTGTTTCCCCGGTGCTGGTTATCCATTGGCCGTCTCTTGATGTCTGACTTTGAACCACCGTTATAGTCTTTATTCCTTGGAGGTGGGCTCCTATTTCGTCCCAAGTTACTTCGGCTGGCCATCTCTAACTGTTCGAGTTCCAGATACTTCTTCGATCGATCTCTAAATTCGGCTAATGTTGTAACATTGTCTTTTACTGTCGACCTTTTGAGACGGGAATGTCATGTAAACCGAAGATTGCCATATGCAAATGCACATCCTCCTTCAAGTTTGGTACTTGAAGGGCAGCATCTTTAAAACGCTCGAGGTATTGCTGCAATGTCTCATTTGGGCCTTGCCGTATGTTTCCCAATTGGAATTGAGTTTTGGGTTGCTTTCTGCTTGTCGCGAAATTCAGTAACTTTTGGCCGAAACTCTCCAAATCTCAGACCGATTTTCGTGGTAAAGAATGGAACCATAACTGGGTTGCCCCTCGCAATGTTCCCGCGAATAATCGGGGCACTATCGGTCCTTCAAACCCTTTCACCATTATTTCCATGTTGAAGTTGTTGAGGTGGACCTGCGGGTCTTGAGTTCCATCGTATTTTGGCAAGTCCCTTGAGTCGAAACCCTTTGGGTATTTTGCCATCCGTATCTCATCAACAAAAGGCCCTTGCACTCCGCCGCCATGACTTTTCTCCGATACTTCGACATTAGCCCGGGTGGTTTCCGGAGTCCCCTTATCTCGGATTTTCTCAATGCGTGGCGCATCCATATCTGTAGTACTTCGAGGCGTTGATGCATCTGCCTGTCGTGTTACTACGGCGGCATTTGGATTTTCTTCTCGGTCATTACTCTGCTCCACCTCCGCTAAGCTTCCTTGCCGAGTTTGCGTTGCCATTCGACTTGGGTCCTCCTTATCCCGGCAAGCATTATGATTGTTGTTCTCTTCTCTCCCTAGCCTCTCGTCCAGAATCTACTGGAGTCTCCGACCTTCCTCTAGTCGCCATAGAGCATCCCTGCGCTCTATATCCTCCTGCAGACGCTTAATATCAGCCTTCCTTTGTAGAGCATGTCGTTTTTCCATGTCCTCCATCTGCTTGAACATAGCTTCTATTACTGACTGTAGTCTTCGAACGTCGGGATCCTCAATTTGAAATTCTTGCGAAGAGTTTTGAAGTACGGGTGACGGCTGTATCAGCCGCAAAATTTGGTTATCAAGGGCCTGAGTTGTTTCCATTGGCTCGTGTTTTGCGTCCATTAGCACTGGATTATCTTCCGGTGCTACTAACCCATCTTGCGTTCTCGCCTCAGGATTCGTAGGCGGTAGCGACTCTGGTTGTTCCTTCCGGGGTGCCTGATTCCGGCCCTTGCTATTTGCCATTCTCAGCTGCTTCGTAGGTCGGGGAATCGTAATTTAACAGTCCCCACAGACGGCGCCAATGCTCCGTAGTTGAACAATAAAGGAGTTGGACTTGGCCTAGGGTGAAATCCCAAGGTCCTACGTACCACAGTGGTGGATCAAAGTCCACGTAGTTTGAAGGTAAACCGTTTGGCCTAAGGTGGCTAGAGGGGGTGGGGTGTGTGCTCTGTGTGAATAGAAAAGGTAGGGTTTCAAGAGCGTGTGTACCTGATGATTGCACATTGGTATTTAAAGAGTGTACCTGGGGGGTCGTGATCCGATATTCTCTCTGTACGTGGTCCTACTTGTAACTACTCCGTTACCTGCACGACTGACGGTGGTTAGCGATATAATGGGATAATACCTTATCGGTATCCCTATTTTCATGGCTGGACAGCTGGCTTTGGGCCTAGTGAAGCCCAATTCACTCGTCCATAACAGGGTGACCGCCAAAAAGGAGTAGTGGATGCCAGACCCCGTCACTAGCTATTACAGATTGGAGAATGTCAAGGAGATCGATGTCGCCAAGCAGGAATTTAGATCTGGGATTTGTGGCTATGCAAGTCCTTCGGGGATTTAGATATGGAATTTGTTATGAATTCAAGGATTTGGATTCTATCTTTTAACTTGTTATGTTTGCTAAATCCCAAATTTAGAATATTTTATCCTACCTTATTCATTTATTTTGGAGACTATTTTAAGCTAATCTAGAATTATTAGATAATATTTGGATTGTTAGCCAATTTTAGAAAATAATATAAATCTGAATTAATTATGAGATTATTCAGCTTAAATTATTAATATTCTGATTTTTATCTTGTGATTAAATAATATTTCTAAATATATGATAGATAATGATTTTATTTAAATTTTTTTAAGACAGGGGAAAATATATTAGAATATCCTACGATGCAGAATTGACCTTAGAAGCTTATATATATATATATATATATATATATATATATATATATATATATATATATATATATATAAAATGGTGGCAAGTGTGCAACTACTCTGGGTTCTACAGTGGTAAGGACGATCCTTCCAACAGTAGTGGCTCCATACAAGGCGGATTATGAGTGGTTTTACCGCAGTTCGAACCCTAGATCTCTTAAGAGAATCCAACGTCACATTCCGCTGGACCAACCACATGTTGGTATTGACCTTAGAAGCTAAAAAATATCTAATGGTGACCAACCACATGTTGGTATTGACCTTAGAAGCTAAAAAAATATCTAATGGTAGAATTTTATTGAGCTTCTTAAATTTTAATGGGCTAAAGTTGGTACCAAAGTTCTCACTTCCTTTCTTAAAAAGACATAGCCGCCTAACATCAAATTCACGCTCTCATATAGAGAGCTAAAGCTCTCTCTTTGACGCTTGTGCTTTTGCCTTGTGAGTACAGTCTTACATGGCTGCCACACACTCATATAACCATTCGAATTCATCCATTCCTTATCTTTGTTTCCATTGCCATGTATAGACTTGCAAGGACTAATTCCAACAACGATTTTTGTCTTTTCTCTCCTTTAACAAATGCCTCTAATGATCGTGACATATAAAAGGAGATTGAAGAGGAGAATTCCATGACAGCTTGAGTTATTTGGAAAACAATTTGGGAAGAGCATAGAGGAAGCTAGAGTTTAGGATTTGCACTTAAAGACCGTAAGGGACTTTCTTTTCTTTTATCTTTTTCGTTCAAAATTTGAGATTATTTAGTTTTAAATGATTTTAAGTTGTATTAATTGAAAACAATCTTGTTTTGGATTATAGATATATTCCTTTTGGATTGGTTTGATATTTAGGATTGAATTGTGCGTGGTTAAGACATTTGTTAGGATTTTTGTTTGCAAATCATTTGATCGTCAATTATATTATTAATTTAATTATCAATTTAGGTTTTATCCTCTTGGTTGTTTAATTAAATTGGTTAATTGTCTAGTTGTTTAAATAGGCAATTGTGAACTTGATTCCCAAAACTATCTA
This sequence comes from Acacia confusa, assembly GCA_037074495.1. Taxonomy (NCBI): domain Eukaryota; kingdom Viridiplantae; phylum Streptophyta; class Magnoliopsida; order Fabales; family Fabaceae; genus Acacia; species Acacia confusa. Next base: position 20,514,143 of record CM073504.1, on the reverse strand, counting down.
TTTTAACTGGTTTTAATGGACTTAATTAAACTAGCGTTATTCCATTATGATTGTTCTAGTGGATTAGGTGTTATTATATTGAACATAAGGGTTCCCATGTTTCAATTAGGTAATAAAATTCATTAATTCCAATCTTTCATCAATCTCCTTTTGGTCTAACTAGTTAATTTGGGCTAAGAAAGTTAACTCCATGTAAATCCATGTAAATCCTGAGTTGTTTCCTTCACCATATACAAAAGTAAACCTTCTTTACCTATTCTTATTTGATTTTCTTAAAAGTTAGTTAATTTCTTTACCTAGGATTTTAATTCCCTCTACATAAAAACCCCCCAAAATTGCATTCGCATCTTGATTCATTCTTGTATAGGTTTTAAAGTCATTTTCATCTTGCATTTAGTTAATTTAATTTCATTTAGGTAGCATTGTCTTGCATTTTAGTTTAGGTTCATTCCATTACATTTTTCATGACCTATATTCTACCTAAAGAAAAACTCACAAATTATTCTTTGGAAGAATGATCTAGGTTGACTCTAAACTATATAATTAACTAAAACCTAGTTTAATTGATTGCGTGACAAAAATACACATCAATGCTCTTCTTCAAATTCAAATTATCTCCTCATTGTGAGTTTTTGTGATGTTTTTCTTTCCAACTTTTGAAAACTGTACACAGATCTTAAAAATTGGGACGTGAATCCAATTTTGAAGTGTGTGTACATAGATCCATCCTTGGATCTGTGTACTTCTTCGAATTCGAATTCTCCCCAAAGACGTTACCACCACCACTTGGGCAACCAGATGTAGTAGACTAATGCTGCAGCCACTACCCTATATGACCATGCCACAGACGGGTCTCTGCACAGTTTAGTGCCTGCCGGTGATGCTGGTGATGTCGTAGGTAGCACTTACAATGTCCATACTACAAAAAAGAACATTGTAAGTCAGAATTACGGCGTCCCTTTTTTGGCAAACATTGTTTCCATGTTTTACTACGATGCTTATAAGCATCCCTTGTAAAGTTACGTAAAAAGGGCTTAAAAAATGGTTTTAAAAGATTTTTTTTTTTTTTGGTAGTGGTGTTACCTGGATATCTCTTCCCATAAGGGTAAATCCTTGCCAAAGGGGTGCAGTCATGTGAAGCTGATAGGGCAAAACTTTAAAGCGTATAACTTTGTAAGTATACTGGCCGTATCAAGCAATAAATAGTAAGTAAGATATCGTTCCCGTGAGGACTTAATATCCACAACTTCAGTTAATTATTGATTTTACACTTTTATTTAAGTTGAACAATTTAAATTGAAATTAATTAAGAGTAAAGAAATTAAAATCAACTAACTACCACAAATATCAAATGAGCAACCTAGAGTTACTAATCTCTTATTAACTTCATAAACTTTATTTTCACTAATTTAATTACCCTTAATATTAATTTCGTTAATCTCGAGTATAAATAGCTATAAGTGTCTGTCGGTCTACTTACAACCCTCTCAAGTATAAAATGTTATGTCTAACAAAATTACTTAAGAGGCAATTTAATTCGGATACACTCTTTTACAATTATATGGGGCTATTAGGTATATGTCTATCATAATTGCAAATTAAATCGTAATTTAATCTCATATTGCTTAATCTAAGAGCTTAATTAAAATTCTCTTCGTCAAGGTAAATCTTAATTCTCAAATTCATATTTAATGATGGCCGGTCATCAAATAGATAAAACTAAACAAGATTAAGCAACCAAAATTAATACTAATTATAACTAAACAATGAAAACAAAGCTTAATCCATTAATAAGTTCATAACTCCTCTATATTTCTAGGTTGCACAATAAACTAGCTACAAAGGACTTTAATAAACATCACAGCAACACTAAAATCAGAGTTCAGATTCAGCACAGAAATTCCAGATTCAAATTCAAGATTCATAAAGAAAATCAAAGAAAAAGGAAATAAAACAGAGCAGTATTGAAATATGATCTCTCCCACTGTGCGTTCGGCCACTGTAGCCGTCGCCCCTACTCTCTGCGCGCTCTCCGTCCTTTGAATTTTCTGTTCTGCGTATTCTCAATTTTTGTTCTCCGCCTCTGCTCTCTGATTGATTCCTTTCCGCGCGTCTGCCTTTTAGGTCATTGAATCCATTCCTTCAATTCTTTTTGGGCCCACGCATAATTTTTTTTTTTTTTTTGCTATAAAGACGAAGGCTATAAGCCTAAAAATACACAGCAACAATTACATCAAAGGGGGAATAAATCCCAAACTCTAGGCCCACGCATAATTGACCATTCTCCAATTCATTTTCATTCATCAATTCACATTCGGCCCATCTCTTCAACGCATTCCATCACCTTCAGCCCAATTTTGTGGGGCACAATCCATTTGCTATTCAATTCTCATGGTGGGCCCACGTTGAATCATTCAACTCATATACCTAAATGGACCTCCTGATGCTGTATTACGGAAACTATAAGAAATCAAGTATAATATTAGTGTTATGAATATACTTATTATGTGGATGTCATTGACCCATAATATCTAAATACAGGATGACATGGTATATATGTATAGTAATTTACTATTTGCATTCTTCTATTTTTTGTCAGTAACTATTCATTACAATGAATCCATTTCATCTCTCTAGAATTTCTTCTGACTTCTCTAGAATTTCGGTTTACTCCAGTGAGCCTTCTGTATCGTTGATCATTGCATCTCTTCCTTCTTCTCCGGGAAGCATACTGAAACCATTCCTTCACCTTCATTTTTTCTTCTCGATTTTTCCAACCAGTTCCTTTTATTGACCATTCTCTGGGTTTTCAGTTTTTCTTTATCTTCTTGATTTTTTCCCCCTCATCTAGTGATGCCCACCAATCCAATCTCTTTTTCTGATCGAAAACTGCATAGGAGCACCTTTTATTCTTTCTTTCTTCTTCCAACAATTTCGTTTTCCATCCCCAAAGAAGAAGTTTTTCAATCTCCATAATCTTCTTTTTCTCTTTCAACGAAGAATATGTTTCTGGGAAAAGATAAACTCTTTTTCTCTACCTACCTAGATTGCCACGCCTGAAACTGAATCATGTCCACCTTCACATATAGCTCTCCCAATCAATCCGTCCAGATCTCATCCCTCTCGCTCTTTCCATGGCCAAGAAACAGATCTTCCTTCCTGTGCTCGCTGTTGGCAGATCGCGCAGTGCTCTTGACCACCCCTCCTTTCTCTCCCGTAACCTTTTTGATCCAGTTCATCACCATCTCCAGCAACCTTAATGGTTGTTGTGGAGAAGCTTGAAGAAGACACACAATTCCTTATCTTGGCAAATGATGGAATCTGAAAGGTTAGCTTTCTAATAATTCTTTTTGAATACTATTAATTGGCCTTATCGTAAAGAAAGAAAGTGAAGACAAGGAGACATAATTTTATGAAGCAGGTAATTGTCATGTCCCACTTTTTTTTTTTTATATAATATATTAAATAAAAAGGAAGAGAAAATTGAATCACAGGCGCACAACTTATTTTAGCTCTTTATGCATTTTTTGCTACTGGGAGATGTGCCCAACTTATCCTTCCATGGATCTCTAATAAAAAAAAAAAAACTGTAGGTGCCGACAGTTTAAAAAAAAAAAAATTGTTTTAAAAGGGGCAAGAAGGTGAGTAAATTTTTTAAATTTATCTTTATTATTATTATTGTTAATTTGACTCCATATTGAAAATCTAGATTTAATTTTTTTCTTATTTATTTTTATGTTATTAACATTTATTTTTACGTATCATTCATTTATTTTTCATGGTGGCAACACCGATATATATTAGTGGGCTCCATTTATTTTATTATTTACTGCTTTATTTATTCTTCATGGTTGCAACACTATATATTAGTGGGCTCCATTTGTTTATTTTAATTCTATACTGCCTTATTTATCTTTCATGGCGGCACACTAGTATTTATTAGTGGGCTCCATTTATTTATAATTTACTGCTTTATTTATTTTTCATGGTTGCAACACTATATATTAGTGGACTCCATTTGTTTATTTTAATTCTTTACTGCTTTATTTATCTTTCATGGCGGCACACTAGTATCTATCAGTGGGCTCCATTTATTTATAATTTAATGCTTTATTTATTTTTCATGATTGCAACACTATATATTAGTGGTGACACACTAATATTTATTAGTGGGCTCCATTTATTTATTCATCTTTATTTATTTTAATTCTTTACTACCTTATTTATTTTTTATGGTGGTGACACTAGTATAGTGAACTCCATTTATTTATTTTACTTTTTATTTTTTTACTGCTTTATTTATTTTTCATGGTGGTGACACTAGTATAGTGGACTCCATTTATTTATAATTTACTGTTTTATATCCCCCCTCCCTTTTATTTTTATTTATTTACTGCTTTATATCCCCCTCCTTTTTATTATTTATGGCAACGACACTAATATATACATATTAGTGCGTTCCATCTATTTATTTTATTATGCTTATATTTTATTTATCCTGAAGATAAACTGTTAAAAGGCCATATGTATCATGAGATCAAAATGCCATGGAGATATGAGGCATCAATTGGCTAGAAGTCAAGAGATAAATTAGCCTGAAGTTAAGAAGAAAGTTGGCCTGAAGCCAAAAAGACAAATTATGAAACAATGTTTGATCCATAAATTTTGTATATCATCAATTGTATAAAGGCCTCAAAATTGTATATTTGACATTTAATACTCCCTCAAATTATGAGACAAGGGATTGTATGATCATGGTTGATTGTAAATAAATATATCCAATTTGCTCTTGTAGTAGCAATATTGTGATTAAGTCAAGAAATATTGTAGATTAATTTCTTGTCATGATCAAACAAATCAGTGAGTTATGGATCATGAATTTTTATTCAACTTCATTCCCAAAAGTGAATAAAGTAATAAATAAATTTGTTATTATGGATATATGATTGTTTTACTATTATGATTGGTTTTCTATAATTATAACAATTTTGTGAATACAAGAGAGGAATATTCATAAACAAAATAATTAAACATGATCAAATATTATTTCAACAACGTTTAATAGCGAGTGGTTCAACTCCATTACAAAGCTTAATCATCTCATTCTGAAGATATTTAATGTTATCTTCTTTTGCTTTTCTTGAGATGGGATCAAGATGAGGTAAATCTCTTCGTAATATCGAGATCTGCCTTATAAGTTTTTGAAGCTTTTTGTAAGGCCACTCTGTTAACCCTCATTCTTTATAAATTTTTTGAATGGTGTGAGTACTCATATTTAATTGTTTACTTGCCTCATTGAGGGTTAAGTGAAAATAATTTCTTAAATCATGGAGCATTGTTCTCTTTATTCTTTCTCGTTACTCCATTGTTAATCTATATAATTCACCCTGATTAAGGGATGAAGTATCATATGAAATATTAACTGCGGGTTGTTTTCCTTTATCTAATGGATTTTTAATGTTGGTTTGAAATGAACTCCCGCAGGGTTCATTTGGATTATTTGTCAATTTCGAACTAACACAAAGGACCTCATAATAGGCCAATACAGGATTACGCATCAAGTTATATCCTGATGCTTGTAAATCTATACAATAATGTGTCAGAAAATGTTTGATTTCTCCAAAATTTTTATTACTAAAATCAAACATTTGAAGCCTGTCAGTATTGTAAGATTTATCCTGTACATTTTCAAATAAAACAGTGTGGGAAATCATACCTGTTCTCCTTCCATGAACTTCAAGTTTATGACACTGAAGTCCGTTGGTATGTATGATCTCCCGTAAAACATCACAACAACTACATTCCAATAAGCTAGTAGTTGTTAACTGGCTAGCAGTTGCTGGCTGACTAGTGATTATAGCTGGCTGGCTGGTTGTTGTTGCTTGCTGGCTGGTGGTTATTGCCAGGCTAGTGGTTGTTTGCTGGCTAGTGAATGCTGGCTGATTGATTGTCGTCACTATTGGCTGAACTGGATTGGTAGACTCCATCAGTTCTGCCATAGTTCTACACCTCTTAACAGGCCTCCTTGATGAACCTGCTTCAGTTGTATCTTCAATCCTTGTAGATTGAGGAAGAACATTTGTTCTTGGGGGAGAAGTAGGTACATTTGAAGCAGAAGGAGGAATAGCAAAAGGAGGAATAAACATGTCTAAAGGATCAGAATATAGTAAAGAAGAAAATGACATGTTTGATTGATCATCATACAACAAAGCATCAAGTAATGTTGTGTCTAATGTATCAGAAACTGAGATAAAATTGCTTGGACCTGCCATTGCAACAATATGCGATTGGAAGGAAAAAATGATAAGTGGGTATCTGCTAGTTAATGTTATCAGATGCTTGAATGTTTGTGAGGCACATTTGTTTGCCTTCCTCATTTTATAGTCGAATGTTGTCCTGTTGAATCTTTGCAAATTTGCACAGTCCTGTTGAATCTCTGCAGATTTACTCCCTATAAAGCTCTTGCGTAGAACCTTTTCAAGAGCCTTTTTGACTTTAAATGCATACAATAATCTGTAATGTCGCGCCTGTGATGTAATATAGCGCCTGTGATTCCACAGTGATGCATCTATAATTGCATAGTGTTGCACTCGTGAATATTTTTATAGGATCAATGATTTTGATGTTTTTGATGTTTTTATATATTTGATTATCGTTTCTAGAAAATGAAAATTTTGTTACCAGAAGTAACAAAAATTATGCATTGATAATGCATTAAGAAATCTGTGGAATTTTAATGATATCTGTAGAAATAGATATCATATATGGAATATTATATGGAAGTTCCATGAATTCATTTTTACAGACTCACACTTGAGGGGGAGAATGATATAGATCAAGTGTGAGTGTTTGTGTATTAATTTCCCCGAAATTGATTTAGATTTGATGATAAATCATATGGAAAGTTGGCATGACTTGTTTGATCATCCGAGTCATATATTTTTATGAGCTGCTTATTCTCAAATAGATATGATTATGAGAATATTATTAATTATGATTGGAAATGGATCTCTGGAAATATATCAAATTGAATGATATAAGATTACATGTGATATTATAAGCCTGCAAAGTTTGCAGTGATTTTTGCAACCTGAAGTTTGCAATAGATTATATGCACAATTTCCAGATTGTATGATCCAGAAAGTATATAAGGTTATGAGAACAGTGTTTACATGTGTATATTTGCAGCAATAATATAAGCCAACAAAATTCTCCCTATAAAATTGGCTTTTGGTTAGGAGCTAGATAAAATCCATCTTAAAAGTTTTAAATGTGCAATGATTATTAATCCACTACAATGCACACAGATGGATATATACTGCATGATTAGATGATGGGGAGAAAAATAAGCAGATTGGGTAAAGAGATAAAGTGCAATGAATTATCATTGGCTCATTTTAATCCTCGTACAAAGAAATGTGCACTCAAAGTTCAAAAGATATTTTATTTGTAGAGTTTAGCTAATCAAATGCCAGAAGCATTTACTGACCTAAAGAAAGTGACAAAGTTACATGTCCCAACTGCAAATGTTCCTATATAAATTGTTATAAAGCACGCCTGAAGCGTTGCAGGTCCATCGGTTTTAAAGATAAAAATCATCGAATGAAAAAAGGAGTTATAAGAATATAGATGATCAAGTCGAGGATAATTAAGAAAAGCTCCATAAGAGATGTTAGTTCCAGAATTGAATATTATGGTCCTAGAAGAGACCCAGGTACCTAATATGTGTGAATATAAAGAGATCTCAATAAATGAAATCTGATGGGACTGAAAATGACGTCAACGTTGATGATATTTATGTTTATATGATAGCATATGTTGTAATGAATGATAATGAGGATCATGAGCCACAACATATTAGTGTGCTAAAAGCACATGTCCTTGAAGGATGTAAAGCGCCAGAAACATATGTCCCTGAAGGACTAAATATACCAGAAGCATAAGTCTCTAAAGGACTCAAGATGCTAGAAGCATCAAATTTTCGAGAATAATGATAAGTTCATATATTGCCAGAAGCAATTAAAGTGTGCATCTTAATGAATATTTATTAAAATTCTATATGCATATGTATATTTATGAAATGATTATTGTGATTTTACTTGAAAGATTTAGATCTTGCAGGTATACAATGAATACTTGATGATAGAAAGAATGATATGTTCAGAAAGATATTGAAGCAATGCGGTCATCAGGGGGAGCAAGTCTAATGTAATCAAGAGGGGGAAACGATACACGCTGTACTCTTTTTTCCTTATCTAGGTTTTGTCCCACTGGGTTTTCCTAGAAAGATTTTTAATGAGGCATCACTCAACAGTGTATTAATGAATGATGTACTCTTTTCTTTGGCTAGGTTTTTATCCCACTGGGTTTTTCCTAGTTAAAGTTTTTAACGAGGCACATTCATAAATGGACATCCAAGGGGGAGTGTTATGAATATACTTATTATGTGGATGTCTATTGACCCATAATCTCCAAATACAGGATGACATGGTATATACGCATAGTAATTTACTATTTGCATCCTTCTATAAATAGAGGTCTCATGTAACTATTCATTACACTTGAATGAATCCATTTCATCTCTCTAGAATTTCCTCTAACTTCTCTCTAGAATTCCTTCAGTTTCATAATAATTAGTAATAATAATAATAATAAATTTTTATTTTCTCTTTTCTTTTATTTTCTTTCTTTTTAGAAAACCTCTCATTACTATTATTTATTTCCTAAATTCAAAAACATTTATTTTAAATTGAAACCCCACAAATGATGAACCACTTTGATTTGATCTTATAATAGCATAATCTCATTGAAAATATCTCAAAATTATTTAGATAACTCTCAAAATATCTTCAAAATGTACTTTAAATATATAAAATATGGAGAGTTATCAGAAGCTAAAGGGCAATTTTGTTACTTTGCATGAGAATACACAAGTGGAGAAATGCTCAAAATAAAATATATAAATTCAAGAGGCTAAAACTTGTTTCTGGAGCACAAATCATCATATGGAACAGCCAAAACAAAAATATACGCTTGGAGGAGGCAAGTGGGGCTATAGTTTTGTGTATTTACTATTTAGGCCCAAATGCATCTTCTAACATGTCATGGCAAGTTATGAGTGAATAGGGATTTGAAATATCTTAATGGTTTCAACGAAGGTTTGTTGGGCAGTTCAACCTGAATCTATTTAGTTTGTTTAAGTCTATTTTCAATTTAATTTATAGGTACCCTTCTTAAGTATTGTGCTTCTTAGTTTTAGAGAAAGTAATTCTGGACAATCTTGATCTAAATCCATAACTCTTTGACTCTTTAATTTCAAAAGTAGAATAGTTAGTAAACTGATGTAGAAATTAATAGGAGACTCAACCGTTTTTATCTGAAGATTGGATTGTTTGGTTGAATTACAACTTCAAATCTTTGTAGTTTATCTTGATGAATCTTAAATTTTAATAAAGGGAGAAATTAACCAACAACGGCTTGTCTAATTTGGAAAGAGTTAGCTCATAACCTACAAGGTCGGAAGTTCATATCTCACTACCGATATGAGAATCTTGTTAGTAGTAGACTTGTAATTTTTTTATGAGTTCTCTTTGATTTATGACACTTAAATGATACATTTTTACTTTTTTTTATAAGGATCTTTAACTTCTAGGACTTCATTAATACACATATACAAGAGCGAGGGGAGAAGGGTTGTATTTATATACTATGATGATAGATAGATCAATTGTTGAATACAGAGAAAAAGGTCATTAAGTATGCATAATTTATCTTCGAATAAAAGTACTATAACAACTATATAATGATAAGGTATAGTTTCTGATTAAAAATAAAATTAAACAGACAGAAGCACATAAATGATAGAGATCCCATAATCCAAAAGTATTTTCTAAGAGTAGCCATTTATAAGGATGGTAGATTCTACACATTGTGATCTTTAGGCATTGAATATCGACATAAAAGACATAAGACATGTATGACTAGTTTTTAACAATTGGACTAGACAATTATTGTGAAAAATATGGTGACAATATGGCATTGTTGAAATTTCCTCGCCATTACAAAAATCTTTAAGAAAAATGCAACACTGATTTTTCTCATTATCATTCTTTACATCAATATTTTCTTGAATATTTAATTTTCTAAGTGATTCAATAGCTTATGTAGATGCCGGAACCATTCTAATTTCTTCTTGAATGGATTGTTCTTCTACGCCTCTAGAAAATTCGATGACAACTTCAATGACTCTAGGATATACAACGAAATTATTCTCGTCAAAATAAGGACTCGGAGAATAATGATGGAATTATTCTTGAGCATCAGAAAATGATGCTGCTTCCAACAAATCAAGCAATTCCTGGTCGAGCAAATCACGGGATGGATTGCTTCGAAGAAAACTTGAATTGCATCGGAAAAACTCTTTGCATGAGATGTAGTGAGAAGAAATTAGTGAGGTAGGAATAGCAAGTAAATGAGTCTGACCACAAGTAACATTTTGTGAATCGAACCAAAAGGTTGATATTGAAATTTTGCATTGTAGTCTTGTAGCCATCGATCGGTAGATTTTGAAAAACTTCAGGATCACTTGGTTGATTGAAGACCTGACGTTAGTATTCTCCGATGAGAGTCGATGCTATTAGTTAAATTGGGTGCTATGATTAAATTAAGAAATTTAAACATTCATTCCGAGGCATCATGACTAATTTTTTTTTCTTATACCTACAAAAAAGTTAGGGGGTTAAGCTGCAAAAATACACATGAGTTTTTCTCCTAGGAGCACCCAACACCACATGTTTTTTTTGGAGCAAAAGTACACACGTGGTTACGTTTTAGGAGCAAAAGTCACACGGGCCGTTAGTTGACCAGATGTTGACCGTTAACTTGGACAGATGAACAGAAACATGGTGCTAGGTACTCCTGGGAGAAAAGCTCATGTGTAACATTGCATCTTAACCCTAAGTTTTTCTCCTAGGAGCGCCCAACATCATATGTTTTTTTCTTGGAGTAAAAGTACACACGTGGTTACGTTTTAGGAGCAAAAGTCACACGGGCTGTTAGTTGACCAGATGTTGACTATTAACTTGGATGGATGAAGAGTAACATGGTGCTAGGCGCTCCTGGGAGAAAAGCTCATATGTAAAATTGCACCTTAACCCTAATTTTTTTTTAAAAAAACTCCCCACCCCAACCACACCACCGCTGGCAACCACCTTCGGCGACTTTTTTTTTTAACTAATTTTCTTTAGACTAAGGGGAGGCCAGCCACCCCATGCTGCCGACCACCCACTGCCAGCGGCACCCACCGCCCCACCGCCGGCGATCACCTCTGGTGACCTTTTTTTTAAAAAAAAAAACTAAATTTTGTTCTCAAATAAACTAAATTTTTTCTATAAAAAAACTAATTTTTTTTTAAAAGTCACTGGCGTGGGGTGGCCGGTGGTGGGGAGGCCAGCCTCCTCTTAGTTTTTTTTTAAAAAAATTTAGTTTTCTTTTTTAAAAAATTTAGTTTTTTTTTTTAAAAAGTCACTGGAGGTGATCGCTGGTGGTGGGGTTGCGGTGGCTGTCGGTGGTGGGTGGTCGACGGCGTGGGGTGGCCGGCCTTGCCTTAGTTTTCTTTAAAAAATTGTTTTAAAAAAAAAGTCGCCAGAGGATGTTGCCGGTGGTGTGGGGTGGCCAGCCGGGGGGGTGGGGATTTTTTTTTTTTTTAAAAAAATTTAGAGTTAAGGTGCAATTTTACACATGAGCTTTTCTCCCAGGAGCGCCGAGCACCACGTTACTGTTCATCCGTCCAAGTTTACGGTCAACATCTGGTCAACTAACAGCCCGTGTGACTTTTGCTCCTAAAATGTAACCGTGTGTGTACTTTTGCTAAAAAAAAAACATATGGTGCCGGACGCTCCTGGCAGAAAAACTTATGTGTATTTTTGCACCTTAACCCAAAGTCCAAAACATGTAAGCATTTTTCTACAAATCTTAAATTATTATTGAATCGAATTCAGTAATAGTACCCCCAATGTATTTTCGGTAACGAGCCCAGCTTTGATACCACTTGTTACTTAAATTGGGTGCTACCTGACATTTAAGCGCAAACTCATGAATAGGAAAAACAAAAAAAAAATTGTTCTCCACTAATTGTAGCGGAATTTATAATTTATAACCGTAACTTTTTATTGTACTCATGAGAACCCATAACATTTTATGTTATTCATGAGTTACTTAAATAAGTTAATATATAAGAAACTGTAACTCTTATGGGAAAACATGGATCTAAATCCCTTGATAAATATAATAATTATCAAACTTGTGACTCTTTGTGAGCACTCGTGAGAACCCATAACTTTTATGGTACTCATGAGTTAAAACTCATAATTTCTCACAGTATCCCGTAACTTTTTACGGGATAGCATGAATCTAAATATCATGATAAATATAATAATTATCAAACATGTGACTCTTCATGGGCACTCATGAGAACCCATAACTTTTATAGCACTCATGAGTTAAAACCCATAATCATGATTAGTAAGTTACTGATTGATAAGTTATTTTTTGATTGAGTCAATATATGAAATCCTGTAACTCTTTACAAGCGCTTAAGATAATAAATATTTAATCATTATGAAAACTCGTGACTCTTTACTGGTGTTCATGAGAACCTATAACTTTTACGGTACTCATGGGTAATGATTATAATTATGTTTTTCAACTTTATTACTTATCACGGATCCTGTAACTCTTTATGGGCATTCAAGAATTATCCCAAATTAAACTATAAAGAAATACTCATGGGTTCTTTCAAGATCTACTATTTAAAATACATGTGGCTTTTAGGTTTATCTTAGATCACTGAAGACTTCAAAGTGTATGAGTTCCTCTAATGCTGATGCACACAGCTATTTCCTGATTGCCTTGAGAACTCCTTCTCTTTGATTCCTCTCTTCCTTGGATGCTTCCTAGGCGACGACAAGGTTGAAGAGTCAAGGTTCTTGAGTTTTCTTTATCTTAAGAAGATTAGGTTTCTTGAGATTAAGTTTTTGGAAAGGAAGAACAAGACACGGGTACAAAAAAGGCTTTTAAGACCAGACAAAAGAGGCATCGGAAGATTGGACTCATGACCGGTCTTGTTCCAGCCGGTATTAAAAGTATATCTTTAAGACCGGACTTAAACCGGTCTTAAATAAACTCTTTTTAAGACCGGACATTTAAAAACATCAGGTCTTAAAAGTGATACTAAATCTAACCGAAATATTTTTTTGTTGGTCCGAAAACTCAATTTTTAAGACCGGACAAAAATTTAACCGCTCTTAAAAGGTCTAATTTTTAAGACTGGACAAAAATACATGCGCTCTAAAAAGTAGCGGTTTGTTAGACCGACGAATAATTATACGCGGTCTTAAAAGACTTACTTTCAAGACTGGATGATTAATACATCCGGTTTTAAAGATTAACTTTTTAGACCGGGCATATTAAACCATCGGTCTTGTAAGACCAACTTTTAATACCACCTATTATCAAATATGTCGCATGACCTTTAAGACCGCCCATTTAAGTAAATCTGAGTACATCCGGTCTTAAAAGTTGAACTTTTAAGACCAACGTTTTTGTTTTATCGGTCTAAATTTTCCTGAATTTTTTCCATGTTCTGTTCTTACTAATCATATATATGCACAAATCCATACCAACCAATCCAGCACATAAAAGGGTATACTTTAAGCTACAAGCTATGAACAATTATGAATAAATTGAATGATCTACACACAAATCCATACTAGCCAATCCAACACAGAAAAGGCTACACTTTAAGCTACAAGTTATGAACAATTATGAATAAATTGAATTGGGAAAAAGCAGATCGTAGAATACAAATATTATTGACCATGAGTTACAAATACAAATACAATAAGCTGTTACAATAAGATATACCACACTTAAATCAACATACATGCCCAATATTCACCATGCCTTCATCTGATTCCCATCCAACAACGTAGCATCCTCTTTTATAACATGCAGGCCCCTTTGGATCAGATCCTGGCACCAAAATAAAACAAGAACAAACGTCATAGAGTTAGTGACATTGTTTAAAAACACAGATGGAATAAAATAGTGTTAAAACCTTAAATTTTTCAAAGATTTGTGCAGTTACCTTACTAATTGACTCTTTTATAAAGGGATATCCTCCCATGTCCCTTTTTGATGATTATTCCTTATGCCGAGTTCATTATCTGCTTCATCTTCTTCATCCATGTCCGATAGACCCCTTGAAAAAGGAGTATTGTCAGGAAGACCATAATTTGCATGACTTTCCTCATCAATATCGATGACTCTTTTTCCTTGGAGAGCTACAGACCACATTTTATTTGCTTGATTGGTGATATAAAAACTTGTTTCACCTGGTCTGCCATAATAAAAGGTTTATCTCCAAAACTTCTACTATTGACATCGACTAATGTAAATCTCAGCCAATTGATCTGAACACCATTGTTGACATTAACCCACTTGCATTTGAAAATGGGAAATCCAATGAAGACATAGTTCACTCCCAAATCTCTTCAATAACCCCATAATATGGCATGACTGCTAATTTAGGCCGTTTGTCTTTTGAACTGGAGAGGTGCATAAATTCAGCCTCTAACATTAAACCACTGTTCTGGACGGTGCTCTTATCATCTAGGGACTTTGTGTAAAATGTGTAACTGTTAATCACATACGAATTCCAACTTATGACATCAACTTCAGGACCATGTGCTAACCATTTCATTGTCTCAGAAACAGATTCCTCTCTCTCGACCTTTTGTTTGAACCAGTTTGCAAATGTTTTGTTATGCTCCCTAATCAACCTTTGTACAGTCATTCGGGGATTTTCTTTCCTCACAGCTTCTTTATGTGTAGCTATGTTGGCTTGAACTTCATCAACATTATTCAAGATGTATAAGTGGATTTGTGACAATTCATCAGGACCCACTTTCTTTATTGAGGCCCTCGTCTACCCCCTTCAGCATGCTAATGTTTTGGAAGCCCGATATGTCTTACTTTTGCCAAATAATTTTGACAAAATTCCATGGCCTCTTCAAATACATACTTCTGAACAATTGATGCTTCTGGCCGATATGCGTTCTTCACGTACCCTTTTACGAATTTCATAGATCTTTCAATTGGGTACATCCACCGTAAATGGACAGGGCCGGACAACTTGATATCCCTCACTAGATGAACAATTAGATGAACCATGATGTCAAAAAATGAAGGAACAAAAAGCTTCTCAAGGTGGCATAAGATAAGATATCCTTCATTCTCCAATTCATCCAATTGTTCAATCTCGAACACTTTACCGCAAACAACATTGAAGAACAAACAAAGCCTAGTCAAAATGTGTCGAAGATTATACTCGACTATGCCTCGAATAGCTACTGGGAGTAGCTGTTGCATTAAGACACGACAATCATGAGACTTTTGGCCTACCAATTTCAAGTCCTTCATCGATACAAGCCTCTTAAAATTTGAAGAATATCCCGACGGAACTTTTGTGCCATGCAAACACTTACAAAAACTACATTTCTCATCCTTATGAAAGTGGAGCTAAATCACCAAGAGGGGGGTGAATTAGGGATTTTCGAAATTCTTTCGTTGGTTTTGTTTTATGGTGACAATGCAGAACAAACAGAGTGCAGGGAAGAGAAGATGAACACAAAGGATTATACTGGTTCGGCCTAACTCTTTGGCCTACGTCCAGTCCTCAGACACCCTGAGTATTTCACTATGTCTATTGATTACACACTCTGTAACTCTGAAGTAATTCTCTCACTAGAATTTGCTCCCCCTTACAAGTTGTAATCAAAGACTCCCAAATTTCTGAGTCCCCTGACTTGAGATTCTTTACAATAAATGAATACAAGTAATAAACTCTCTTAAAAGAGCAAATAAGATGAACACTGAGCTCAGATAGTATCAATTGATACTCTGTACAAAAAGCATAAGAATAAATGAACAAATTTAATGCTCTTTTGATTTACAGCTCAATAGTTGTTGAAGAGAATTGAATGCTGCTCTATTTATACTTAGAGTATGTTTAAAGACCATTGCAGGTATTCATATGACTGTTGGAGAAGATTTCTGTCTGTTACAAGCATCTTGGTCTCTTCTCTCTCTTCATTTTGTTCATTCTTTGTGTTGGAAGGATAAGTGTTGTGTTCCTTGAGTTTATAACCGTTGGAATGTCAGGGTTTTAAGTAGGTGAATGTCTCTTTATCCTTTCTCCATCGTGCAGAGCTTATTAGATGAAAATATAGCAGGTTAGGTGGCTCCACATTTAATGCTCTGACAGTTCTTGTGCTTTAGTGAAGTCAACACTGAAAATCTGCTTAATCCTTCTGTAAAGTGGTTGAAATCCACTAGCAAACACATTAAACATATCTGGTAATGTTGATGGTTAATATTGGAAAGTATTCAGATCAAATAACAAACATTACACAGATTTCATAAATTCAAATTTTCAACTGTCACGGTCCATACTTGAGTTTGTGCATCAATGCTCGAGTATGTCACTATGCACTTAAGGCCTAAACCAATACTCGAGTATCCAAACCAATACTCGAGTATAGTCCTTCCAGAAACGAAACTCGCGATCTATGCTTTGGAGCTTCAGTTGAACTTAAGCCAATACTTGAGTATTCAACCAATACTCGAGTTTTGGACTCTTAATAGAATTTTGCCCAAAACATCAAAACCGGAGTATCCATGTAATACCGTAGTATTGAATGCTCAAAAACTTCAGTTGCTCTCTGTATGACTCGATACTTGAGTATTCAACACCATACTCCAGTATGGGTTTCTGTTTTGAAACTCAGAGAGAACATTAGCCAATATGAAACTGGAGTTTCCAAAACTGGAGTTTGTATGTGTAATAAATGTTTAAATAATTTTATTTGGCCCAATACTCGAGTATGTAAATGTCATACTCGAGTTTTCATTTAAAAATGAAAACATTTGAACTTGGAGCCAAGTTGAAAACTGGACTTTTCATATTCCAAAACTTGAGTTTTCAAAACTGAAGTTTTCTAAATTGAAGTTTGCATTTCTTTTGTAAAAAAAAAACACTGAAGAGTCTTTTAGGCCTATACTCGAGTATGCATACCAATACTCGAGCATGCTCTGATGGAAAACTTGTGATGCTCTCTGTAAGGTCTAATACTCGAGTATCCATTAGGATACTGCAGTATTGTCCTTAGTCATTTACATTAAGCTTTGCTTTGAAATCCCAATACTTGAGTATTGCTACTGATACTCGAGTATTGTCTCAATCAGCAAGTTTTTCATTTTCTTGAAACAACTCTTCAATCTTGGTTTCACAATTGATTGTTATCATCAAAACCCATAGAGAACTAACACCATAGACAAAGTATGAGAAGCCGGGGGACAATAAGTTCTGTTACCATATGGCCTTGGATGTAAGTCTTCGCGTATTCCTATTTGTTGCAAATCTAATCTTACCTTCACACCATCCTTTGTGCTACCTTGTATGTTGAGAAGCGTGCCAACAATACTATCACATACGTTCTTCTCCACATGCATGACATCAATACAATGTCTCACATCAAGGTTGTGCCAATATGGAAGATCGAAGAATACCAATCATTTTTTCCATATATTTGTTTCTTTTCTACCCTTTGCAGTCTTACCAAAGATGACACTTATATTTTTCACCCTTTCATACACTTGCTCCCCAGTCAATGCCACCGAAGCATCTTCATACTCTTGGCCACCAAAAAAGGCTTTCTTTAATCGACGATATGGGTGGCCCCGTCTAAGAAATCTTCTATGTCCAAGATAAATCGTCTTTCTTCCATTTTGAAGTTGATGGTAGCGTGTGCCTTCTTCACAAACCGGACATGCCTTATGGCCTTTTATACTATACCCTGACAAGTTCCCATATGCTGGGAAGTCGTTTATAATACAAAATATCATGGCTCTCATTTTAAAGACCTCCTTCTTGAAAGAGTCAAAAACATCGACACCTTCTTCCCACAACTCCTTCAAGTCTTTGATCAAGGGCCGAAGGTAAACATCAATGTCGTTTCCGGGTTGCTTTGGTCCCGAAATCAACATGGACAGCATGATGTACTTTCGTTTCATGCATAACATAGGAGATAAGTTGTAAATAATCAGGAGTACAAGCCAGGTACTATGTATGCTGCTAAGGCTTCCATATGGATTCATGCCATCCATGCTAAGGGCAAGCCTAAGGTTCTTAGGTTCTTCGCCGAAGGTCGGAAGTAATTGATCAATTTTTCTCCATTGAGAAGAATCGGTCGAATCTTTCTATCAGAAATCCTCTCATTTGCACGCCACCTCAAATTTTTTGCATTATTTTCATTAGCAAACAATCGCTTGAACCTTGGTATGATTGGAACATACCACAACACTTTTGCAGGCCCCTTATTTGACTTGTACCTTGGGGTTTCACATATCAGACAATTCAGCTTCTCTTCTAACTCGTTTCTATACAACACGCAATCATTCGGGCATGCATGGATCTTTTTGTAGTCCATCCCCAGTGGACAAAGTATTTTCTTAGCATCATAGTATTGGTGAGGCAACACATTACCATCCGGAAGCATGTCCTTAAAAGCCTTAAGCATTTTAGAAAAACTCTTGTCGCTCTACCCATGATGTGCCTTCAAGCTGACCAATTTCAATACAACGTTCAATAGTTGGTATTTATTACACCCAGGGTATAGTCGGGTCTCTGCATCACTACACATATTACCATATGCATGTGATTGATGAAAAACCTCTTCTCCTACATGACGAATAATGTCCTCTACGTGATCATCCATATTCGTGTCATTATCATCAGAGGCCACTTCTCCATGTTGAGACCCACTTGACATTTTTTCACCATGCCATACCCATACTGTATAGGTCTTACAAAATCCTTGACAAATTAAATGTATGTGTATAACTTCAGGACTTAGTCGCCTCTCATTAAAACATCGTACACAAGGGCAATAAAACTTCCCACTATCATCATGGGTGTTTTGTTTAGCAAATTCTATAAATTCCCTAACCCCATTCTGATATTCAACACTCGTCCGTAAAGCATTTATCCAACTGTGATCCATAGTAGAATTCTTTTAGATGGAAAGATTTAACATACATAATCGTAAAAACTGAAACTTGCATATAAAATAAGCCAACTACAAATGCGTATATAAGCTAAATGTCGGTTCTGTCTTATGGTCATAAATGTATCTCATTCAATTAAGAAGCAAAATAAATGCATGACGAGGAAATTAAACACATCGAAAGTAGGTCTTGTGGACTCACTTGTAGCATATAAGGTCAAATGTATTTGTTGAGTCTCTCTTCTCCTGCGGCGAATGTTAATGTTGTAGATAGTAAGAATAACCTGAAAACACTTGTTGGTCAGTTGGGTAGGTCCTAAAAGAAGATTTCATCGATTTTGGTCAACCCATGAAAAACCCAGAACGATAAGTAGGAAAATCATACAGTTATATAGCCGAAACAACTCGTACAACTAGGTCTTTAGACGTTGAGCTAAGGAACCAGAAAGTTGTTGTCGAGAGAGAAACACGAAGCAACGACGAAGCAACACACAAATACTAGAGACAGAACCTGAGTAATCACTTTCAGCTCGATGAGAGAAGTTCATATAAGGAAATTTAATTTTTCCACGCGAGTGGCGCGAGAGAGACATTTATTATTTGGGATATTATTAAGACCGGTCATTTTAAAGGAATACGGTCCTAAAGACATATTTAAATTATATTGAACTTTTTAATACCGAAGTTTTATAAAACTTCGGTCCTACAATTAATTTAATTTAAATTTATATTGAAAATATTAAGACCGGAGGTTAATAATACTATGGTCATAAAATTTATTTAATTTTGGACCGCATGTTTTATAAAACAAAACATGCGGTCTTAAAAGTCAAATACTTTTTTAATTTTAAAACGAAAGATTGCAGCAGCAACTGAATGAAAATAAAGAACACTGAAGATTGGAGAATAAGCTTTTTCTTTAATGGAAAAAATAAAATATAAGCTTAGTTCTTATTAATTTTTAGATTACTATGACAATATGCAAGTACAAAAGGAAAATAAGAACAACAAACTGAAAATTAACAAAAAATAAAAGCTTATAATGTTACTAAAAATCCTAATGCTTACCACGACAGGTGGGCGTGATGGTTCAGTATCTCGTCCCTTAAGCAAGTGGTTGGGGGTTCGATCCTCAACTCTTGTGAATGGAAAGCATCCCGTGGCCAGCCCTTTACCGCTTTGTGCACTGACCCGGGGTGGGGGATTAGTCCCATGGCTATCGGCTATGGGGATACCTCGGTGAAAAAAAAAAAAAAAAATCCTAATGCTTATTATCAGCTAATGTCTTCAAGATATCAGCTTCAGCATCAACAATTTCGCGTTGGATATCAGCAATTTCCTATATTTTGCGCATCAGTTTCACTTCATCATCATCATCCATGGGAGCGTTGGGACCAGGAGGTTGAAGAGGGGGTGGGAACCTCTTCGTGGTCTGAAGGCTAGAGGGGGCCGTCAACCTCTTCATCATCCAAAATAACAATGGGTCCAAGACCCGTGACTCATCCATCGGAATGGAACGTACTGGAAGGGAACCCATGAGAGATCTGGCGTGGGCACGAGCTTCAGGAGTACCCCTACTTGGGGTTATCTTGTATCTAACCATTGTTTGAGCAGTTGAGGAAGGAGGGGCAGAGAGCTACGTAGTGTGGAGTTACGAGGTAATGAGGACTTAAGAAGGACAGAAAAGAAGCATGAGGAGGATAATAAAGGCAGGACAACAGGAGTTAATACGCAAAAGTGTATTAAGACCGTCATATCACATATCCACGGTCCTAAAAGTCTATTATTTATTATTTCATTAAATTACCTTTAGGACCAACCAGTAACATATCCTCGGTCCTAAAAGTATATTAATTTATTTTTCCATTCAATTACCTTTAAGACCGATCTTTTATCTTATAACCGATCCTAAAAGTCTACTAATGTTTTTTTAAAAATAATACTTTTAAGAATGGATCTCTTACAATATCCGATATTAAAAGTTCACTCTTTTCAAATGAGACACCAGAGTCATATCCTTACACTTTGTTCAAATGAATGATTCAGAGTCTCTTCGGCTTCCAGATAAACTTCCCAATTAGGCGTCTCCTCGTATTTTGATGAACTATGCATCTCCCCGTAAACATTTCCTACGTTTCACATTCTTCAGGATGACTTCTCTATTTAAACCCGATGTTACTTTACTTTCTTCACATTCTTCTCAATCACTTCTACAACCTCCACCGTAATGGTCGCTCCACCACCACCAGGTGTGCCTAATCATCGTCCTCCCCCTCCACTACCACCAGGTGTGCCCAACCATAGTCCTCCCCTTCCACATCCGCCTCTGTACCCTCCTCTATTGCCTCCAAACCCCTCCGCCCGACAAATGATGTAGCATCTCCTAGCCCGCGTCGCTCATATAGACCGACGCATGGGCCAAATATTGCAGGTCTACCACACCGTCAACAACAAGTTGAACATGTTACTCGATGCCAATGACGTCGAGTACAATCTTTTTGATGACGACGTGTCTGACCTCTCCTCTGATCCCTCCCTCCCCTTTGACAACGACCGGGGGGATTAAATATTTTGATGTGTTTTTAATGTTTTTTTGTTTGTACTATTCCTACCCCACAACGGGCAAGAAAAAATGATAAATAATTTTTTCCCCATATTTGACTGTTTGTTCATATCCTTTCATTATCTAGATTTTGTTTCAAACAAAAAGGAAACAAACAAAACTATAACTGAAATGTGATTAACTATACAAGTTCACAGAGTACAGTTAACAACATACAAAACGAAACGAAAAAAAAGACAACTTTTACCTTTTAAGAATAAAAACAAACATAGTGACAACTCTTCTCAAGGTTGGACCACCGTTGCCGTCGGTTTTACCACAACCAGAGTTGAAAATTTCTATTATCTTACATCTTTTCTAACAATGGTCTTCAACATCTGGAGAGGTAAAATTGACGACAACGAGGGTCCAGAGCTTGAGCAGAACGCCAGAAAATTGAGTGTTCTTGAACCCTAATGATTTGTCTTAAAAATGAGTTTCTATTTAAAGGAAGACTATTAAAACCAGATGTTTAACAAATAGACAGTCCTAAATATCTAGTTATATTTAATTTAGAATTATCGAACAAAGACCAGAGATATATCAAACATACGGTCCTAAAATCTAGGCTTATTTTTTTTATAAAAAAAACAAAGACCTTTAGGACTGTCTCTTTAATAAATATGCATTCCTAAAAGTATCGGCACTTTTTTTAAGACTTTTAAGATCGAAGATGTATCAAACATAAGGTCCTAAAATCAAGCCTTTTTTTTTTAAAAAAAAAAAACAAAGACCTTTAGGAGCGTTCTTTAATAAATATGAGGTCCTTAAAGTCGCGAATATTTTTTAGAATGTCTTACAACATTTACAACTCTCCAAAACTCAAATCTCAAGCAATATCCACCATCCAATACGTTCAAAAAACAAAAACTACACAGGCTAAGAAAATTGTTCAAAAAAAAAAACAAATTTATCATACATTGAATTATACAAATTGTAAAATTATTCATTTACAGAATGAATTTACAAATTAATGTAGTACTGTAATTACAATTGTTGCTCTACAAGCATATATTTACAAATGAATTAGTACTGTGATTATTGTATTTACTTTAAGAGGTCAATAACATGTTGACAAAACACATTGCATATGTGGTCTACCTCATCATTAGAAAAGGAAGTCTCAGAGGCAAACCTCTGTAACATCAAAGAAAGAAATTGAATTAATTCGGGTGCATATTTCATATGTAACATTAAGACAGAAACTGAATTCAACCATAATATGTAACATCAAATACATTTACCTTTGCAGTGAGTTTATTACTTGGTTGAGTGATAATATCATACATGTGTTTCATTATAGACAGGCCACATAAGTTGGATCTGATTGGTTTCCGACGAGTCTGAAAAGAACAAGAAATATATATAAGATCGAGCATATATAGCTTACTGACCAGCTTCACAAGGTAGTGTGCCAATGTTCAAATATGTACTAGCCTTTGGTGTAAGTCATTTAGGATCTTTGAGATCACTCGCTTGCTTTTTTTGACTTGGTTTTGGAAGGTCCTCATGGCACTATCATCAAAATCACAAATTTATCAATAATGTTCGCTGAAAATTCACATCAGAGATTTCATACAAGAGAATCAAAATGACATGCTTACTCGTTGATGATCTGCTGCAACAGATGCCCTGGTTTTCCGTGAGTGGATCATAAGAATAACACCATATTCGAGTCCATCACAAAACGAGCAACTGTTAGTGGTTGCTAAAAATTCACAACAGTAAAGTACTAAGTGATATATTATGCAGAATTAAGTGAATTGCAACAAGAGATCGATTGTGATATGTACCTATGGTGATATGGAAACAAGTACACCTTCCTTCTCACTTCACACAACCTCTTTGATATATACTGCTGTCTTTCTTCCTTGGGGCTTGTACTTGCATATATTGGGTACAAGAATCCAAAATCATTGATTCTGCCCTGTTGCTCCAAATTGTGATGCATGAACCTACAATAATGACATCGATCAGGGAATTAGTATATATGTATGTGTGCCTAAATGATTCATTTAAATTATGTACTCATATAACAAGATACCTGCTTCAAAAACATTTGAACAACTGCTGATGTAAGCTCCTGTCTAGGAAGCAACAAGGACTATCAACGGTGTCAAAGAAAACCGGTTCAGGTTCATGAGGAACCCCTACCACTTCATTGATATCCCACGATTGTAATGTAAATTCGCCTTTGGATACCATTTGGGATATTTTATCCTTGGCCCCCAACTCAACAGTAGGGGATGCAACTTTATTAGGAGGGGATGGAGATTGAGGAAAGGATGGAACTGGAGGAGGGGATGAAGCATCAAGAGGAGTATAGATATTTACAAGCTCACTGGCTAAGAGATGAAGGTTCCCTTGACATCACTCACACACTTCAGCTGATCGGTTGGGAGAGGGAGAGGTGCATCATTGATCACCTCTTCAACTGACACTCTGACTTCATCATCACCCATTTGTTTATGGTGTACAGTTGATTCTAAGTTGTGGACAGTCCCTTTAGCAACTAATTGTCTATTTGGTTCTGCCACGTACAAGTCACAAATTTGCTTTGACTGTCCAACAATGTAGCTCCCTCTGGTGCTCTGCTGCACAGATGCAGGTGTATGTGTGAAGGAAACACTGGTCTCTGGCCGAGAGCTAATAAGCTTCTTCATCTCCATCATTTCCTCCTTCATTTGCCTCATTTGGGCTTCTAACATTTCTTTCAAACACTAGTCAAATTCACTTCCTCAAGTTTCAACATTTTATTTAAGGAAGATGTAGAATTGTATAGAACTAACATACTGATTTACTAATAGCAATGTCTAACCACAGCCTACTATAACAGAACTAGCTAAGAATTTAATAACGGTTAACATATCAAACATGCATATAACTAAGATATGTTCCTCTGATGCAGGACAAATGATGAAAATATATACTTCTGCTCACACATTAAACCATTTAACTAACAGTATTAGACGAACACAATAACATTCACATATCCACACAGGTTAATAAGCAAACAAAACTAAATATGAACTCACCACAACATCAGGAGTGGTCCGAAACTAAACAAATTGATCCCAAATTTGTTGATCAATAAATGTGTACTTGTCCCAAGAATTATGATCAGGTTAAACCTTGGCAAAAATATAGGTGTTGGCTAGAAAGGTCTTAAATTTCCTCCACCGATCAGCACAATAAGACAATGTCTTGGCTTTCAACTTCTCAGAGTCAGGGATAGTGTATGAAAGATGGATAGTGTTCCAAAGTGGATCCTTCACTGTGCGTTGGTCAACATTTTTCCACTCATCTATCAAGATGTTAACCTTACTGCATGTCATATAGCCAACAAAACTATTATATTCATGTTTATTTAGATCGAAAGGTTCCAACCTGTCATTAAACTGAATCTCGATCTTTGACGCAGCGTTCCGTTTTACGGACACGTTACTCATTCATGTGCCACTTCTACCACGGCGTGTAGGGCGATCACGAGGCTCATTTTGAGAAGAAAAGGGTTGGTTCTGGCTCACACCAGTAACATCAGTAACTAGTGTTGACTGAACAGGGAGAGAATGGTTTTCTCCGTTCATTTTTGAGAAAGTAAGAGAGTGATGGTGCAAAGGAGTAATTCCTGAGAAAGTGAGAGAGTAACAGATGATGGTGGTGGTTGGCGAGAAATAGATGTAATGCAATAGGAAGTAGGGTTCCGCAAAGAGAACAGGGGTTTCAGAGCTCAGACAAATAGACGTAAGTCGTAAGTAAGATTTAGCAGGAAGAAGTAGATGTTTCCATTTTTAAGACCGGAGTAACTAAAACGACGGTCTTAAAGGTTAACATTTAAGACCGTCTGTTATCTATGTCCGCTCTTAAAAGTAATAAAATATTATCTTAAATTTTTTCATTGTTTAGTACCGGGTATAAGTTAGTCTGCTCTTAAAAGTATTACCTTTAGGACTATCATTTATATATGTCCGGTCTTAAAATTTTTATACAATTATATTTAAATATTTCCTTATTATTCTTGACAGCAGAAAATATAAGTCGGTGATGTACGAGTTTTCTCTATAATGTAATTCATATTTTAATTTCTTTTAACATTCTGAAGAGCGGTTGGTTATTTTAAGTGGCCTGAATATTATATTTAAGAATTTATACGTTAAAAGAAGTTCTTTATATTTACAAAATTGCCACTGGTAATTTCTTTAAGACCGGGGCGTTGATAATCCGTTGTAAATGAGGCATTTTTAAAATACTTTTTTGCACTAGTGAGAACAAATTACCTATGGAAGACGCCTCTTGTTCCCTTTCTTGGTGCTTTGGTTGAATAAAACAATACTAATATTTCGTCTCAATTATCAGCCAACACCCTAATTAGGGTTCAAGATTAATGGCCCATTAATTGGTATTATCCAAATAATTAATAAAAATAGATTAAATCCATATCTTGAATTAATAATTCAAGATAATGGATCTCATCTATATCTTTAATTATTTATTTATCCTTTATTTATCCAATCTTTATTGGACATTTATTTATTTACACACACACACACACACACACACACACACACATAAATATATTAGATAATTCAAAATTATCTTTATAACCCAATCTCTTAAATTTGAAAATTCAAATTTAAATTTAAATTTCAAAATCAAAATTTGAATTTCAAATTCAAATTGGCCTAAGACTTTGTTTGGTCTTATAACATATTTGGGTCCATTAGTGGAGAAACTAATTTCCCACTAAGGAACCATCTATAACGCCTATTTTTATATATTGGGCTTGGAGTCCCACTCCAACCCAAATACATCTATTCTCTCAAGAAAGCCCAATAACAGTTATTAGCCCAAGTTTGCTAATTTTTTAAGCAATCAGGAATAACTTTTGTGTGTGACCCATTAAACCCAATTAATCACTGACATAAATAACCTTGGACCAATCAAACCCCTTTAATGGGCCCAAGTTATCTAATGACTACATAAGACATTAGCAATGCTCTGTGACTCCAAAATTAAATGAGTTGGTCAAGTGAATCTACCTTTTCTAATTTGGATACCGTGCTGGCGTTATCCCTCACATTGTCATTCACATTTAGTTGAGAGTAAAGATAGAGTATTATCTCTCTTGGTTGACTAAATATAGCTTTTTCATAGAACTAGGAATCTTCTTCTATTGACTCTAAGATGGAACATGACTCTTCATGATCACTTACTGTGCACAGATTTCCAAGTCAACTAGAAGTCATCCAAGCCCTACCGGTCCTGTGAAAGACTAATCCCTTGTAGGGGACTATGAGTCCTTTCAACATGTTCATCTACACTCATGCATTTGAGTCATACCCAAGAGTACACTGTTCTCCCCATTCTCAGGGGGATAGAGTTGTATAGTCAAAGTATGACTCTAAGACACAATGCTCGATGACATCCTCAAGTCTAGGACGATCCACACTACCAAACGTTGAGAGACTTTTATATCCAATGATACTTCTTACATATCTATGTGGAATCTCTTGGTGGTGTTGAATATGATTAGTTTTCATGATGTATTAAATACTTTGATAGATGCCATTAGTTAGAGCAAAAAGTTTGTATTGGCTAATGGGGAATAATCAAGAAGAAGAGAAGAGATTAAATAAAGAAGAACTTGCATATTATAATGGGACTATCAACATTCAAGTTCTTATCTGTGATACTGGAAGTTTCTGTGATCAAATGAAAGTTGGAATGACTCAATTTAGAGTTAAATAAACAAAATCGAGCTTATATGAAAATATGTATGAAAACTCGAGTTCTCAGTTAAGAACTTGAGTTCTTAGGGCAAAACTCGAGTTCTCACTTAAGAACTCGAGTTCATGTTATTCCAGCCCACTCTGTTCACCCCTGTTTCACGTTCAGCCTGGGCGACCTCTGGTAAATCGATGATATCTCTCAAACGAGAGATTGAATTGAGGTGAAACCAATTTTGAATGAAACTAGACATCCAATGCGCCATCTTAACAAAAATTCAAGTCCAAAGAAGATCATATGAGAGAGCTATGAATTTCGGAAGTTTCACCACCTGTTACCGTCATACAGCAGAGCAAGGTTCGGTAATTTGAGCATATCTCACAAAATACACATCGGAATGAGCTGAAATCAGTAATATATGAAAC
Organism: Acacia confusa; assembly: GCA_037074495.1. Lineage (NCBI taxonomy): Eukaryota > Viridiplantae > Streptophyta > Magnoliopsida > Fabales > Fabaceae > Acacia > Acacia confusa. Next base: position 20,486,265 of record CM073504.1, on the reverse strand, counting down.
TAGATTCAAATACCTTTCCAAAAACATCAAGGTCACAGAAAACAAAGATCAAATGGATGAGATATGGATTTTTGAAATTGACAGTCAGTTCAGGATGTAGCAAAAACGTGGGCTCAAGAACAATTTTTATTAATCTGATCATAGTGCTCAACATACAATGAGTTTAGAGCTGATTCTTGTTGCATTGGAAAGAAGACTTGAAGAACTTTATGAGCATGGGTGGTTTGCCAAAATTGAAGTTATTTGAAGATGTTACTCCTACTGGAATCTGACCCTTGTACAACTAATATTCTTAAGTTCTTATGTTTTCTCAAAGAACATATGTACAAACTTGATTTCATGCTTTAAAACTCAAGTTCCTGTATCAGCAAATAGAGAACTCAAGTTTTTAGGTGATGAACTCGATTTCGCGACCTTTGACAGTGAAAATTTTTCAAAAGCTTAAGAACTAGAGTTCTTTAGTACCAAACTCGAGTTTAAGAACTTGAGTTGATTTCCAAGAACTCGAGTTTTCAATTTAGGCACAAGTTGATTTTCAAAGAACTTGAGTTCTTAATCATGAACTCACTCAAGTTCATGAACTTGAGTTCTTAGTAAAGAACTCGAGTTCCTTTATGCAGAATTCGGTCAAAGATTAAGAACTTGAGTTCTTAGGAAAAAACTCAAGTTCATGAACTTGAGTGAGTTCATGATTAAGAACTCAAGTTCTTTGAAAATCAACTTGTGCCTAAATTGAAAACTCGAGTTCTTGGAAATCAACTCAAGTTCTTGGCTTGCAGACCCGAGACATTCAGAAGAAAAACACAAGAACTCAAGTTCTTGTTTAAGAACTCAAGTTCTAGAACTCGAGTTCTTGTTTAAGAACTAGAGTTCTTGTGAACGAAAATCGTGAATTGCTATCTGTAACTTTCCAAATGACTTAATCTTTTGTTGTTACTTTCCAGAATTGTTAATAATCATTTATAATATGCTTTTAACCTGTTTGCTAGTGATTTCAGATGATTTTATCATGGATTAACAACAAATTGGCATAAAGCAATTTGTGTGTCAGAAGCATTAAATGCTACAACAGAAAATAGAGGAAAGCTTCTGAGTCTAACGGATAGTTTGAACATCCCAACGAAAAGCTTGAATCTTTACAACGGCTACTAATACAACACACAAGACGGAGCATTAATGAAGTCAACGATAAACATTCTATGATTAAAGTTGGATTAGAGCTCAACGGGCAAAAAGCAACGAAAGCTTTAACGGCTACTTCCAACTGATCTCCAACGGTCAAATGCTCGAAACGGTCGAAACACAATAAGCTATAAATTGCAAAGTCTTCAAACCGGAAGAGGGATGACGAATGATGATTGACAATTGACGATTGACGAATGACTCGACGAAGCCAATGAAACGATATTCACCGTCAATATGTCAATATACACTTAGTCAATATACTCTCTGTTTCTCCATGTCTATATAGTTTAGCATAGAGAGAGTGAGAAAATTGATTATGTACTTCAGTGATTATTTATTCACTTCTGAGAGAGAAGGTTCATTGTAAATTAGTTTATCTGAGAGTTACTCAAGATTGGGTGATCTTGAGTGGGAAACCAATTATATCCTTACAGTGTGTAAGGGGGATTATCTTAGTTAGAGATTTGGCTTCACAAGTGCCTAGGTAAACTTGTGGGTTGTAAAGGCTTCTCTTGTACCTGGATTAAATAAGAAGATAGTGGATTGAAATCTCAAGTAGAGCTTGGGGACTGGACGTAGGTCAAGGATTGGGCCGAACCAGTATAAATCTCTGTTTGCATATTCTCTTCCCTAAACTCTTACATTTCAGCATATATGTTTTGAATGACTATCTATTGGTTTATAAATTATTATTGTCATTCAAACCTCCTTTAGTAAGCTGCAAAAAGATTTTCTAAGTTTTCAAAAGTTTTTATCCAACACCCAATTCACCCCCCTCTTGGGTGACAGCCAGGTCTAACAGGTGGGTCTGTTCGGTGCTATCTGTTCTCCAACAAATCCACCAACGATATCAACTAAGTCATCACATGCCTGTACTCCATGAGGTCCCTACCTTATATCTATATAAGTAGATGATGTCGTACTAGTCTTATTGATATCATCAATACCCTTTCTTGGTGATTCAAAACTAGGAAAAAGTTTCAGGCGATAGACATTCAGTGTTTTTGAGTCCTCATGATCACGATCCCAATTATAGATCCTCAAGTAAATACATGTTCTATTCCTAGGGTTTTTTTTATTATATTTAAACGCATATTTACTTTATATAAAAGTGAGACACAAATATGGTGAAGATAAAAGATGCTCAATTTTATTAATCACAAAATACTAAATAGAAAAAGGTGTTCCTTTATCAAAATAGATTGTCTCTAGGACACCTATTTACTAACGGTAACGCCCTTATTTCCTTAGTCACTTATGGTGTCCAATTATGACCCTAAGTCTCTTATTAAACTAATTTGCGTGTATTTATCAAAGTGATAGCATTAATAGATCAGAGTGAGTCACAACAGAGAGCGTGCCTAATGTTTGGATGATGAGTGACTGATATTATACACCCAGACATATGCTGATTAATTTTAATTCCCGAAGGAATATTCACATGATACAATTTAAATACTTTGAATAGTTAAGGTTAATCCCGTTGGAGGATAATAGTAATACAGTTATCCCGAATGTCAGTTGAGTAGTTTGACATATACAATCAAAATAATGTATATAGAATCCTCTTAATTAAATCCCCTCCCTCAAGGTCTTCTTCGTCTATTCTAGCTGTATCGCCTTGTTTCCCCATCCAGAACATTTTTCTGAATCTTTTGGTGTAACTGAGATTCAATGATTGATCGATCTCAGGGTAACAATTAATCCGCATTCAAAGCGTAAATCATACATGACAAATATTTCACATATTGGAGAATTAAATAAAGCATTCAACAAACACGTCATTACCCAATTATAATAGCACACAACATATACATCATTAACAGTGAAAGTATACTCAAGTGCTATGTGTCCCAAACACAAATCCTCAACTGTAGGAAAAATAAGCATGCAACATTGTTATATAAATCAATAATCCATAGCTTAGCTGAATAAAACACATAGACTTGGGCAGGCAAACTCGGCCATGAATCAACAATACGTGAACATACCAGGCATATATAAAAATGCAAGGAATAGGAGATTAAGTTACTAACCTCAACTTCACGAATAAATACAATCCCTAGTGCTGGAAACTCGAATTTCTCTAATTCCCTAACGTAAGACCATTATAACTATTAATTTCCCTTTCTATTATTTATCAATAGTTCCCCTTTTTAATTATTATTTTTTCCCTTTTCTAATACTTATGTTATTGATTTCTTTTTCTAATGATAACATTATTTATTTATTTATTATTACTACTTTACTATTTATTATTATTTCTCTACAATAATTTTAAACTTCCAGAGGCTATCCTGACACTTTAAATTAGGGGTTTATAAATACCAATGATCATGTAAATTTTAATATTTCTAATAGGTTTCCAAAATATAACGTTTCTCATGTTTTTCCAAAATATAAGGCTTCATCATATCCTATATGATTATAGAAATAAAAACTTTGAGTTTAATAAATACTACCACCATATAAATAAGCTTGGTATATGTAAATAAATAGCAATTTGGATTTAATAAATAATGACATCAAGCAAAATAGGCTACTCCATATATTTATATGTAGAAATAGATATTTTGAGTTTAATAATTCCTTCCACTACCTAAAAATATACCTTATACTTTTTCATGTTTCATGATATATTTATAATAGTGGAGCATTGGGTTTCAATATACAGAGGCTTCATGTTATATATGCAAAATGAAGATATACATATCACTACAAAAATTCAAAGATTGAAGGCACCCTTCCCAAATCTTCAACCTGTAGGTATTTATAAATATGTATTGTACAAAGCCTTGAATAAATAATGATTAAATAAATGGAGAATATAATCTTACCATCCTCCTCTTTTGCTCAATATTAGGAATACTCCCCCCTTTGTGTTGATTGCCTCCTTTGCTAGACGCTTGATTGGTCTTTGCTTTCTCACAAATGCTCAAATATTTTGGTGATGTCCATATTCTCTCTAACTTATTCATCACTTGGTATGGAATCCAGTTGGGCCTAACTTGCTGGTGAAACAAGTTGTTTCTGATTCTCTGCATTGTTCCTCTTAAGATTTCCTGACACTTTGCATTCCAAATTGTCCTCACCTCATCCCCATATTGAAGCAGCCATTTATATTTTCTCTGCATGTTTGACAAATAAAAAAGATAAAGAGTAAAAAATATCACAATGAAACAGTTAAACATAATAGAAATATAAGAGATTCGATATACCGCTCATTCGCCAAACCACAGTTGCCTATAATCTGGTGGAGTCACTTTCCAACTGTAACAAGGACAATTTGATTTGGTTGCAATTGAAGAATTTTCACCATTGATCATTACTACCTTAAGACATGGGTTAGTCTGGTAATAATTATAAAGAGAACAAATTTAAGAAGGTCCGAAGATTGGTCTTTTTAATCCCCCTCTAAACAGGTCTATCAGAAAAGATGAACTCATGTATCAATAAATAAAACATACAAACCAATATTATTCTTAAATTTAGATTTTTCAAAAACAAATGTTGACATTTAGATGCGTTTCATTCAATAAAATAGATAATTTTTAACATTTGCCCTTGAATTTTGCAAATAAGAGGATCCCACACCACTGGTGTATGGTGTAATGAAGGTATATACATAGAAATCGAGCACAATTTAAGTAATGATAATGCGCTTCAAACATGCTTGTTCACCAGAAACAAATCTAGCCTTAATCCACACTATGAGAAAACTAAAGGGAATTTCAGCTGAGCATTGATTGAGAAAGAAACATGTATATGCTTATTATTGATAAGATGCTACTACTACTACTACAAAGCAGATTTCTAATATAGCAGCTTCATTCAATCAGATACAAAAAGGTAGGAACAATTATTCAAGTTTGTTGGGTTTGATAACACCATAGAAGTACTTACCAAGAGGCTAATGAACGTCTCGCCACCTTCTTGCCGTATTTCGAAGCAACCTCTTCTTGGCTGTTCAAAGCAAGAAATCAAAGGAATAATCATTAATAGATTAACTAGGCAAATAAATACTATTCACATAATAAATCATATTATACTTAATAATCATTGCCATAGTATGACATAAAGATTATATAAGCCACAGAGAGAACAGTGTTACACAACCTAAAAGTAAAAATAAAAAATTGCAAACGCCTTTCCTCCCCAACATGTAAATTGCCTTCCATCTATATGTAACTAGTGTCCCACATTTTGATTCCCATCCCATTTGAATAAAGATATGATCAAGCATTCAGCTTCATGAAATGAAGTAACAAAACACGGGCAAAACCAACAGTTCTGATAGCATACCTTTTCAGGATTCAATATCACCGCGATCCTATCAACACTTTTCTCAAGACCTTCCTTCACCAGATTAGCTCCCGTTTTGAATGAATTTCATTGTTTACTAATGAAAGGAAAATTCTTAATTGTAATACCCCAATTTTCATAATACATGTAAATATCATATTTTGATAAATAACACCTATTACAATAGGTGAATTTGTAGTCTCAAAATTAGTGAAATAATTATCTTATTTTCTAAAGGTAATTTCTCATGAAATTAGAGTAAATAAAGAGCTAAAAATCCCTAAGTAAATTTGTGGGTCATAAAATACCCTGAGAATGTTATGATAAATCCTAAGAAATAACAAAATATTTATTAAAATTGGAGAATATGTTGTCTCCAACTTTTTAGTTGATTTATTATCATTTTTAGGAATTATACCATTTTCTAAGCAATTAAAAACATCGGAGGATGATAAAATCAATTAGAGAAAATTAGTAACAATTATTGGGCAATTGAAATTGCAATAATTGAGATGCTCTAGTAATTTTTGAGATTAGCTAGTAATTAATTTATAAAGGTTATAGTTAAGGAAAAATCAATTAAATTAAGGATCGAATGATATTTAGAAGCTAAAATTAGCACACAAGAAGTTATCAATCATTAAAATTAAATTAGAAACTTTGTCAATTTTGGTGGTTAAGCCTAGTAAGCCCTAAAACATGATGTTGGAAATTAAAGTTAGGATTTAAAATAATTATTCCTAATTTATTTCTATGAGACAAAAATTCCTATTTATTGGTAAATAAATGGAAGAATTAAATTATATTAACCATAAATCCTAAATCTAATTGGACTAATGAGAGAATTTTCTCCTTAAAAATGTAAGAGCATTAAAAATTGTAATTGAATAAATAATAACAAGAAGGAGGGGACGGTTTTTACTTGGAGTAGGGAGGAAGTAATCTCATTTTATCTAAATTCAATTAAACAAAGCACATGGGATAATTAAAAAAGAAGACTTGTTGGTTAAGGGGAAAAGATGTGTAAACATATTCCTTGGTCAAAAATTCCTCTTAGATTTCGAAAATAAGGAAGAAAAAGAAGGGAAAATAATAACTTCAAATGCAAAAACATTAGTCAAATAAAGTAGTGTATAGAATAAGCTTCAAAGACTTGGTGAGCAAGTTGCCTAACTTAATGAACAAGTTGTTATTAATTAAATAAAATTAGATGAGAACCTATAGAAATTAAATCATAACTTGAAATATTGGAATTAAGTATTATAGATAAATACATATTTGAACTCAGTGAATTATGAGTTTCGATTTGACTATTCCCGAAGTTATTTTCGGTTACTTTTAAGATTCATACCTAAGTATTTTGGGAATTAAAAATCACTATAAATCTAATCACAAAATTAGGATTTCAAAAGTGAAATTAGATTTTGAAGAAAAACATTAGTTGATGCTTAACTAAATTAGCATTTGGGATTAAATAGAAGATAAAACAAAAATCTAAGGAAAAGGGAGAGAGAGGGACGAATTGGGGAGGTGTAAGGGGGAGATCTTTGCTTCCTCACCAAGCAAATATCAAGGGCTAAGATCATTGGAGGTTTGCTTGGGGACTACTCATTTGTTGCCTATAAATAGAAGGCTTCCCAACACATTCTCCTCACCAATTCACAAGCCTAGGGCCGAAAATTTAGAGAGGAATGGAGAGTGTGGAAGAGCTTCAAGAAGTAGGAAGCTAGTGTTCTTCAAGAGGTAAGAGAGTTTTTAGTTTCATAGTTCAAGTTCTTAGGTTATGAAATAGCTAGAAATGTTGTTTTGATCATCAATCTTCCAATTCCAGTTTTATTTTCATGTTTTTATGGTTTCCAACAACTTTATTTTGGAAAAATGATGAAGAAAATAGTATAGTAAAACTTTCCGGAAGATTAGGATCAAAATAGCGAAGCTCTGACAAAATTTCATCGATTAGTGTTTTCTGGAGTCAGGGGTAAAAATGTCAGTATCTTATGAAGAAGATGATGTTCAAAAATTCTGAGAAACTTCATGGTGAAAGTAGACATCTAGGGCTTTCCAAATCTATAAAGAGTGTGTCATTTGAAGCTCTGTGAAAAAAGATAAAAATCTCAGAAGTTAGGCTATGTTTTCTGTGCGAAATTCTGAACAGTATTTTGAAACGTGAAATCTGGGAATTATCCATGATTTCTGGGTAAGTCCCAGTATTTTTCCTCAAAAATAGACTTCTCAAGGATTCCGGAACATTTTAGGGATCCTCATTTTGATTTTTCTAGAATTAGTTATGATTTTTTCAAAGTTACCGAAAAATCTGCCCAGAAAATACTGCACTACGTTTTCCAAGAAATGTAAGGACAAAATTGTAATAATAAAGCTACCAAGGGTAGAAAGGTAAATAGAGGTGAAATTATCTCTTAGGATACTATTATAAGTGACATGGTGATATGTTAGGACATCCGGGAAGTCCAAAGCCGGATTCAAAGGTTGGACATTTGACGACTACACGGTAAAAGGTACGGACGCGTATTGTAACATTAACGCTTATGCTTATGGTATGGTTATATATGATAATTGTTTTCACATGTTGATACTCTGTTTTGAAATTGCTCATGGATTTGAGTTGTATACGGGTTATAGTCTTGATAACACCGTTGAGTTTTCCTAGCGCTGAGGACACGATAGGCCATCGTGGCATTGGTTATGTGCAGACTTGGGTAACATACATATTGCAGTGGCTGTGTTATGTTACTTGCTGATATGGTTTTGAAAGTTATAAATGTGATTTTATCATTTTGAAATCTGTCATATACTGTTTGCATAAGCATGAGGTTAACCATTACCTGAGGTCCAATGAACATTGGACCTCAGTCTTAATAAATATTACAGAAAAGAAACCGGGATGGAGAAGGCGTCGGTAGATAGAGCCGTGAAGAGGCAGCGGTTAAAGGCAAAGGTCGATAGAAGTTATTAAGACTTAGCTTCTGGCTCGAATTTAACAAAGTTACTTTGAACAGTTTGGTGTCTAAGGCTGGGTTAATCTATGTGGGAAGTCAATCAGTCGCTGTATAAGTCGGTGAGGCCCCCATGATAGACCCCTACCTGGCCAATCTGTTTAATTAACTGATGTTAGGTTTCAAGTCCTAGGTTTAGTTTAAAACTTTCTTTATCAGAGGATTGTATTTGACCTCTGTAAATTGTATCACATGAATATTCCTTCGGGATATTTAATATATCAGTTTATGTCGGGCATCATTATATGTCTAGGCATTTTTATATCAGATACTCGTTGTCCGGATCTTAGCGCACACTATCAATTTCCGCAGCACTCTAATCTAAGCTGTAGCATCTCAAACTCTGTTGTCTTTATTAAAACTAAGTGTCGACCGACACGATTTTCAAACCTAAAATTTAGGATGTTACATTAATCGTCAGCATTTTTCAAGAATCAGGGATATTACTTAACTTTCGATGAAACTGGAAAAAATCAAAGTTCACTGAAACCCGAAAGCTAGTAGCTTCTTTGTAAACTCATAGAAAATAAAATCTTTCTTGAACACGTTAACTAAAAAAAATCCAGTGCATAATGGGGTTTCAAATATCGACTACTTTCCAAAAAAAGAAAGAAAAAAGATTTCATCTTTATGAGCACCAACTGAGGAACAGAAAAGAAGGTATAAAACTTTACACCAATGCGACCGAAAAATGAATATTTGAGTCAAATCTTGACCCCTCTCCTCATCTTCCTGACAAGATTAAGCATTGCCAATACCAGCAAAAATGCCAAGAAGCCTTAAGCTTTGAAACTTCAATGTAGTTCCTCCCTCCATCGGAATCCAGCGACACTGATCGAGTTAAGGCTCTCACGTTCAGGACACCAACGTCCTGGAATCTTCTTTTTCCCTAGCAATAGAACTCAGCGGGTTGTGCGCTTACCCGCTAACTGAATAGCTTCAATCTCCTTCTTTCCAGCCTAGCAAGAAGCGAGATGGAGGTAGTGTTGTAGGTCGATGTACTCTTTCGAGCTTGGTGGCGTCTGTTTGTCATACTGTGAGGGCTTCGGGTTCATCCATGGGTTTTGTAATCCTTTACCAATAAAAATTACCGATGGAATTCCCTCAGTAATCTAAAATTTCTGTCTTAAATTTAAATTGCTGACGGATTTTGAGACGGAAATTTTCCGTCTCTAATTTTCAACGCATTTCTGTGGCTATTGCATGTTGATTTTAGAGATGGAATTTCTGTCTCAAATCCGTCTCTAATTACCCATAGAATAATTTCATGGCAATCCCGGTAATTTTTTGTAGTGTATAAAATCCACAACTCATGTTATATATATGTGTGTATATAGATTAGCAGACTTCTTACCTAGGTTTCAAGAGATATGTGTGTGTAGGTAACATCAAGTTTACTTTGGCTTTAAGAATTTTACACACACACACATATATATAGACACACACACACTCGTGCATGGAAGTGGAAAATATATACACATGCATACCTCCAGTTGCTTCATATATATGTATATTTATATATATTAGTTTGACAGTAGCTTAGCAGCAGCTTAATATATATTCAATTGAGTTTTCTTCACTTCCTAACGTTAGCATATAAATTTATATATATAGGCATGCAGTAGTAATAATATATACCCACACTGATTCAGTTACGTCATATATATGGGCTTCTTTTACTATACACACACTCATACTCACAACAACATTTTATAACTATGCAGAGACATCACACAACGTTTTTTTTTTTTAAAAAAAAAAAAATTAAATTTATATACTCAGCACCCATCGTAAGACACACACACACACATATGGAAAAACGAAAAACCAGAGACGTAGCACAACAAGTTTTTGGTTTAACTTCCTAAGGTTTCATACCTGATGGAAAACTAGCAGAAACTAGAGAGAAAATAAGATTGATAACTTACTTCCAAGGATCAAGCTAAAATGCCGATAATGGCTTAATGGTTCACTCCATTGTTTTCTGACGCTAAGAGGAAAGGAAGAGTTTTTGATTTTGAGGCCCCCCCCCCCCCCTCCTTCGTCTCCTTTTCTCTCTCGGATTTTGGCAGCGAGAAAATGAATAAGTGAGCATGGTTATACTTCCTCTGGTTCTTATTATAAGGTACCAACTAGCAAGGTTATTTGGTTCTTTTTATAAGGCACTTGCTTGTTCCCAATGAGCATTAATTATCTTTTTCCATGTATGCGCCTATTTAATGAGAATAGTGGGTGAGAGTAATAATTAATAAAATATTAGAATTTAATATAAGTAGTAGAGGTAATATCGGAAATTCCTTAAATTCTATGATAACTTTATTGACTTTAACTATTTTTATTGGTATGTGAGAATTGTTAGTTAGTACCTTATAATAAGGACCAGAGGGAGTATATAACAAACTGAAGATCTAGTCCAAAGGAAAAGTTAACAGTCCGAGAAGATGCAATTGTGAGGCTCGAGACGATGGGAAAATCTGGAGAAGCACACTGTTCTAGATTTGCGTTGTTGGTCTTACACTACTTCTCTGTGTAAATTAATGACACTATGATTGGTTTTCAAATGGCGTGTCATTTTTTTTTTTCCTGATTTTCTAATATTGCTTTAGCGTTTTCGTGGGGTTAGAAGAAAGATAATGATCATTGCTGATGACTCTTGTAATACCCGGATAATTATTATCTAGAATATTATGTTACAATAATAAAAATACCTATTTATGAAGACTTTGGCGTTAACATGTTATATGATTAGTCTAAGTTCAAAAAGAAACACTAAGAAAATTAAAGGAAATTTATTGTAAAAAAGTTGAAAAATGCATCTTAGGGCCATAAAATATCCTAAGAAAAATTATGAAAAATTCTAGAAGGCATGAAATAACTATTAAAAATTTAGAAAGCATATTATCCTTAATTTAGACAATTTAATAAATTATTTCCTATGAAAATAAAAAGAAGGAAAATTAAAAAGTATTTTAAGACTAAAATTGACTCTATGATTTTTGATAATTTGCATGGAGCTTGAATTATTAATGTCAATAAAATTGTTGTGAGAAAATGATTAATTTTAATTAAGAAAATTATTAGAAATTATTAAGGGATTAATTAAGTAATTTTCAGGAATTTTATAAGATTAGAGAAATTTAGGAAACATGAAAATAAAGTAAATATAAATAATTATTATTAAGGGCCGAAATTTTTGGCCCAATTAAATAATTAATAAGGGTTAAGATGTAATCTTAGAAAGTAAGGATTCAATGGCTTAGGATTTTTCAAGAAATTATAGAAGCCTAAATCCATGTTAATACTTATGGACCAATAAGAAAATTTTGGGAAAAATAAATGCAAGATAAATAGCGTATTAGGGTAAATGAAAAAAAAATTATATATATATATATATATATATATATATTTATGTGTGGGCCGAAAATTAGGGGGAGGGATAAGGATAAAATTAGATATTTGTAAAATAATAATATTATAAGATTAAGACATGTGATAATTAAATGATATTATATTAATAAAAGTGAACAGGATAAATGACTATGGATAGAAATAAAATCCTACATAGAAAACCATGAACTAGGTTTCTAGAGTCAGAGTATATTATGAACAAGTGAATTTTTATCCCGAAGTTGGCACTGGCCGATGTTATTTCTGTAACCTGTAGCGATTACTGAGGATTTTTGGCAGGTAACGAAATGTCCTTAATGAGAGTATAAGGATAGGAAAATCCAGTATTCTTGAAGAGGAAGAAAAGACCTTCAGAGTGTTGTTCCCGGAATTTTAAGATTTTACAAAATTTCATGATTAGAACACCGAACCAGGAATTTCATCTGATAAAGCAAGATGACACAAGCATGATGAGGTCATCAATTTTGTCTTCTTGTCGGGGGGGGGGGGAGGTTGGCCAAGATGTGTATGGCCAAGATCAAGCCACCTCAAAAAAATGCGATCCTACGGTCAGAATTCAACCAGACAAAGTTCAATGAAATTACGAAAATGCCATTGAGTTTTTCTATAAATAGCCCTTCATTTCTCTTCATTCTTCACCAATTCACACACACTCCTAGAGAGAAGTTAGAGAGAGAAGCTCTGGTGGAGGAGTAAGAAGTTCATAGCAAAGCTTTGAGTAAGTTCTTCAGTCCTTAGTCTTTAGTTTAAGTAGTTCTTTCGATAGTTATAGTAGAATTGCTAGAGTAGTCTTTAATTTTTCAAATTAGCTTAGATATCATGTTTTAGGAATAAATATGATATTTATCTTAGGAATATGTTAGAGGAAAGGTTATAGCAAAATTTTGAGAGTTTAAAGTCAAAATAGCGAAGCTCTAGCAAAATTCCGCCAAGTAATCAAATTAGGGGCAAAATGGTAATTTGTACCTAAAAGGCCTGTTATGATCTTAAATATTCATATCGGTGATATTATCCTTATAGGATATCTGAAATCATGAACCGCTGTTTCCAGTGTTTCCGCTGTCATCGCTGTCGTACCGCCGTCATACCGCTGTCAAACGTACCATAAGTAGGCGAAAGTGCCAGATATCATCAACGGAGGTACGGACGTGTATTGTAACCTTAACACTTATGCTGCTCATAAATGTATATGTGATAGACATGTTTATATACTGAGGCTCTGTCTAGGGTCGTCAGTTATACATACAGTTTTATACGGGTTATAGTCTTGATAACGCCGTTGGGTTTTCCTAGCGCTGAGGACATGATGGGCCATCGTGACACTGGTTATGTGCAAATATGTTGTGGGACTTTACATACTGCTTTGTGCTTATGTTCTGTCAATGTTATGATCATGCATCTGCTATGTGCTTATGTAGTGATTTACTGCTGTTATGTGTTATGAATAGCTATGTCCATATACTGTTTTATTTGAGCATAAGGTTAATCGTTACCTAAGATCCAAATGGAAATTGGATCTCAGTTGTAGCTTTAGGTTCGGGAGGATCAAGGTGTGAAGATAGGGGCAAGCAGACGATGTAGGATGCAAGACAAAGTTTTTATGTTCCTAGTTTATGTATTTGTCTTCTTTTGGGTATTGGAGGATTGTATTAGAACAATTACACTGTGGTTATATAACTTAAAGGTTCAGTTACTCACTTGCTAGAATGCTCGACTTTGATAACTGGTTTTTTTTAAAAAAAAAATCGCTTTTTTCAAATGGGATGTTACAAGTGTGATACGGGTTGGGTCAAATTATAGTGGGAAATAAAATGGGTTGGGCCGATGTTTTATGATAATAAATGGAGAGTTTCGTTTTCTGTGCTACTACTTTCACGTGTTGGGTCCAAATGATAATGTTGATGGTTTGAATATATATATATATATATATATATATATATATATATATATATATATATGCTCGCGCGCTTTTATGTTCTTTTGTCCATTAGTTGAAATTATTAGATAAATGCTAGAAATAATTCCTAATTTAATTAATATAAGGGTTTTCCTGATACCTAAAATATTATTTCTGCAAATTTTTAGGCCTAAAAGTATTCCATATTTGAATGTATCATTTTCCTAAATTATTTAAGGAAAATATACCTTAATTCTAAATAATTAATTTTTATAATTATTTTAGACCTAATTTAAAAAATATATATAAATTTCCATATAATATTTCAAATTTTCATATTTTCAAATTCCAAAATTTGTGATGTTACAGTTGACATGATATTGAGAGATTAGAAAAGCAATGGAAAGATTTGAATTGAGATTGAGAAAATAAAAGGTACTATACGTATATTTATTGGCTTTAAGTTTGATATTTCAACAATATAAATTTTTTTTAATGGCATTAATTAATGTCTGTTTTAAGAAAATAAAAGTTAAAAAGGAGGTGGTGACATTTTTAAAATTTTATCTTAACTTTTAACTATGTTTTATGGATAAACAATCATTAAAAAATAATATCTGCTATGAAAAAACAATCGTTGAAAGTTTAGAAAGGACAAAAAAAAAAAGAGTTTCAAAGATTTTTTTCCAAAGCAATTGTTGACATAATAATATTTCATTTTCTCCCTCTTTGGTTGTGTACCTCATTCCTCATTTAGATCACTATGCTACTAATTCAATGACTATTTGTGCAAAACTATCATTCAACATATTGCTTATTCAATGACATTTTTGTCCAAAACATTTGTTGTTTTATTTTTGTAAGATTACGATTCAATGACTATTTTGGACAAAAGAATAATCTTAGCTCGGGTCACCATCAGAAAAAAAAAATTTTAATTTTGGCTAGTTTTAGCTTAAATTTATTTTTTTAACACCCCTAATTTTATACTACTTATTATGTCTATTAGCATGTAGTGATTAGGTATATCACTAGAGTTTATAGTGCAGCAGAGCATTCGAAATGGTTTGAGCCAATGAGTAACTAATAGTACTTGATTTATAATTTGAAAACTAGTTGAGGTTAATCTCTTTCAGGATAATAGCAATATTGTCATCCAAACATTCAATTAGTTAAATAATTATTATACTATATAGTCCAACAAAATATTTAATTCCTTTCGTGTCTTGTCAGAACTTTACTCATGTTGCTTACCTTTTGCTCCAAATCCAGATCTGAAGGTTTAGTTAAGTTTGAGATTCAATAAAATTGAATATAAGAATAACAGTTAACCTTGTATGTGAGTATAAACAATGAGTTTAATGTTTCTGCCTCTGTGGCATAAACATTTTTTTGACCACATTCACATATAAGTGAGTGGGGCCCAGTTAAAGAAGAGAGAGCAAAAATAACTAGACCCCACTCACTTATATGTGAGTATGGCAAAAAATATGTTTATACCTTGGAGGCAGAAATATTAAACCCATAAACAATATATGATAGATATTCACAATTTGGGACATAATACAGCATTCAGCAGGCGCACAACAATATAATATATAGCACACAACAAATGTAAAGTTAACCGTGAAAAGATCTTCAAGTCTTAATTACGCATGTCCGCAGACACAAGTCCTCAATGTTAGGAAAAACACACATGAAAATTATTACATAGTAGTAATAAATCTACAGCTGCTGAATGTAAACATATGCATGACCTAGGATCCAGTCTTGACCACAAGTCCACAATCATGATTCCGACAAGCATATATAGGCACACAAAACATAGGAGATTAAAGTTATTGTATATTATTGTACCTTTCTTCGCGTCGTTAGTAAAATGCTTGTCTTTAAAAAAAAAAACAATCCCTTAGTGGACAAGTTATCCAACTCTTGACTTTATTTTCCTTAATTTCGAAATTTTCACTTTTTGCTAGAATTTTTCAGCAACTTTGAAAAATCATAATTAAATGCACATAAATCTAAATGATGTGCTTCCAAAACCTACATGAGTCTTGACATATATTTGATAGAAAAATATTTCCAGAAGCTTGAAAAATTCAAGTCATCCCAGTTTATTTATTTTTTACCATTGTTCAAATTGTACTTCTAGAAACATGGTCCAACTTCAAAAAATCCTTTCTCTTTCTACAAAGCTCCAAAAATTACATATTACCTATCAAAATAAAGCTCTATATGCCTAATTTATTTCTAGAAAATATCATGATTTTTGGATATCATTTAATTAGTCAAAAACTATTCACAAGTTGACTACTTCTAGAAAAACACAAATCTGGCATGTTTTTCAATTTGTACAACTGTGATCTTTTGCTTCCAAAAATCATTTTCCGCCATCTTTCTACTCCACTTTTTATTTTAAACCCTTTGGTGACCTTAAAATCATGAAAATCATTTTGCTTTATACTTTTCTTGCTTAGGCCAAACCATTTGCCATGAACAAGAAAAAAAATAACCTTTTGACCAACTTCACATAAAATCATGATCTTAGCCATAGGTTTGCTCTAAAATTTAGCCTTTTGGACTTTGATAATGCTGGATATTGTTTTTATGATCTTATTCAACATGTCCCCTTAGGGTTTCATGCCTTCATACTTCAAGAAAACATGATCAACACCACTTTAAGCTACCAATATAAAATATCACAAATAAAAGTTAGGATCTTTACCAACATGCTAGATCTTTGTGTTTTGTTGCAACCTTTCTATCTTCTCCTTCCTCTAAGGTTTTGGCCTCTTTACTAGAATCACCATGAAAAAGTGATTTTACCAAGGTTAGAAGTTGATGGAAGAGTATAAGAAGATGAACTATCAAACAATAAGGACAACTTACCTTGTGTCTTTGAGTCTTTCCCTCTTTCCTTCCTCTTCTCTTTTTCAGCCCCCTCTCACTCTCTTAGTCAAAATGAGTGTTTGATTTTAGGTGACATGCAAGAGGGTGTCTAGGTGTTTTATAATTGGTAGACAAGCCACAAGAGGGCCCCACATGTCAAAAGACTAAATTGCCCTAACAAAATATCTCTTTTCCTTGTCTTTTCTCCAACTTTTCTCATCTTTCTCTCCTCCTCTTTACTTGGCTGAAACTTATGACTTTTTTAGGGCTCTTGGATTTGCTTTGCCATGTGTCATCTCCCCATGGTCGTAGTCTTTCCATTAATTTAAGAAAATTCTAGAAGGTTCTAGAAGTTTTTAGCTTAATATCCATGTGATCTTTTCTTAAATTTTGGATTCCCCATAACTCCACCTAGCTAGCCAAAATTCATGACTTATTGGGAAAATTTATGAAGTCATTTGATGTCACAAACAAGAACTTAGGTGTTCCTTAATGACAAGTGTTAATGTACGGTTAGTTTGTTGACTTGTCAAAGTGCACATATGTATTATTCTTCAAGCTTCAGTTTAACTTCTTTGGCCCTTGCTTGGCCGAAAATATTGGCCCCTCAAGGAGGTCTTAATTGCCTTTCCTAGCTTGAAGACATATTCACAATTTGGATATCAATGAGTTAGATACTAATCCCTTGCTTGACGTGTGTTAACTTGGTACAAGATGTATTAAATCCTATGTGCTTTATTCCTTTTTACAACTACTCATTTTCATTGTCTCCTACCTCCTGTCTTAGGCTGAAAATATGGCCCTATTAGAGAGTTAAAAGTGTTAGCCTTTAATCTCTATTAGTGCAAGTTCATATGTCGAGAATTTGTTGTCAATATGTACCAATTTGGCTAAGTTTCATCCATTCCATTTCTTGACTCCTTTAGATTGGAAATAGACATTATTTTATATGATTTCTATATCACATATTTAGCCAGTTAATGTGGTCACATATTCAACAATTGTCAATTAATTTTAAAGTGAAAATTTGGATTGAAAAATAATCAATAGATTATTAATCCTGAGACAGATATTCACTTTTGTATTTAACTGAATATTCACAAAATATAGGGTTTTTTTTTTTTATAAAGCGGAAATCAAGATATTACCTCTATATTGGTTTAGTCTGGGTCAGCTCCAATTCAAGGGGCTAACCCCAATTTCTATGCCATCCCAGACTGGTTTCATGGCCAGTTCGCTGATTTCTGGTCTAAATTGGCCGGTCCAATATGAGTTTCATAACCATGAGAAAATGCATTCATTCCAAGAACTAAAGAACATACAAACAAAAGGAAAAATCTCATGAAAATACCACTTGAACTTTAAAATCTCAAATACATAATTTTCTAACAAAACGAGTTGTCAATTACTTTACTGTTCTTGTTAATCCAATTATTATTGTTGTCAAAAGGATTTTGAAGCTCTAGTGGTATCTTTCTTTCATTTTCCCATATATTTGCTGCTACTCAAGAACAAATACTCTATATTTCAATGTTTAACACATATACTCTGATTGAGAGAGAAATTTTTGTAATCTTAAAATATAGCTATGATCGCTGAAGATAGTAGGATCATGAATATGGGTATTGATAGTACCATGCCACCAAGAGCCCATTAGAATCTTGAAGATTATAGTGGAAACACATAGAGTTGCTCTAAGTACTAGACTTAGGTCAATTGGTAGATCCAATCAGCAGAAATTACTTCACGCTCTTCTTTCCTAGCTATCCTTCAACTTATAGTAATATTACTCTAATTCTGTTTTTGTTTTAATTATTGATTTTTCAATTTTTATAATCGCCCAGTTCACCCATTTGGGTGATTCTGCCACTAACACCGATAGTATATTCAAAAACATGCAGCAAGTTGCAAATACAAATTTGAGCCTAAACATTATTTAGAAGAAGACGACTTCATGACTTACTATTGGAAAAGCATATGACAAACACTAAAAAGTAGTAAAGCCACTATAATGATTGGAAGTCATGGATATTAATATAAAACTGATGAAAAGTAAATACAAGAACAAGAGATTTTAGAGAGAGAGAGAGTAGAGAGAAGTTCTCATTTCAGTGTAATCTGAATGTTTACAGAAGGCCTCTATTTATAGAAGGAAAATGGGCCTTTAGTGTAATTTCCACTTTGGGTCATTTGATGTAATATTCCCCTAATTACATAACTGTACACTCACGGGAATGCATTCCCGTGAGTTGTATTATTTTGTGTGTGGGTCCCACCAAATAGTAAACTACTATGCATGGTACTATGCGTGGGTCCCATGTCATCTTGTAATATTTGGAGACCGGGAGTCAATGGACATCCACATAATCAGTATATTCATAACACTCCCCCTTGGATGTCCATTTATGAATGTGCCTCATTAAAAACTTTAACTAGGAAAAACCCAGTGGGATAAAAACCTAGCCAAAGAAAAGAGTACATCACTCATTGATACACTATCCAGTGCTGCCTCATTAAAAACCTTTCTAGGAAAAAACCAGTGGGACAAAACCTAGAAAAGGGAAAAAGAGTACAACGTGTATCAACTCCCCCTGTTGACAACATCAGTATTACTCCCTCTGATAACATCAGTTGAGATCTTTAAGTCTTCGAAGACCAATACCATAGACAAGCTTCTCAAAGATTGCTTCTGGAAGTGACTTGGTAAATAAATCTGCCAAATTTTCTCTTGAACTGATTTGCTGGATATCTATTTCACCATTCTGTTGAAGATCACGAGTAAAGAAAAATTTTGGTGAAATATGCTTCGTTCTATCGCCCTTGATGTATCCTTCTTTAAGTTGGGCAATACATGCAGTATTATCCTCATATAGAACTGTTGGAACCATTTTACCAGAAGATAAATGACAAGTAGTTCGTATATGATGAATTACTGACCTCAACCACACACATTCTCGACTTGTTTCATGCATTGCTAGGATTTCTGCATTATTAGATGAAGTGGCTGATATAGTTTGTTTCATGGATCGCCATGAAATTGTTGTACCTCCACATGTAAATACATAACCTGTTTGTGATTTTCCATCATGTGGATCAGACATAAATCCAGCATCTGAATAACCAATCAGTTCATGTTTAGATACATTTGAATAATATAACCCCATATCCATAGTACCTCTGAGGTAACGAAAAATACGCTTTACACCATTCCAATGCCTTTGTGTTGGTGCAGAACTATATCTTGCTAATAAATTAACAGCAAATGTTATATCAGGTCTTGTGTGATTAGCAAGATACATTAGTGCCCCAATAGCATTAAGATATGGCACTTCTGGACCAAGTAATTGTTCTACACCTTTTTTGTTAATTACTTGGGGTTGGAATGGATCTTTTTCTTTTATCAAAGATCTTACAACCATTGGAGTACAGAATGGATGTGACTTATCCATATAAAATCGTTTCAAGACCTTCTTTGTATAAGTTTCTTGATGTACAAAGATCCCGTCCTTCAGGTACTCAATTTGTAATCCAAGACAAAATTTTGTCCTACCTAAATCTTTCATTTCAAATTCTTTCTTCACCAGTAGTGGATGCAACTACTTTTCGTTATTTAATTAGCCTAGCAGCAAATGAAAGGCTTGATTTGCATCTAATGGATGTTGTGACTGCCTATTTATATGGTTCACTTGATAGTGATATCTATATGAAAGTTCCTGAAGTAAATTCACCAGCATTATCAAGACGTATTTTCTTGATAGGATAATCCGGGTAATGTGCTCTTAATCTTGTCAATTGAGCAAGTAATCTCGCAAACGCCAGGTTTCGAGAAGATAATAAGCACACATGCGACCATTTAGTTGATGCATCAATTAAAACCATATAATACCTAAATGGTCCGCATGGTGGGTGTATTGGCCCACAAATATCTCACTGTATCCGTTCTAGAAATGTGAGAGACTCACTTTCTACTTTGGTTGGTGATGGCCGAATAATTAATTTTCCCTTGGAACATGTATCACATGAGAAATCATGGGATTTTGGTATTTGTTTCTGTTTCAAGTTATGTCCACATGAATTCTCTATTATACGTCGCATCATAATTGACCCGGGATGGCCTAACCGGTCATGCCAAACAATAAATATGTCTTTATCAACATGCTTCTGGTTTTCCATAACATTTATTTCAATTGTACTAATACTTGAATAGTACAAACCAGAAGATAACATAGGTAATTTCTCCAGAACATATTTTTCACCATATCTAACAGTAACAATTTGTAGATATTCTTTATTGTCCTCATTTATAGTCTCAATATGATATCCATTTCGACGGATATCTTTAAAACTCAACAAATTTCTATGAGACTTAGAGGAATACAAAGCATCATTAATAACAAATTTCGTACCATTGGATAATATTATTATTGCTCTTCCAGAGCCTTCAATCAATCTTGTATTACCCACTATGGTATTGATGCTTGTACTACAATTTGTTAGATGTGAAAAATATTTCTTATCTTTAAGAATTGTATGTGTCGTTGCACTATCAATGAGACATATATCTTCATTCTTGTGTGCAATATTTGAAATGTCCATGAGCTTCATTAAAAGAAAAGAAATGCATCAAAACATATTCAATATAGAAGATGCATTAAAAACATATTTATTATACATAATTGGCAACAAGTCAGAACGAAACAAAATAATTATTACAATTTTTGCAAAACTTATTTAATCATAAAAATCTTCCACCTCCAAGTGAGACATAACATCATCATTTAGCTCATTGACATCATTATCTTTATGAGCCTTATCATCACATTCCACATTATTAACACTCTTTTTTATAGAGGCTTGGTAAAGTTTCGCTAAATGTTCTGGTGTACGACAATTACGTACCCAGTGTCCCTTCATACCACACGGATAACATTTATGTTCAACAACTTTTGAAGGACCTTCTTTATCATTCTTTTGTCCTTCATTGTTCATCTTTTTCTGGTGGGTATAAGGACTATAATATCCTCTTCCACCATGATAAGGACCATGATTATTTCTACCTCCACGATTTCCACGTCCTCGTCCACGACCACGGCCACGACCACGACCGCGACCATGGCCACGACCATGATCATTCCGTACACTCACATTCGCTTCAGGAAATGGAGAAGATCCAGTGGGACGATTTTCATGATTTTTCAATAATAACTCGTTATTTTGCTCGGCTACTAGTAAACATGAGATTAACTCAGAATATTTTTTAAAACCTTTCTCACGATATTGCTGTTGTAAAAGCAAATTCGAAGCATGAAAGGTAGAAAAAGTTTTCTCTAATAAGTCCTCATCAGTTATTTTTTCACCACATAATTTTAACTGAGAACTTATTTTGAAAACAGCTGAGTTATACTCACTTACAGTTTTAAAATCTTGTAACCTGAGATGAATCCATTCATAACGAGCTCTAGGCAAAATCACCGTTTTTCTGATGATCATACCTATCTTTCAAACTAGTCCACAATTCAAATGGATCTTTCACCGTTAAATATTCAGTTTTCAAACTTTCATGAATGTGGTGTCGGAGAAAAATCATAGCTTTAGCCTTTACTTGAGGGGACGCATCATTTCCTGGCAATATAGCCTTTCCAAAGTCCTTTGCTTGAAGATGGATTTCAGCATCTAAAACCCATGATAGATAATTCTTCCCGGTGATGTCAAGAGCATTAAATTCAAGATTTGAAAGGTTGGAAGACATGATTCAAACTAAAAATAATAAAAATAATTAGAATCATATTATAAAATCTTATTATAAATTAAAACATAATTTAAAGAACGGTAAATAAACATGCTAAGAAAATAAAAATAAGATGAGATAGGAATGGGAGTAAACTCACAGCGAGACCTATCTCATCCGAAGGTAAGAAAGATGATGCATATATTATATAATATATAGACAACAGTAAAGAATTAAGATAAACAAATGGAGCCCTATTAGTGCCACCACCATAAAAGGTAAATAAATGCATAAATAAATGGAGCCCACTAATATTAGTGTTGCCACCATAAAAGGTAAATAAATGCATAAATAAATGGAGCCCACTAATATTAGTGTTGCCACCATAAAAGGTAAATAAATGCATAAATAAATGTTAGTAACATAAATTTAAATGTTAGTGGCATAATGTAAATATTAATAAAGTTAGTATGGAGCTTAATATCGCCACCATGAAATAAATAAAGCAGTAAGTAAAGAATTTAAATTAAACAAATGGAGCTTAGTATCGCCACCATGAATTAAATAAATAAAACAGTAAAATTAAATTACCAATGGAGCTTAATGTTGCCACCATGAATTAATAAATAGGGAGTGGGAAGAATATATAAACATAAATAAATTACTGTAAATAGTAAAATATAAATTTACCGTGAATAGTAAAGTTACTATTCACAATGAATAGTGAAAAATAAATTACTGAAATATTAAATCTAGACTTCCATAAAGGAGTCAAAATAAATAGAAATATAAAATTACTGAAAAAGGTAAAATTAACATGAATAGTAAAAATTACTATTTACTGTGAATAGTAAATAGTAAATAATCTCAAATCTTAACCATGGAACCTGATGTTCAAAATAATCGGTAAAAGTAGAACTTTAATTCCATATCATGGTTAAGATTATCCTAGATAGAAAAAATAAACAAATAGTAAAGGAGATGGTAATAAAATCTTACCTTGGTAGAGTCTTCGTGCTGATAACGTAATATAAAACTGATGAAAAGTAAATACAAGAACAAGAGATTTTAGAGAGAGAGAGAGAGTAGAGAGAAGTTCTCATTTCAGTGTAATCTGAATGTTTACAGAAGGCCTCTATTTATAGAAGGAAAATGGGCCTTTAGTGTAATTTCCACTTTGGGTCATTTGATGTAATATTCCCCTAATTACATAACTGTACACTCACGGGAATGCATTCCCGTGAGTTGTATTATTTTGTGTGTGGGTCCCACCAAATAGTAAACTACTATGCATGGTACTATGCGTGGGTCCCATGTCATCTTGTAATATTTGGAGACCGGGAGTCAATGGACATCCACATAATCAGTATATTCATAACAGATATCAAATTTTTATAGTTCTCAATTACTGGGAGAGCATGGAAATTGATGTTGTGTAACATATCCAAAGGGATTGGACCTATAATATGGTTCAAAAGAAGGCCCAAGTCAAGACACATCAAAGCATGAGTACAAGAAGTTAGGAGCTATGATGACGGAGGCGTGGAATGAAAGTGATATTTTCCTTTCTGTAGACTCTCTTCCTTACTCTGGACCTTCTTTTGTCACTTTCTATTTTCCTTTTCTGTTAAATTTTTGTTTGTACTAGAGCGGTGCTCTGATTTCCTTGCGTTTATAAGCATTGTGACTGCATAATATTGCTTCTTCGAATCTAAATCTGGGGGTATTATTCTATTATATATGTTTCCTATCTATTTTTTGATCATTACAATTTGTTCTTTTGTTGAGAGTTTTCTATCCCTAATGCCGGACAACACGATTGTGAAGGAGTTTCCATTTGATATGAAGGAAGACAATATCATATTCATTCCATGCATCCTCCATCACAGCTTCTCTCTCTCTCTCTCTCTCTCTCTCTCTCTCTCTTATCCATCACAGTTAGTTATGACTAATCCTTTCACACCGTAGCCCCAAAGAGATTTTAGTGCTGGCCACAAAACTTTATCCACATACACCGTTAACGATCAAATCCCTTACTAAATGCTTAAGTAATCCATCGAAGTGTCAATTGTGATAAGCAGTAAACTTTTGTCTTCTTATACTCAGACTTGACCTATCTTGACTTGGGCCTTCTTTTGAACCATATTCTAAGCCCAATATCTTCGGAGCCGTTACATTAATTATTGCAAGCGTGTCAAGGAGTACAGTGGTAAGAATAGTGTCCCTATTCCAAAGTCAGATAGGCTCAAGTACTCTCTTAGATATTGTGTTCTTTGTTGGTCACAATTCAGCTGACTGCCATAAGGATACTCAGCATGATTAATTAGGAGCATAAAATTTGATCCGGG
The DNA here is from genome assembly GCA_037074495.1 of Acacia confusa. Lineage (NCBI taxonomy): Eukaryota > Viridiplantae > Streptophyta > Magnoliopsida > Fabales > Fabaceae > Acacia > Acacia confusa. The sequence continues at coordinate 20,461,494 of CM073504.1, read as the reverse complement.
TATTACTATTTTCCTTCTTTTCATGAATTTCAGTTTACAAGCTAGCCTTCCAGTTTTGGTTTACGGACTCTAGAAAATTCTTGTGCGATGCAATTAATTTAAGTGAGTTGCCTTGTAAGTGGTCGCATCCCTTCACTGGTTTGATTAATTTAGCATTTGACCCTAGACCGTTTCTGAAAAAATGTGCTTCGTTCTCCTGCACTCTCTTTGCAGTTTAGTCGGAAAATAAACATGATGGAAGATTAAAATAATAGAGGGAGGAAGCAGTGACAAGTATGCTGACTGACACAACATAAAATACTTGACCTGTGATAATTTTATTGGCCGTTGCATAAATTACATGAGTGCATACAAAGATTCCTCTGGAAAGATGATTTTGCACCCACCATAAAGAAGGAAAATCAATTCATACATAGTGAAGGAAGGCGTATGTACAGTCTCATATTGAGGTTGCAATGATCAAAGTCGGTTTTAAGATGGTCAATAAACTAGAACATTTGTCCGGGGGAAATGCATGGACCTTATGAGCCAGTCTATTAAGGCCCATTGATAACCCCAAATTTTTTAGCCTCCAAATGATGGGGGTTATTTTTGGCCTTAACCCAAAATAACCCCCAATTAGAATAGGGTCAACCTGCTGGGCTCACGAGCAGTCCCTGTAATATCCCAAATTTTGAAACTTGGAATTTTCCAGGAATTGGTGAATTTTAGTGCACGATAAGTTGAGTGAGAATATAATAAGGGTCCATGCATTTTGTTCTTTTGTTCACATGCGCACAGGACAGAAATTATTCAGTTGACACCCGTGAAATCTGGAGGAATTAAAGTGTTTAATGACACAAATGAATTATTAAGGTATGATATGAGAGTATGTTATATAATATTATGCTGCTGTGTGCATGTGAAACTGGAGTTAACTCTGTGTGTGAATTCGTGAAGGTGGCCTATAAGCAAAAAGCCATTGAATTGTGAATGCCGTTAGAGATCATTATTTCCATATTAGTAAATGGGACCACTTGTTTCTTTATTGTTGTCTTAATTGAATCAAAAAGCAAACACTTTCGGCCAAAGGATATTCACATGCACACATATTATTTCTTTAATTATCATAAAGTGGCGAGATGACATACGCAAGAGGACACAATTTATTCACATGCATATGGATTCATTCCTCAATTTTACTTTCTATAAGACACACACCACATTCTCCGTTTCATTTCTTGGTTCAACTTCGGACACAAAAACGCTCTCCATGTTTATCTTTCACATTTCCTTCGTCCAAAGAGTGCAGAACGGAGAGAGTGGGTTGAAATAAATTGAGAGTGAGTTAAAGGAAAACAGAGTTACTGGAGATAGGAAGGAGAGGCTTGAGATTCTATTTGCAAGACTTCTTATTCAGGCATAGGTGAGTCTTTAAAATATTTTCTTATCAGATCTCTAAAAGTTTAGCCACAAGAGTTGGAAATAGAGTTTTTGTATATCTTGTTTTTATAAGTTAAAGATTGACTTTTTCTTTGAAATTTTTATGGGAGATATTACTCTCCTTGATCTTCAAAATGAGCTTTGGTTCATCTCAAATGGATGTCTATAACTCCAGATATGATTTTTAGAAGTTGAGTTACAAAACAGTAAACGTTTTTGGGCTGTTTCTGGAGTTCTATGAGGCCGTTGCATTTCGTGTGAGGCAAAAAATTTCTAAAAATTATGAAAATTTTCAGAGGTATATTAGACTTATAGAGATTTAATTTGATAGGTCACAAGCTTAATTCTGATTTTTAATCAGGGAGATATGAATTTTTGAAGTTAAGCTTGGATTTGGAATGTTTTCTGGAACAGTCATGATAAACGGAAAATCTGGGAATGATATGTATAAGATAAAATTATGAAAATATTCCAGGAGATAGAGGACATGCATAGCTTTAATATGGTGGGTATTTTGTATTTTTCGAAGCTCTGATCAGAGAGAAATAAATTGAAGAAAAGGACCCTACGTTTTGGAGAAGCTCACTGAACTGCCTGGACATTTTCGAAATCTGGGAATTTTGGGCACATGATAAAAGGCTGAAACCAATTTTCCAAGAAACTAGACTTGATATGGAGTTCATATAATTTTGAATCAACTAAAACCGATGTCTAAAACTCCAGATATAAATTTTTGAAGATCAGCTACTGGTTACTGGAAAATCCTGAAAATGACGGAAACAATGAGAATAAAAGCTCATATTAAATTCCCTAATAAGAAAAGGGATTTAATGAATATAGACACATTAATTGGGCTTATTATAGATCATCAAAGAAAATATATATTGAGGTGGAATTAACTATATTTATATTTTATTATTATTTTAGGTTTATTGTGATCCTTTGCGCCGGAGAAATGATTAATATTTGTGGTCGACAACAGGTAGTAACCTTAATCTTCATATGTCTTGTGTTACTTTGTATGTTTGATTTTCCATGATTGTGGATCCGTGTCTCGGGAAAGACATGCGTTTATTTGTGCATTCAGTGTGGTTTGGGTTTGGCGCCCGACTACTATGTCTTTCCTAGCGCTATGGATCCGGGGTTTGCTATCTGAGTAGCCCTGTGTTTACTAGGACTTGGTCGTTCCGCAGTAAATATTGCATGTGTGGTATGTCTTTATTTTACTGTGTCTTATTACTGAATGCTTTGTGTTTAATTATTTTCATGATTATGATGACATACATGCATTGCATACACTTTTTCATATAAGATTAATGGTTACTCTGGAATTCAATTATGAATCCCAGACATTTGTGAAGATTCAGGTAGAACTACTAGAGCAGTGACAGGCGATAATAGTGCAGAGTAGGACTGAGGTTTATGGTGGTGACTGTTGGTGTTTATTTAAGGTTGGATGACGGTAATATTATTTTTGATATAACAAATTTTGTAGTTCATACAAGAAGTACCAGAGTGAAGAAGGTGATCATGGACATAAAGATCAAGATGGAAGAAGAATTTTATTTCCGTCTGTTATATAATTTTTTTTAGAGTATGAATTATTTGTACATAAATAGTATGATTCAGTCACGGTATACTTGAATAGTATCGTATTCGTGAATGGTGACTCCGGTATTTTTGATGGGCTTTTCCGTTTACATAATAAAAATGGAGTATTTAAGGCGGGTGTTACAGTCCCACTCCCTGGTAGAGACCAATTTTATCAAACCATGAAATCAAAATCTAACATTATAATATGATAAAGAATAGAGTACATCTTTAATAAGAAGATGAGTCAGAATCTGTAACCCATCGGATTATTAAAGTCTAAGGAGAATCTCCCATAATCAGAGAAGGAATCCTCTAATAATTTTCCATATATATTTCCCTTGCTTTATTGAATAGGCGAAAAGCCAATTTATAGAAATAGCTTACAGAGGGAGAGACTCTAATTCAAAATCCAAATTTAAAATTCAAATCACTAACAACCCATAATTTTAGCAACTAACTCTTACTTTGTGGATTTCCCACTTATTTCTCAACTACTAAAAAGAATAATTAATAATTAATTCCTAAAATCTCTAACTAAACTGGTCCTCTATCAATACTTTTCCCTTGAGATTCGCCTTGTCCTCAAGGTGAGACAAAAGTGCCGGTCGTTTGATTTATCTTGAAGCTTCATAGTGGTCATCTTTGCCTCTACACTGATTGTATCCAAAGAGATTACTGCACCTCCTGGCTTCACCACAATAATGTCAACGTCTTCCGAAGGAGAAATGAGCCTTTCACCTTCTTTTGAAATTGGTAAGAGTGATGACGAGGTAGTATGTGGAAGGAACCATTATGGATCGATAGGCTTTGATACCAAATGGTAGAGACCGGTTTTATTTATGGAAAGATAAAAAAATAATAGGATAAAAATTAAAAGGATAAATTTTTATCAAATTATGAAATCAAAATCTAACATCATAATATGATAAAGAATAGAGTAAATCTTTAATAAAAAGATGAGTCAGAATCTGTAACCCATCGGACTATTATTCTCTAATAGTCAGAGAAGGAATTCTCTAATAATTTTCCATATCTATTTCCCCTGCTTTATTAAATAGGCAAAAAGCCAATTTATGGAAATAGCTTACAGAGGAAGAGACTTTAATTCAAAATCCAAATTCAAAATTCAAATCGCTAACAATCCATAATTTTAATAACTAACTCATACTTTGTGGATTTTCCACATATTTCTCAACTACTATCAACTGCTAAAAAAGAACAATTAATAATTAATTCCAAAAATGTTAAACTATCCTCTATCACTCCCTCTCCTTCTCTTTCCTTTCTCACGCAATGCATCCGATTCCAAAAGCAATTTCTTGAATCCTCGCTTCTTGAATCGGGCGCCGTACGTCTCAGGGGATTTCCATTGAATTGGCCCTCTCTCTTTCCACTTGCCTTGTTTTACCGCCTTTACCCCTTCCGCCGCTGACGACGCCCGTTTCCACTCCGATTGATTTCTCTTCTCGTTCCCCCAATTGAACGATTGTTGTCTTCGTGTGCCACTGTGTATTTCAGATCTATTTATGTGGTATCTCCGTATGCGTGGATCACCTAACTATTGCATTGAAGCCAGCATATGTCTTCTTTTGATGGGTAAGATGGTTTTAGATTACGAGTCCAGTGATTATTGCCTGTGTAAATTATGGTCACCCTTGTTTAGATGTAATTGCTGATCGTGTCCCATCATATATTGTAATTAAGACAATGTATTTGCGCACCCAAAAGGGAGCATTGGATGAAATTGTTTTTAATCTAATCATGTGTTTTGTACTGCAAGTGAAAATTGGATCTAAATTACCTTCGATATGAACGCAATCCATGAGGTATATATATAAGCGAAAGTTAATTAGCATATTGAATATATCTCGATTGTGGAAGATATACAAATATAGATAAAAAAAAAAAAGGCTCACAGATTAATATCCAGAGATTGTTTTAGTAAAGATAAGGTGTGAAACTTATTTTTTATCTATATTTCTTCTCAAAACTCACAAAATTTGATTTTACTGAGTCACATAGAAACAACTGTCGAAGTTCAAATATGATTTAAGGTTGAGTTCAAATAAGGTAATTTAGGGTCTCTGTTCTGTTTTTTTTTTTTAAAAAAGAACAAGACTAAATATCTCTCTGTCCTTTTAATTGATCAAAGCTTTTGTACTAGATTAAGAGTGAAAACTCATTATGATTTAATTCATGATAGGTTTACAGGATTGCAAGAGCACGAACGCTTATAACATTACGTGGTACAGTTCCTGGTTACTGGTTTACAGTGGCATTCATTGATTATCTGGATCAGGTTTGAAATTTTCACTGTCTAGATAGAATAGTGTAATTTGCAGAAGAACATGTTGAGGTCTGAGAAGCCACACCCATTGTTTATTATGGATGATGAAGTTCAATCTGAAACTCCACTTAGTTTTAAGATAAATAAAAAAGAAATCTCTAATGTGTGGAAGTATTTTACAAAAATTGGTAAGGACGAGGATGATTTCAAAAAGGCTGTATGTAATTATTGTGTTGCTGAATATATAGTTGGTAGACATCCTAAGACCCGAAGTAGCTATAGAACTTCACATTTTGGTCGTCATATTCGTGTTTGTAAGAGTCTTACAGACTCTAAATTAAATGAGCAACATGAGCTAGGGCCTAACGGGCGACCCGTTTTGATAGCTCTAATAAATGCGGGACAAAAACAATATTACAATCAATTATGCATGTTCTATTTTAACTTTAAAAAAATGAAAAAGTATTTTATTTTTATTTGGACCTGATAGTCAAAATTTAAAAAGAGCAGAGATTTTTATCACCTTGTAAATTGTTCCAAAGGAAAAAAAAAAATAGATATGATGTGAGATAAAATTTTCATGTTGTAATCAATATAGAGTTAATCTAGTAGGATAAGACCTCACTAAATCATTTGGAGTGTTCGAGTTTTAAAGAAAATACTTATATTGAAAGGTGCATGCTATAAACGATAGACACCATCTATTGTTATTAGATGACATAATTGATTTTATTAAGAATAAAATCTTCTATATATATATATAAAAGAAACATCTTTACTTTTTTAACAATACTTGGTAGATTAGATCGAAATTTCTCAAACCCAATTAGTAATATGGTCAAAACAAACACAACCCACTAAAAATCTGCAAGAAATTTCACTAGCTTACAACCGTTGGAGTTACGGCCGCCATTCACTGGGACATCGATCGCCAGCTCCTTTTATCATTAGGTTACCAACTTAAATGATCTTTTGGAAATGTGTCAGCCCCCAATACATAGTCTTATAACTTTGGGAAGCCATAAGTTCATCTTCCTTGCATTTCTGTGAGCGTGACAGTGTTACATTTGGAGTAAATAGGATCACTTTGTTGAGAAGATTCAGCACTCACAATGCATTGCCTCTTGGTGAAAGCAGGTTGCGTTGGTGACGGAAGATTGACAATCTCGCTATTAAGCATTGAGTATACAATGCCCATACTTGGTCTATCTTTCGCAAGTTCTTGCACGCATAGAAGTCCAATATGTATGCATCTCAACATTTCCAAATGAAAACTTGGATCATATATTTCTGGGTCTATTAGAGATTTAATATTGTCTTCAATCCATAGTTTCCATGCCTACAAACATCAAAGTAAGAGTATAATCATTAAATTAATATAACACACACACACACACCACAAGACTTGAAAATTAAAAATTGTATGTGAATGAGTCTCTTACAAATCCCAATAGGGTTAAGTATATCTCCGGGTGATAGAAGCTTGTGTTTTTCTTTCCATGAGTCTCTTACAAATCCCAATAGGGTTAAGTATATCTCCGGGTGATAGAAGCTTGTGTTTTTCTTTCCAGCAACAATTTCTAATAACAATACTCCAAAACTGAAGACATCTGATTTTTTTGAAAATAGTCCTTCCATTGCATATTCTGGAGACATGTAGCCGCTATGTTCCCAAAATCAATCTTTCTATAAATATCACTATATTATTGAATAATGAAATAAAATATCAACAAAAAAATATGTTAAGATTATGAAACATACTATGTCCCAACAACCCTTTCAGTATTGCCTTGATCATTCTGGTCGCCACCAAAAATCATCTTTGCCAAATCAAAGTCTGATATTTTTGGATTTAGCTCTTCATCTAACAAGATGTTACTTGCCTTAAGATCTCTGTGTATTATTTTTAATCTTGAATCTTTATGAAGATAAAGTAATCCTCGAGCAATTCCTTCAATTATGTTAAAGCGTCTTCTCCAATCTAAGAATACTACTTTGCTTGAATCTAATGAAGAAAGGAAAAAAACTTCATGATGAAATGACCAAAACTATATCTACTATATGTAAAGACCATGAAAGTTATGATAAGAAAATGGGCATTAATTAAGAAGAACTAACCAAAGAGCAATACATCCAAATTTTTATTTGGCATGTACTCATATACTAATATCTTTTCATCTCCTTCAATACAACAACCAAGAAGTCTTACAAGATTGCGATGTTGAAGCTTAGATATCACCCTTACTTCATTCATGAATTCTTCAAGACCCTATCCAGAGCCTCTCGAAAGTCTTTTAACCGCTATGACCTTAGAATCTTGCAATTCTCCCTAGAAGAAAATGATTACATTTTTTTTAAAAAAAATCTGTAATTAATTATATAAATAAATGAATTTATTTGATCCAATTTTACCTTGTATACAGGACCAAAACCTCCCTGGCCAAGCCTGTTAGATTGGTGGAAATTGTTTGTTGCAAGTGCAAGCTTTTCAAATTCAAAAAGTGGAAGCTCCTCTAGTTTCTTTTGTCTTGACTTTCTTATCATGCTTTCACTTAGACCACTTTGATTCTTTTTTCCTGTACTAATAAACAATGTTTTAATCTGAATAAACTCCACTAACTTAGTGCAGCACTATAAAAAGGGGCCAGAATATAATGCATATACCTTTTGATCTGGTAACAACTATCCATAAAAAATACGAACATGCAGCAAAAAATGTGGCTCCAATTGTCACACAGATAGCAATCACTGTCATCTTCCGCTTCTGCTTTCTGCTATCTCCTATTTGATCTGCAACATGTTCTGATTGTTTTTCTGCATTAATATGATTGAAAAAAATTGTTTATCGGATTGATATGAACTTGAAACGTGATGGGGATAACTGTAAGAAATACAAAAATATACCAAGTTCTGAATTTGCTAGACGAATGTAAAGGTCAACACCTCCAGAAGCGAAAGTTCGAATATCAATTAATTTACCACTCCAAGACATGCATCCTATGAAAGCATCATATGCATATGCCAAACAAGAGCAATCCCGTAAACAATTCCTACTGCAGTTTTCTGCAGGAACTTGCAATCTCTCTAAAAAATCTGGTGTTTTCATGTTCTCTAGTTTCTTGAACCCATCTTCACTTCCATTTTTTATCCTTTTGTCACACTGCAATGGTGCTTTTCTTACACAACCGTTTGTCCAGTTTTGCTTATTCCATTCTTCTGGATTCTTCGGCTCAAACCCATCTAAACAGCTACATATAGGAGTACTCAGGGGATTACAGAATCCAAATTCTCCACATTTACCATGCACACCGCATTCATTCTTTGGAATAATCCATCTTCCAACTACCTTCTCGTTGATCCATCCCGTTACAATAATTTTTCCTGTTGAACTCAACTTAAAGACTGCGAAAAAAGATGGATATGCGAAATCAAAGGAGATGTAATATGTACCATTGTATTTACTTAGATTGAATCCGTCAAGATATGAAGAAGCTGTCACTCCTAAAAACTCCCTGCCATTCCATGGACCTGAACGCCAATATGTCTTAGTCCCATTGAAGACTACAACTTCAGGAGCATCCAAGCGTTCAAGACTAGCAGAGAAGCTACCTATGGATGGATCAGAAGGTGATTTCCAAGACGTAAGCTTTGGATTTTCACCTGTTCCTCGGTTTATACCAATTTTCATTTTTGGAAAGAATGAATCAGAAGGATGCTGAAAACTGTCCCATAGTGTTTTTCCTGTGGTGTAATCTTTCAGAACAAGGTTCCCAGTGTCTAGAAGGTGAGCCATTATTGATGAAATTGGAGGAAAGTTTGACACATTAGATGACCAAAGTGTGAGATTTTGATCGTTTAACACCACAAGGTTGCCATCCTTAGAAATTGTGAATACCCCAGAAGGATCTCTGAGAGGGTTGTTTCTGTTAGCCACCCATATGACAGTGGTTGTAGAAAGATACCAGATTCCAACATAGCGATTGGTTGAATTTCCTGGGCTAAAGAACCCAGTTTGAAGCTTCCAGAGCTGAGAGTATCACGGTCTTTGATATATTGAAACGAAGCATTGAAATCTATAGAAGAACCACAATATAAACAGCAACTAGAAATGAGCAGCAAGATACACGCAATATCTTTACACATTGATGGAGAGGATATAAGGTTCAGATTTGCTATTTTGGACGATGATATGAAGAATACCTGTTTCTCTATTTCATCCAGGGGAAGATCATCTTCTCCTCCTCCTTCTGCCTTTTCTAGTTATGATCACATGGGTTAATGTCTCTGAGATTTCATTTTCTATATATTTTTTATGAGCACATGGAAAATGAGGGTGAGGGTAAAGAACACAAGTGTGGTTCCAACAAAGTGTTTAAGTTGGGAGTCTTTGTAGGATAAGTCACAAATTTAAGAGGTGGGATGGATTGAAGTCTCACGGATCAAAATAAACGACTCAACTAAGTCTCTTATTTAAAACCTGAAAGCAGTAAATATCAAACTCAGGTATGTATGAATGTTAATATTCTGAATCTTAATGAACAAGCTTGAGATTCTGAATGTGGGCTGATCACTTGAGATTCTGAATGTTAATGAACAAGCTTTAAATTAAGTTATATGCTGACTATTGATTGCACTGCTTGTACTCTATTATGACTATACGATTGTAGGCATGTATGAAGTGCGCTTCTTGTGTAAAAGCTGTCCCATTTTCTTTGTGATTCTTCTGTACCAATATTCATGAGAGCAGGTCATAAATCGCGCGCGTACACACATATACATATATACATGGGAGCACACATATGTGCACTCTCAATGTAGTTATCAATCACATAAGTTACGTAAGGCTAATTTAGTGAAAACAAACAAAAATTAGTTAGATCATTAAAGTTATTTAAAAATTGTATGTACCATAGATACATATACATATACATAGGCATACATGTGTGTATATGTATATATTTTCTATTTACTTGTTAGTAACTGAGAAGTAGAACATATTTAAAATAAAACGCTTAATGTTCCACAAATTCTTACAAAGTGACTTATGTTTAGAATTACAATTTTTTTAATACTAAGATTATATTATGAATCAAAAGGAGAATATTAATATATACTGCTACTTGCTGTGAATGTAATGGGGAAAATAGAAAGTGGGTTGGAAAGATAAGATTACTTTCTCCGATACATTGATTACATTGTTAATTGATGTTCCATTACCATCCAAATTGAGTGGAGTGATGGCTTTTATACTTCTTCCCTTCTCAAACCTGCATATATAGAAATTATATATACTTCATAGATACTCCTAAATAAATTAGTTACATTAGTTTTTTTTCCTTAATAAACGTGTGTTGGATTATCTAATATATCAACTTTTTTGAATCATTATTCTCATTGACGAAAACTGCTACCTTTAATATATGTAAATACTGTGAATAGTTTGAGAAAAAAATTGTAAATTTAAGAGGCCGGATTCCAAATATTAGCATTAAAACTATTTAGACCAAATTTTTGTAATTAATCCTCTTATAGTATTTCTAGATCCTCAAAATAATCTTTCATAATTTTCCCCCATTTTTTTTGAGGTCCAAAATAATTTTTAATAATTATTTTAAGTTTTTCTTCATTATAATGTGAGACTTAGTTGAGGTGCTTATTTTGATCCTAAATGTGAGACTTCAATTTATCTTGTGTAACATCCCTTTGGGACTAGAAGTTTAGGGATAATATAAGATTGAGATAAGAAGACTACTAATTATTTTAGCATTGTATGGGTTCTTAGCCTTTTTTTATTTTTTGATACAAAGTTCTTAGCCTTCTAAGTTGAACTTGTTTTCAGAGAATGACGTCTTACCTTTCATTATCTGACGATCAAATGGTGTTTTTGTTTAAACATAAGTAAGACCAAGTATCTCTTTTAATGCCTTTTTAAGCGTGAAGTTTTGAATTTAAACCCTTGTATAGGATATGATAGGTACATGATTATATTGGGAAAAAAATGGAACAACTCTAATCATATACATAAGACACTCTTAGAATGTTTTACATAGACCCAAAAAAAAAAAAAGAAAAAAAGAAAAAAAGAAGCCTTAAACATCATTAATTTTACTTTAAAATTTAACAACTTCCCAAATTTTCTCGTATTTAACTACATACTCTCCAAGAAAATAACTATCTGTGGCTTATAAATACAACTAGAGGAGTATATCTCTTTGAAAATGTATATTCCTAAAATACATAAATATCAGGGAATTATAGATCATGGTTGGTGAGCCGCCAAAGATTACTTTTTAAGAGTGATTGAAAACTTGATTGTTAAACTTCCATTACCTAATATAATTATTCATCATAAGCAACCCACTGACCATAAAATATTGCAACTTTAATGTAGTGGGCTAATCACTTGAGATTCTGAATGTTAATGAACAAACTTAAGAATAAGTTATTTGCAGATTATTGATTGCATTGCTTGTGCTCTATTATGACGATTCGATTGTAGGAATGTATGAAGTGCGCTTCTTGTGTAAAAGTTGTCCCATTTTCTGTGTGCTTCTTCTGTACCGATATAATAAGTTGCCATTTTTGTTCGAATGTTAGCCAAATGACTTTTTTTTTTTCCTTCATTTTTTTAAGTGTTTGCGTTTATCGTTGGATTTTTTTTTTAAAAAAAAAAAGCAATACTAAAAATATGAAACGCATCATTTTTTTTTTCTCAGAAAAACGCATCATTTCATGACAGTAAAATATCATGATGTTTCCCATAATGTAGAAATTAATTATCAAAATAAAAAGAAACACACACACACACAATGAAGCGCTTGAGTAATCACAAAGGTATGAGAGGGCGAAGTATTAGAGGCCCGAAAATCAGAAAGTTTTGAAGTAATTACTGCGTCATAATGCTAAAAATTTGAGTATTTTCTTAAAAAAAGTAAAATATTTTGTGGCCAACAAATTTGGTTTGATTATAATGGTATATATAAGAAATGTCAATTTGTATTATTTATATTTTATTAATTTCTTAAAGAAATAAATTATAGATACTGGACGATTAAATCAGAAACTTTTCTTGTACACTGTCAATTTGATTAATTTTTCCTAAAACTTGAAATGAACTTGACAAAAATTCTATTACTAGTTTTATTATCATAAAAATAAAAATAATTTTTTACCTGAATAAAATAATATGATTAACATTAACTAATATGACATTTTTAATTATTGGTATTTCATAGTCAATGATATGATAAACGTGTCAAACAAATATTTATAATTATAATTAATTATAAATATTATAATTTTATCATCAAAATAAAATAACTATTATTTATAATTTTTTTTAAAAAATGTTATTATACGACTTGAGTATGAGCAAAATAGATATATACATTGTTTATATATTTGGGATCAATTATACAAAAACAGTGTGAAATTGATGAAGATGTTCATAGAATTTAAGCTTGGTGGTTTAAATGATGAAACATCTATTGTGTTCTCATTTATAAGTTTTGATGATAACAAACTTGGAAAATAAAAAAGGCTTGATGATTCAAGTCAATTGAGTATATGTTTCAAGACACATGAGTGTCCAACTATTATTTGAACTAACACTTGAATAGAAAGCAATTATGAAGTGTTCTAACCATGTGAACACACTCGAGTGTTACTATGAACACTTGAGTGTTGGCTTGACACTTGCAATAAGATTGCCTAACTCTTGCTTCAACTCCTAGAAGTATTGTGTTAGACACTTAAATGTGTTAATGAACATTTGAGTGTTAATCCAATACTTGCAAGATTCATACTTGACACTCGAACTTACATTGGAAGTATCAAGGTAAACACTTGAGTGTGATCTATTACACTCAAGTGCCAAGGTGAACACTTTAAAGGTCAGTACATGACACTTGCGAATGAACAAGAGTGTTGCCTCCTTGTGAGAGGAACACTTGAAGTGTCACTTTGTAACACTCGAGTGAAACATAGTGACCCTCAAGTGTCTGGTAGAGATTAACATATTTTCTTAAAACTCTATTCTTTGAACCATCTTCTACTAGATATATATTTCATCAGCACTTGAGAGTGACAAAATATGGCAAAAGTATGGAAAAAACTCTAATTAAATAATTATTTACCAAAATGCCACTGCGTGAAAACTATTAACCCATTTGCCCCTCTGTAATCGATTACATGCCATATGTAATCGATTACATTAATTTTTTTTTTTTTCAGTTTTCCCTTTATATATATATATATATATATATATATATATATATATATATATATATATATATATATATATAATTTTGCAAAGAATTTAATATTACAAGATATTTAAGTCTAGATTTCTTCCTGATATTTGGCTGTACTAATAGCATAGTTTGAAATTATTCGTAACCGCTTTGATATCATCTCTCTTTATTTTTCATATACTTATTTTGAAAATATTTTATTTTATATATTTGTTTTATTTTTTAAAATTTGAATTTATTATTTAAACTTCCTGATAGCTGGCTGTATTAATAGCATAGTTTGAAATTCTTTGTAACCACCTTACTATCATCCCTCTATACTTTTCATATACTTATTTTGAAAATATTTCATATACTTGGACGCATTGTAATCCTCAAAATGAAGTTTTATTTTATTTTTCATAATTTTTTTTATATGTAGATACATAGGCTTTTTGACCAAAATGCCATTAATTAAAAAACTATTTACTAAAATACCCCTGTCTGAAAACTATTAACAAATCTGCCCCTGTTTAGTTGATTACATGTCAGGCCAAGCATGCAATCAACTAAACCGAGACAAATTTGTTTTTTCTAGTTTTCCCGTTATGTAATTGACTAAGCTACAAGACTTAGTCGATTACATCATACCAGATCAGTTTTTTAATCCTCAAAAGTTTAAATATTAAATTCAAATTTTGAAAAATAAAAAATATATAAAATGAAATATTTTCAAAATAAATATATGAAAAATAAGGAGGGATGATAGCAAAGTAGTTACGAAGAATTTCAAACTATGCTATTAGTACGGCAATATATGAGGAAGAAATCTAGAATTAAATACCTCCTAATATTAAATTATTTGGAATATATATATATATATATACACACACATACATACTGAAAAGTATAGAGGGATGATAGTAAGGTGGTTACAAAGAATTTCAAACTATGCTATTAGTACAGCCAACTATTAGGAAGTTTAAATAATAAATTCAAATTTTGAAAAATAAAACAAATATATAAAATAAAATATTTTCAAAATAAGTATATGAAAAATAAAGAGAGATAATATCAAAGCGGTTACGAATAATTTCAAACTATGCTATTAGTACGGTCAGATATCAGGAAGAAATCTATAATTAAATATATCGTAATATTAAATTCTTTGGAAAATAATATATATATAAAGGGAAAACTGAATTTTTTTTTTTGCACTACGTAATCGATTACGCTAGTGTGTTTAATCGATTTCATAGTGTAAAATTTATGTAATCGATTACGCTACAGTGTGTAATCGATTGCATAGTGCAAAATTTGAAAAAATTAATGTAATTGATTACATATGGCATGTAATCGATTACAGAGGGGTAGATGGGCTAATAGTTTTCACGCAGTGGCATTTTGGTAAATAATTATTTAATTAGGGTTTTTTCTGTACTTTTGTCGACAAAATATACACCTAAGTATGACTACATATAATGACACTTGAGTGTCTAGAAGAAAGATCATCTTTTCAATTCAACTCTATTTTGAATAGTCTTCTTCTGGACACACAATACAGCAGCACTCGAGTATGGATTTTGAACACTCAAGTGTGGCACTCGAGTATGAATAGAATGACACTCAAGTGTCACCTACATCTGCATTGAACCTTCATCTTCGAGAATTCAAATTTCTCGCTTATCATCTAGTAACCTTTGAGTATTACTTATTATGCTTCATAATGCTTCTAAACATGTTTGTTACTAAGACATTTAATTATTGGTATTTCATAATCAATGATATCTCAAAGCTATTTTGAGATACCTATTCCGTTGAAAGTGAAAGGCACCCAACCTAAGCAATCCCAAGAGTACACCAAAAGGATTTTGTATTGTAGCGAAGCGAGAACAACTAAATCTCAATTTTTGCCAAATGGCTTGAATATGTCTTTAATGGACAACTTCATCTGTCTAACGAAAAAGTTTGAACTCACACTAGGAAGCTTGAAGCTTCACAATGGTCATTTATGAAGTTCAACTATAAATAGTTGAATATTCAATATGGAGAAACTATTGAAGCACATGATCAATTATTACTGCTTATTCATTACTCATAAATTCTCTGTGAAATATATATTGATATTTATTGTTCATCAGTGATTATATATCTACTTTATGAGAGAACTGTTTAATATATTTGATTTTTATAAAATATCAAGGTAATGGAACTTTGAGTGGTTGTTAGATTACAACTATTAAGGGGGAGTGAGTCTTGGTGAGAATTACTCCGTAATACAGTGTTAAGAACTTGGTTAATCTTGGAACTTTAGTGAAAAATCTCATAGATGCTCTAGGAACTAGACGTAGGTGAAGGATTGAAGGCCAAAGGAGAAGAAATGGCTAATATTTGTCTTGTTGCACTTGAAGAATCTGAAGGTGAAGAGGTATTTGAACCTAAACCTACTCATGATGAATTATTACTTGAGTATAATACCTTACATTCAGAATTTAGAAAAATAGCCAAAGAGCTTATAATCTCAAAGAAAAAAGTTAAGTCTCTTGAGCAACAAGTTCAAGACACTTCTTTGATTTGTGAAAACTATTCTCATTTAGAGAAAAGAAATTTCTATCTTAAAAAAACTCTTGAAAAATTTACTAGAGAAAGTGAAATGCTCAATATCATTTTAAAAGCTTAAAGGTTTAGAAAGGGCAAAAAGAAGAGAGAAGAAAGATCATATTTAAACTATTTCCAATAATATATTCATTCATTTAATCCTTTTGTTCACTGCAACTATTGCAACCGAAAGGGGCATTAGTACATCTTCATGTTTTCATAAAAAGGAAAGAAAATAAAAACCATTAGGTACTTATAAATGGGTACCTAAGGGATCATATGTCTTTCCTATGACTTTATTGTCATTAATTGTAGGTATGTCTACAAGCATTAAAATCTAATAAAATGGTATATTGATAGTGGATGCTTTAGACACTTGACTGGAGATCAATATAAGTTTGTCACAATGAAACCAAAAGATGGTGGCAAAGTAACCTTTGGAAGTAACCATTATGGGAGAATAGCCAGAATTGGTGAAATTGTCGAAAATAATATAGCACAAATCAAAGACATCTACTATGTAGAAGGTCTCCACCACATTCTCTTTAGTGTTAGCTAAAGTGTATACAAAGACAACTAGATTATCTTTGGTTCAGAAGAATGACTTATTGTGAACAAAAAAGATCTCCAAACATACAAAAATCAACTGAAAATATTGTTTAAAGCTTCAATAGAAGGTAACTACTATACTTTAAAATATACTTAGAAGTAACACTTATCTTGAAAAATGTTCTCTTAGCAATTCTAATGGAAGTTAGGTTTGGCATAAAATATTAGCTCATGTCAATATTCACCAACTAGGAAAATTGATAAAAAATGAATTAGTCCTCGGTTTATCCAACGTTCAATTAAAAAATAATTTGATCTATGATGCTTGTTCGAAGGGTAAACAAACTAAATCATCTTTCAAATTGAAAAGTGAAATCACGACATAAAGACCACTCCAACTTCTTCATATGGATTTAGTTGGATCAACTAAAGTTAAAAGTCTCAAAGGCAACCTTTATACTCTATTCATTATTGATGATTTCTCTAGATTTTCTTGGACAATTTTTCTTTCTTCAAAAGATGAAACTTTAGAGAAATTTATTGCTTTTGCCAAGAAAGTGCAAAATGAGGAAGGTATGTATATTTCAGGAATTTAAAAAAAAAAATCATAGAAGAGAGTTTCAAAATTAAGCCTTTTGAGAATATTGCAATACAAATGGCATTGATAACAACTTTTCAGCTAAGAGAACTCCTCAACAGAATGGAGTTATAGAGAGAAATAATGGAGTTCTTATGGAGATGGCAAGAGTAATGTTGAATGAAAAGAATGTCTTGCAAGTTTTCTGGGTAGACACAATGAGCACAACCTGTTACATCTCACCTATATATGTAAGAAGTTTGTTAAGACTCCCTATGAGTTGTACAAAGGAGAAAACCAAATATCGCTCATCTACATATATATCATTGCAAATGCTTTTGTAACAACAACAGTAAGGAAAATTTGATCTTAAATCAGACGAAGGTATATTTCTGGCCTACTCCAATAGAATTAAAACTTTTAGAATTTATAGTAAACACACTTGTGTTGTTGAAAAATTTGTTCATGTTGTGTTTTGTGAAATTGATCCTCCTATCAAACCATTTGATGATGAACCTGAAAAGATTCATTGAGAAGAACTTCAAAATATTTCAAAAATACCTTCTGATCTAGAAAATGAACCTGAAAAAGATTTTGATCCTTTCGATCAAAACCAACCTAGAGCTTGGAGATATAACCAGAGTCATCCTATAGACCAAATAATAGGCGGTTTCAATAAGGGAGTAAAGACTAGGAGTAAGGTTCTAAATGAAGTGAGCCTCTTGAAAGAGGAATATCACCTAGAGGGGGTGAACAAGAGATTTCTAATTCTTTTGAGATTTGGAACACAAAGGAATTATACCTCTTCGGTCCAACTCTTTGACCTATGTCCAGTCCCCAGACACTCTGAAATTTTCACTAACTCTGAATCAAAAATACAATCACTAGTGCAAAAAAGTGTTTTAAGACCGCCTCATTTAGAGCGGAGTATCGACGGCCCGCTCTTAAAGAAATGACCGGTGGCAATTTTGTAAATATAAAGAACTTCTACCACCGCATCAATTTTTAAGACCACCTTAGTGAGAGCGGATGAATAAATCTCCAATCTTAAAGATATGACCGGTGACAATTTTGTAAATATCAAAGTACATCTTGGACCATATCTTTTTTGATAGGTCTTAAATATATTATTCAGACCGCTGAAAAAACCAACCGCTCTTAAAACATTTTTTTTAAAAAATTGAAATATGAATTACTTTAAAGAGAAATCACAGACATCTCCGACTTATATTTTATGCAGTTAAAAATAACATGGAAATTTTTAAAAATAATTGTACAAACTTTTAAGACCGGACATATATAAATGACCGCTCTTAAAACATTCATTAAAAATAATTGATAAATAATATGAAATTATTGAGAAATCCCATACAGCTAGACTTATATTTCTTGTTGTGCAAAATAATAAGGAAATATATATAAAATGGTAAAAAACTTTTAAGACTAGACATATATAAATGACGTTCTTAAAGTTAATACTTTTAAGAGCGGACGTGACTTCTATCCGATATTAAATAATGAAAAATTTAAATAATAGTTTATTATTTTTAAGACTGGACGTAATAAAAGGACGTTCTGAAATGTTAACCTTTAAGACCGTCTTTCAGGAAATCGCAAATGCCCCTCAGGAATAATTTGTAAATATGCATGTGCTGTAGATCTATATTACATTTGATCTTCTGTAAATAATGAACAACTTTATAGTTTAATGATCAATAATTAATAAATTTTTTTATTCATTTCCAACAAATTATTTTGATTCTTTCTATTTTTTATTGCTGAATGTATTACATGGAATTAGTTCTTAAACCTTTAGGACAAGATGTTGTAAATGAGCTTATTAAAAAGTTAAAAATGTCCACTGAGACTTTTAGGACCGTCTATTTCATATAAGTTCTGTCCTAAAAGTCTTAGTATAATTTTTTAAAATATTGGAGACTTCTAGAACCGTCTATTTCATAAAAGTTCGGTCCTGAAGGGCTTTTTAAAAATATGTTAATTTAATTTTAAAAATATGCGAGACTTTAGGAGCGGCTAGTTATTAAATGACTAGTCCTAAAAGTCTATGTGGATCCCACCATTTCATTCGTTAAGTAGGAATCTTCTTCTTCTGAGAAATTTAAACTAAAATATTGGAACTTTTAGGACATGTGAAATGGAAAAATTGAAGGAAATTGGCCTTGTCAAATGCTGTATAACAAGCATTTGTGGAGTTTTTCACAGGTTGCCTCACGCACCAAAAAATAGAAGACTAAAATCCAAAACAAGAGACTTTTAGGACCATCTATTTCATAACAGTTCGGTCTTGAAGGGCTTTTAAAAAAAATACATTTTTAATTTTAAAAATATGCTAGACTTGTAGGAGCGACTTTTTAATAAAAGTCCGGTCCTAAAAGTCCATGCGTAGATCTTTAGGACCAGCTTTTTATATGTTTACAGTCCTCAACGTCTTTTTTAATAAAAATTAATTATTCTATTTCTTTTATACAGAATTGATGTTATGTTCAAATCAAATCAACTAAGCAAATATATCATGGTTAGAGATGACTCACGAGGACTTTAATTTGCATTTTTTGTATGTTTTTAATTAATGTTGTTATTATATTTTTTTAACAAATTAATTGTTATTATATAACTTATGTTAATTTCGAAGCCAATTTTGGAACTTCTCAAACGTACGCAATCAAGTTTGCCAAAAAATGGCCGTCACGGCCGCCATTATATATATATATTTTATGCTACCCTAGAAGGGCAACGACCAGTACATACAAAAAAAATACAAGAAAATTAAAAAAAATAATTAATCCTCCATTTTGTTGCCGGAGGAGGAAGAGGATGTAATGTCTGCTTCAGAAGTAGGGACCTCGACATCATTGGTGTCGAGGACCATCTTGATCTTGTTGTTGATGGTATGAAGGAGGCCACAGAGTTCACCCACATATCGGTCCATGGGATCGATGCGGGCCAGCAGATGCTCTACAATCTGCTTCACCGTTGGATTCAGCGGCAGAGGGGAAGGTCTCGCAAGTATGAGAGGAGGAGGAGGAAAAGGAGGACCCGATGGTGGTCGAGGTGGTGGGGCAGCCATTATAGAATCGGAGATTGTAGAAGAAATGAGGATGTGGAGAAAAATGTGAATAAACTAAAGTAACGAGGGGCTTAAATAGATGGAGCACCATCGTTTGATTGTCCTCAGAAGCTGAAGAGACTATCAATCATCATTATAGAGTGTAAGGATACAACTGCACCTCTTGGAATTGGGAACGAAGGCACTTTTAAGACCGTATATTCTAAGATAACCGGCCTTATATGTATTTTTAAGATCAACTTTAAGGATCCAAGTACACAACTCTAAGATGTGAAGAGATTCATCTAACTGAAGCATTAAATTTTAGGATGCAACTCCCAATATCAGAATTAGTATCGATGGCACTTTTAAAGATATTACAAATTTCAACTTAAATTCTGATTAGTTTAAATTAAAAATTAGTAATATATAGGCCTTTAGGACAAGACATATATAATTATTAGGTCTTAAATATTATTACTAATTATTTATTGCCAATTGAATCCAATATTCTCACATTCCCATGTCTGAAACAGTGAAGCATATGTCCTGCCATGTGAAATGGAAAAAAATTGAAGGACTTTGGCCTTCTCAAATGCTGTATAACAAGCATTTGTGAAGTTTTTCACAAGTTGCCAACGCACACAAAAATTGAAGATAACCGGGAAACTTTTAGGACCGTCTATTTCATAACAATCTGGTTCTGAAGGGCTTTTAAAAAAAATACATTTTTAATAATTCAAAAATATGCTAGACTTTTAGGAGACTTTTTAATAATTGTGCGGTCCTAAAAGTCCTTTAGGACCAGCATTTTATATGTCTACGGTCCTAAAGGTCTTTTTTTTAAAAAAATAAAATAATTAATTATTCTATTTCTTTTATACAGAATTGAATCAACTAATATTATGTTTAAATCAAATCCCATATTCTCACATTCCCATCTCGTATCTCTCTGCTCCCCTCTGCCCTAAACCAAGCTAGACAATGGTTAGATACAAGATAACCCCTCGCAGGACTACTCCTGAAGCTCGTTGGAGGATCTTGAGACAACTGGTTAGTTTACATCATACTTAATAATGTAACAGTGGTGTAATCTTAAAGGATGAATCCATGCACTTCTCCAGTTCGAAAGACAAGCGACCTAAACTGGCAGTCATGCCATATTATGGGGTTATTGAAGAGATTTGGGAGGTGGACTATGTCTTCATTAGATTTCCCATTTTCAAATGCAAATGGGTTAATGTCAATAATGGAGTTCAGATCGATCGGCTAGGATTTATATTAGTCGATCTCAATAGTACAAGTTTTGGACATGAACCTTTTATTATGGCAGACTAGGCGAAACAAGTTTTTTATATCATTGATCAAACAAATAAAATGTGGTCTGTATCTCTCCAAAGAAAAAAGGGTCATTGATATTGATGAGGAAAATGATGCAAATTATAGTCTTCCTGAGAGTACTCCTTTTTCAAGGGGTCTACCAAACATCAACGAAGAAGATGAAGCAGATAATGATTCCGGCATAAGAAATGATCATCAAGAAGGGATATGGGGGGATATCCCTTTATAAAAGAGTCATCAATTCATAAGGTAATATTCATCTGCACAATTATTTGAAAACTTTAAAGTTTTAATTTACGTTTTAACTATATTCAATTCCTTGTTAATTATTGTTTTGAACAAGGGAAATTTCCACTTTTAAGACTGGTCTATTGAAGGTCTGGTCTTAAAAGTCAGACTTTTAAGAGCGGAGGCTATTCCTTACGGTCTTAAAACTACTAATAACGATCTTAAAGACTAACCTTTAAGACTGGTTATTTCATGTTTGGTCTTAAAAGTGAGACTTTTTAAAGCAGACTCTATTTTATACGGTCTTAAAAGTCCTAATAATCGTAAAAAGAACAAACCTTTAAGACCGCAATTATTAATTTAGTCCGGTCTTAAAAGTTATAATTTTAAGACCGGTTATATGTTAAAGCAAGCTCTTATTTTCTTTATTTTTGAGACCAGTGAATATGTTTGTTCGGTCTTGAAAGTTACATACTTTTAAGACCTGCTGATATTAAGTCCGGTCTTGAAAGTGGGGTATTTAAGACCAGACCATGTTTTGTCCGGTCTAATAAATTTTGGTTTTAAGACTGAACAAAATACATGTAAGGTCTATATAGTGCGACTTTTAAGACTTGTTGTTTCTTACGTCCGGTCTTGAAATATTTCTTTAAGACCAGTTCGAATCCGGTCTTAAAAGTTACATACTTATAAGACCGCCTGGAACGAGACCGGTCGCTGGTCCGGTTTTACGGGGCCTATTTTGTCCAGTCTTAAAATACTTTTATGTACCCATGAATTACACATTCTGTACTTGAAGTAATCCTTTCACACTAGGATTCACTCTCTCTTACAAGGTGTAATTGTACACCCATACTTAAGGTCCCTCTATCTTGAGATCAAATCAATAAACTGATAATCAAATAAGTGTTTAACAACCTCTCACTAAGTAGATGAATAATAATCACTAAAGTACTAGAATATCTGAAGATATTAAATGAAGTGAATGAAATAGTTGATTGCAATAATGTCAAATTCAATGCTCAGAGTTTCGGTAGTTGGCGAATTGATGCTCGGAGCTTCTTATACCAACTTCTGTTAATGACTGTTAAGAAGCTTTTAAGATAGTTGTTGTGAGATATTCATATTTCCGTTAGACTCAGAAAACCTTCCATTAGACACAATTGATGGTTAATTGAATTCTAGCGGTTAAGTCACTTTTGGCTCACCGTAATCAGCAGACATCCTTATGGTTTGGATAGTGGTTGACTTGAAGAGTTGGTAATGTCTTTTTGTTGGAATGGGCTCCTACTATAGTGATCATTATACTGCTCTAATTTTTGTTTTGTGTGCGGCTCTATTTTTCTACAAACATTTAATGCTTTGACACATAATGTTGCTTTTCGACTAATCAATGTTTAAGCATTTGTTAATGATATGAAATCCACTCAAGAAGAAGATTAGTAATAGTGTAAATGATTTTGAGTAAGATTAAAAAAAATGAATGATAACCCAAAATGTTCAAACTTATGATTATTGTTACAGAAAATAAAGAAGGGTAGCTACAAACATTACTCAAGTAGTCAAACTTTCTTAACCTTACTCGAGTAACCCATTTCATGTGCTTGAGTAACACTTAAGCAAAATCATAATCAAGGCTTCTCAACAATGATACTCAAGTACCACAGATGTCATGCTCGAGTACCATACTTGAGTACACTGATATCTATTCTTGAGTAACCTCTGTTCTTAGGAAAACTATAGAGTGAAACCAGTTACCTAGCTATACTCGAGTATAGTTTTACTCATACTTGAGTACATGTGAAACAGTGCTTAAGCAAGTTCCATACAGAGAACAGTTATAATATTGAAGCATTCGTACTCAAGTATATGCTTACCCATACTTGAGTATCACTTACTTGATACTCGAGTACCATACTGATGATGAGTTCATTTGCTTTCACTGAGGGGTCTTCTACTTGAGTAGAATAAACTTCATACTTGAGTAAGCAAGGGAGCTTGCTCGAGTATGTTGCCTAATCTTCTTTAAACTTTGATGATTTTTCCTTTATTCGAGTAGCATAATTTTCTATACTCGAGTAACATCTTTTGCAATCAGTAAAAAGAGTCTTTTATGATATGATACTCGAGTGCATCTGATTCCATACTCGAGTACACTCTTACCTTAGGCAATATTTACTGATTCAAAACTTTAACTGTTTTTAATTCAAAATCTTATCCATTTCCAAGTTTTTGTTATCATTAAAACTCAAAAAACTAATACTTCTCTACCTTTATATCTGAAATAGAACCTTATAACATTAAGGAAGCCCTCTTAGACAATTATTGGGTAATTGCAATGCCAAAGGAACTATACCAATTTGAGAAAAATCAAGTTTGAAGATTGGTACTAAGCCTAAAGACCATCTAGTCAATAGTACTAAATGGGTATTCAAAAACAAATGAACAATCTCTTTATGGAAGAAGTCTATATTAAACAATCTCCTAGTTTTGAAGATATACCCAAACTAGACCATTTCTTTAGACTTAAAAAGACTCTTTATGGTCTTAGACAAGCTCTTAAAGCTTGGTATGAGAGACTGAGCAATTTCCTCATTGTTTAAGGGTTTTTCTGAGGAAAGATTGACGCAATACTCTTTATTAAACACAAAAACATGACTTATTAATTATGCAAATTTATGTTGATGATATCATATTTGGTTCTACTAATGGTTCTTTTTGTCAAGAGTTCTCCAAGGTTATGTAGGGGAATTTGAAATGTCTATGATATTTGAATTAGATTTCTTCCTCAGACTTCAAATTAAACAAAAGAAGAATGAGATCTTTATTTCTCAAAACAAATATCTCTGAGAATTTCGCAAGAAGTATGGGATGGATCATTACAATGGTACTGATACTCCACTCTACTGGATGGTGATATTAAAGGACCAAAGTTCAACATAACCAAATATAAAGGAATAATTGGCTTACTACTATATCTAACAGTGTGGGAATGTATGCATGATATGAATCCACTCCAAAAGAATCATACACCAAGATGGTTAAAAGGATATTCATATATCTTGCCTACATTTTTAAGCTTGGAATTTCATACCTAAAAGGAGGCAATGAATACCCTATTGCTTACTCAGACTCTGATCATGGTGGTTACAAAACAGATAGAAAAAGTACTAGTAGACAATGTCGGTTCTTCAATGGCTCTATCGTGTCATAGTTCAACAATAAGCAAAAGAATGTTTCATTATTATTTACTGAAGCTTAATATGTAGCTGCTTCAAGTTGTTGTGCTCAGGTGCTATGGCTAAAGCAACAACTTCAAGACTCAGTTATTCATCTCTACGAAATTCCAATTCTTTGTGATAACATGAGTACAATAAGCTTGTTATTCATCTAAAAGAAATTTCAATTCTCTGTGATAACATGAGTACAATAAGCTTAGCCAAAAATCCCGTTCAAATTCAAGAACCAAGTATATTGACGTAAGACATCACTTTATCAGAGATCATGTTCAAAAGAAAGATGTAAAAGTGATGTTCATTCCTACTCATATACAACTTATTGATATCTTCACAAAGTCGTTAGTGAAAAATCAATTCTTCTATATCATAAGAGAATTGGAAATGGTAAATCCCAATAAATTGTAAGCAATGTCTTTAATATTATTTACATTTAAGTTTTTTTAATGATTTAATGACTAACTTAAGCATCTGAGTTCCTAGTATTTTGTTTTGCAAGATCCCCTACTCACTCAATGAAAAACAAAACCAAATAGAGAAGGGATCACTTACAGCAACACTCAAGTATTATACCAAGTGCTCAAGTGCTATTGAACAATTTTCACTCTCAGTTGATTCTAACCAGACAATAATCCCTATGTTTTACTAAGCACTTGAGTGTTGGTTTAAGGTACTAGAGTGTTGAGCTATCACTGTGCATTTTGTGCCTTTTGGAACATTGACATTACAGGTACTTGGAGTGAAGGAAGTGACAATTGAGTGTCACATTTGAGTGTAAGACTCAAGCATTTGAAGTGCATATACCCACAGTACCTAAGTAATATACACAAACCATCATACACTCGAAGTACATAAAAAGCACACTCAAGTGTGTGTTTTTAGCACTCAAGTACAATAGTACTATGACCTGACAAAAAAGGAAAAAATCAGGGACAGTCAAAGTTTAAACAAGGGATACTCAAGTATTGAAGGTTGACATTGGAAGTGCTAAGAAATCCAAGAGACAACTGCAAAGTCTTGAGGAAGTCAAAATGTCAAACAGAGGACTTAAACTCAAGTATGGGATATGACACTCAAGTATTCATCAAGAAACCTTCAAAAAGGGGTTCAAGTGCTCACAGAACACACTTGAAGAAAGGTATCTTATTGCTTTGATATTTTGCAATAACACTCAAGTGTAAATGCATGCACTCGAGTGTAAGGCGCCAATTCTCAGATATCGGTCGTGTCTCTTCCTCTACTTTTTTCATTTCTCATTCTCATTTAAACTCCTTACACTCTCAAACTATTACCCATTTCAACCTAAATTCCCAAATTCATCATCGCTACAACGTTTCGGTTTAATTCTAGCCAATGGATCTCTTCCCTCAACTCTTGTGACCTTTCCTTTCCATATCTTCTCCATAAAACCTCTTCACCTTTCTAGATTCTTAACTTTGCCCCATAGTATATTGTGAACCATAAGTTTATTTTCTGAGAATACCTCTCCAAGATTTCCAATGAGAATGGCGAGAACCAAGAGGCCTAACTTTGAAAAACATGATTCTCCTCTTCCATAAAAGAAAGCTAAAATGGAGAAAAATCCCAAATATTAGCCTAGAGTGAGAGAGCCTGAACTGAATCCAAAGACAAATGTAAAAGGGATAGTCATTAATTAACCTTATGAGCACCCTTATCAAACTCATTCAAAAACAGGTATTTTTTGAGCAAAGAAAAGGGGAAAGCCAAAGCTACTGAGAAGGATAAGCATAATGAACAATGGGTATATGCACCATTTAAAAACTCCAGTTTTGTGTGAAAACTCAAGTTAACCTTTGCAAACTCGAGTTTATGCCTTATAGAGAACATCACTATCTTTTCACCATTTAAAAACTCCAGTTTTGTGTGAAAACTCTAGTTTTGAGCTTTTGGACTTAAAATGTATTTTTCAGCTTAAGTGTGCAAAACTCGAGTTAATCACTTAATGGCTCGAGTTTAGGTCCTGCTCAAAACATGTTTGAAAGATCAAATCGTGAATTTCTTCTCTGTATGAAGAAAACTCGAGTCAAGAATATAAAACTCGAGTTTATGCTTTTAAATATGAACTACAAACTTGAGTTTTGATGAACTGACTCGAGCCTATATCACAGGATTCAAAATTTGAATTATCTAAATTTGCGAAAAACTATGTGATTGATTTATATGTTGTTTATTATCACTCATCACTATCTCTAGATGTGTTTAACCTGTTTGCTAGTGAATTTCAGTTGATTTAGAGATGATTCAAGAGAATTAAAGTGCATATTCAACACAAGTGAAAAATTGTGTCAAAGCATTTATTGCAAAGTCACAAAACTTGCTATATTCTAAACAATCAACCTCTGCACAATGCAAAATGAATTAATACTTCTTACCTAAACTAGTTTCTGACATTCCAATGGACAAAAACTCAGGGAAAGTCAACATTAATCCTCTGAACAAAAAGAATTAACTGAAGAGTAGAGAGAGACAAAATCAAAGTGCCTCTAACAGCTGGATTAATGCACCAACGGTTAGAATGAAGATCACAACGGTCACTTAATACTCTCTTTGTATGAATAGAGTTGCATTCAATTCTTCTCAACAACCAAGACTGCTGAAAACGAATTGCATTCAACTTTTCCAACTACTCTTTCAGTTTTCACTTGTAAAGTATCTTTTGATACTCTATACTTTAGTGTGTATCTATCTACTCTTAAAGAGAGTTTTATCTGATTGTAAGTTAGCCATTGTAAAGAATCTTAAGTCTGGGGACTTGGAGATTGGGATATTGATTACAACTTGTAAGGAGAGTAGATTTTAGCGAGAGAATTACTCGAGTTACAGAGTGTGTAATCGTTTAGATTAGTGAAAATTCCAAAGAGACTGGGAACTGAACGTCGGTCAGAGATTGGAACGAACTAATATAAATTATGTGTGTCTCACTTTTCTTCTCTATACTCTTAACAATTCTGTCTAGCCTTTGAAAACAAAGCAACCGAAAAAGAATTTTAAAATCCCCAATTCACCCGCCTATTGGTGATTTGCTTCATTTTTATTTGGTATCAGAGGAAGGTCTTCTTTAAAGAGCTTAACATCTTGAGAAGGATCCCTATGGAAGGTATTCTACTTGATGGAGCTTCAATCAACAGACCACTTGGTTTTAGTAGAGAGCACTATTCTTTTTGGAAAGCCAAATTCAAAGTATTTATCATGGCTTCTGAATATAGCTTATGGAGAGCATTCGAGATTGGAGATTATCATCCAACCGTGCTTGAAAATGGTCTTAGAAATCCAAAGCCTGAAGAAGATTATGATGATAATGACAGAAGAAATGTCACACTCAATAGTAAAGCTATTCTCATGCTGCAAAGTGCTTTAAGTCAACAAGAGTACTTTCAGATATGCATATTGCCCTCTGCCAAAGCCATGTGGGTTGTATTGGAGATAGCTCATGAAGGAACAATTGTAGTCAAGGAGAATAGGGTCAATACCCTCATGACTGAATATGATCTTCTTCGTATGAAGTATAAGGAATCCATTATCGAATTCCAGTTAAGGTTTACTCATTTGATCAACTAGCTTGCTACCTTAGGAAAAACATATGTACAACCTATTCAAGTGAGGAAAATTTTCAATGTCCTCAGTAAAGAATAAGAAGCCAAAGTCATAGCCATCGAGAAAGCTTGAGGAGAGTCGATGAGTTTTGTGGCAACACTATTTGGTAGCTTATCCGAATATAAAGGAAAAATCAAATTCAGAAAAGGGCTTGATGAGATCAGTGACAAAAACAAAGGGATTGCCCTTAAAGCTATCATAGAAGCCAAAGAATCAAATGATGAGGATAAGGAAGATGAAGATGTAGAGCTAGGAATAGTGGTCTGAAGATTCAAGAAATTTTATACGAAGGACCAAGGATATAAGAAGTTTCACAAGGGTAGCTCCAACTTTGAGACAAAGAAGCTAATCATCTGCTATGAATGTGAAAAGCCTAGCCACATCAAGTTAGAATGCCCCCAGCTGAAGAACAAGGAGAAAGAAAAGAAGATGTTCAGTAAATACAAGAAGAAAGCCTATGTTTCAACTATATGGGGAGATAGTTATTCTGATGAAGATGAAGCTGATGAAGAAGAAAAAGCAAACATTTGTCTGGTTGCTGAAGAAGAGGAGCAACATGACAAAAATGATGAGGTATACGATTTAAATCCACCTTATGATGAATTACTTGCTGAATATATTTGTGTGCAATCGGAATTTGAAAAGTTTGCAAAAAAATATATCTCTTTGAAAAAGAAAAACATGACTCTTGAAATGCAAGTAAAAAATCTTTATTCAGAAAATAATGGTTGTGAAATTGCCTTGATTTAGAAGAAAAGAACTTGCATCTCACTAAGGCACTTGAGAAATTCATTAGAAGAAGTGAAATGCTTAATGTCATTTTGAAACAAAAAAGGTTTATAAATGATAGATAAGGTATTGGATACAAACCTAACTTTGATAAAAAGAAAGGCAAAAAGAAATTTGGAGAAAAATCTTACATAAACTATTTTAGAAAATCTGTTCATTCTTCAAATCCTTTTGCTCATTGTAATTATTGCAATAGGAAAGGTCATACTACTTATTCCTATTTTCATACAAAAGGAAAGAAGAAGTAAATCAATAGGAAATTATCAATGGGTGCCTAAGGGATCTTACAAGATTCCTAAGACACATGCTAACCCAAAAGAACCCAAGAAAAGATGGGTACCTAAGACTTGATTTGAAATATCTTACAGGTTTGTCTAAGAGCATCAAGATCTAATAAATGATACATTGACAGTGGGTGCTCTAGACATATGATAGGAGATCAATCCAAATTTGCTTCAATCATACTAAAGGATGGTGGCAAGGTGACCTTTGGTGGAAATCAATCTAAAAAGCTTGTTGGTATTGGTGAAATTGGAAACAATGAGGGACCACAAATCAAAGATGTCTACCTAATGAAGGACTTTGTCACAATCATCTTAGTGTAAGCCAAAGTACTGACAAAGGTAACTTAGTTATCTTTGATTTTGAGGAATGTTTGATTGTTAGTAAGGATATTCTCCCTTTAGAAAACATAAAATCAAAAGCTTTATTCAGAGCTCCTAGAGAAGGCAACTATTATACACTTAATCTTTTTAGGAATGACTCTACTTCTGAAAAATGTTTTGTAAGTAATCTGGATGAAAGTTGGTTATGGCATAAGTGATTGGCATATGTCAATATGATCAAACTTGACAGATTAATCAAAAAGGATTTGGTAATTGGTGTACCTAAACTTAAATTTAAAAATGACATGATTTGTGATGCATGTCAAAAAGGTAAACAAACCAAATCTTCTTTCAAATCAAAAAATGAAATCTCAACTAGTAGACCACTCCAACGACTCCATATGGACCTAGTTAGACCAGCCAGAGTAAAGAGCCTTAGAGGCAATCTTTATACTTTGGTCATAGTTGATGTAGATTTGCATGGACTATTTTCTATCATCTAAAGATGAAACATTTGATCAATTTGTTGTTTTTGCCAAAAAGGTCCAAAACGAGAAAGATATCTCTATTACCATGCATTTGCAGAGTTTTGTGACAATATGGGAATAGATCACAACTTCTCAGCCCCAAGGACTCTTCAACAAAATAGAGTTGTAGAAAGAAAGAATCGAGTCCTCACCAAGATGGCAAGAGCAATGCTGAATGAGTACAACATTTCATAAGTATTCTGGGCTGATGCAATGAGTACAACATGCTATATCTCAAATCGGGCATACTTCCGAAAGAAGTTGAACAAAACTCACTATGAATTGTATAAAGATAGAAAACCAAACTTGGTACATCTGCATGTTTTCGAATGCAAATGTTTCATCCACAATAATGATAAGGACAATTTGGGTAAGTTCGATCCCAAAGAAGATGAAGGTATATTTTTAAGATACTCAAATAGAAGTAAAGCTTATAGAGTTTTCAATATTCATACTTGTATTGTTAAAGAGTTTATGCATGTTGTATTATGTGAGTCCAAAACTGATAAATCCTTGGATGATGATGAGGAAAATGTCTTCAAAAATTAGTTCTTTTCAAAAACTACTCCTACCTCTATTGAAAATCTTGAAAATGTCTTTGAAGCTGATTCTCAAAATAATTGCGAAAATTCTTATCAATCTCAGCCTAGAGCCTGGAGGTTCATAAGGAATCACCCTTTGGACCAAATAATAGGTGATGTAAATCAAGGTATAAGAACCAGAAATAGTACTTTGAATGAAGTCACTTTTTCTGCTTTTATATAAGAGATTGAGCCCTCTAAGATTGAAGCAGCCCTTTCAGATAATGATTGGGTAATAGCAATGCAAGAGGAGCTACATCAATTTGATAGAAATCAGGTTTGGGATTTGGTACCTGGGCCTAAAGACCATCTGGTCATTGGCACTAAATGGGTATTCAAGAACAAACGAGATGAGTCAGCAATCATTGTTTGTAACAAGGCAAGATTGGTTGCAAAAGGCTATAATCAAGAAGAAGGACTTGATTATGAAAAAACTTATGCTTCAGTGGCAAGATTGGAAGCCATAAGAATTCTTTTAGCCTTTGCTTGCATCAAAGGATTCAAACTCTATCAAATAGATGTAAAGAGTGCATTTTCTAAATGGTTTCATCCAAGAAGAAATTTATGTAGAACAATCTCCTGGTTTTCAAGATGATATTCATCCAGATCATATTTATCGTCTCAAGAAAGCCCTTTATGGTCTTATTTAACCTCCAAGAGCTTGGCTTGGTATGAGCGATTAAGCAAATTCCTTCTTGATCAAGGATTTATTAGAGGAAAAGTAGATACAACTCTCTTCATAAAGAGTATAAATATATGTAGATGATATTATATTTGGTGCTACTAACGATGCTTTGTGTAAAGATTTTCCTAAGAAAATACAGGGAGTGTTTGAGATGTCCATGATGGGAGAACTCAAGTATTTCCTTGGTTTACAAATTAAGCAAAAGAAGAATGGAATCTTCATATCTCAGACCAAGTATCTCAATGATCTATTGAAGAAGTTTGGGATGGACAAGTGGCTTTTTTCCCAAAGTGCCCCTTTTTAGGAAACTATTTACCAAAATGCCCCTACTTTGAAACTATTTCCTATTATGCCCCTCTCTGTAAACATATTCCCTCTCTGCCCCCATTTAGTCGACTAAAACAGGGCTTTAGTCGACTAAATGTCGAGCCTCCTTTTTTTTTTGAATTTTGTCGACATTTAGTTGACTAAACTCTATGGTTTAGTCAACTAAATGTCGTGGGGTTCAAATTTTTTTCAATGCCCTCAACATTTAGTCGACTAAATCCTAGGATTTAGTCGACTAAATGTCGACAATTAGGTTTTTTAAAAACCTAAACGCCGCCAAACTCAACCTAATTGACAGTTAGTGTCTGTGTGTGAGTCTAGAAAGAAGGAAGAAAAATAATCATGCAGAGAAGAAGAAGAAAATGACGAGGATCTGGAAAGAAAAGAAGAACATAGTTATAGGTATATATATATTTCAAAGGATACTACTTGTACCATAATGATCACTGTGAGTGCGTATAAATTGAAACAAAAAAAAAAGCCAGAGAGACATATGTGCGTTTTTGCAAAGTTATTATAGTTTTACAATAATGGATAAAAATAGTGGATAGTAGATTAATTATAAAAGAATAATAATAATAACAACAATATTAAGAAAGCAATAATGAGATGAATAAAATATATTAGAGATTATAGGATTTGATCTAAGGTATCTTTAAATAATAGGATCTAACCAACTAACAGGTAGGGAATATATGTATATGTTATATTATTATCATATAATAATAATAACAACAACAACAACAATGGATAATAATAGAAGTAAAAATAATGATAATCATGAAATCAATAAGATAATGATATGATCCAACTTATTCCTAAATAATAGGATTTGAATTAATTTGTTCCTAAATAGAAGTATCTGACTAACTAATTCTAATATTATTTAATTTATAATATTGGTGGCAAAATAAAATGGATACATAAAAGATAGTGATTATAAATAAAGAAAGAGATTAAATAAATGTCGAGGCCTCAATTTTTTTGAATGTCCACGACTTTTATTATTATCATTA
Organism: Acacia confusa; assembly: GCA_037074495.1. Classification (NCBI taxonomy): domain Eukaryota; kingdom Viridiplantae; phylum Streptophyta; class Magnoliopsida; order Fabales; family Fabaceae; genus Acacia; species Acacia confusa. The sequence continues at coordinate 20,428,220 of CM073504.1, read as the reverse complement.
TTATCCATTATCCATTATTATTATTATTATTATATGACAATAATATAACATATACATATATTCCTTACCTGTTAGTTGGTTAGATCCTATTATTTAGGGATACCATAGATCAAATCCTATAATCTCTAATATATTTCATTCATCTCACTATTGCTTTCATAATATTGTTATTATTATTATTATTCTTTTATAATTAATCTACTATCCACTATTTTTATCCATTATTGTAAAAATATGTATTCATCAATAACTTTGCAAAAACTCACACATAGCTCTCTGGCTTTTTTCTTAGTTTCAATTTATACGCACTCACAGTGATCATTATGGTATAGGCAGTATCCTTTGAAATATATATATACCTATAACTATGTTCTTCTTTTCTTTTCAAATCCTCGTTGTTTTCTTCTTCTTCTCTGCATGATTATTTTTCTTCCTTCTTTCTAGACTCACACACAGACTCTAACTGTCAATTAGGTTGAGTTTCGCGGCGTTTAGGTTTTTAAAAAACCTAACTGTCGACATTTAGTCAACTAAATCCTAGGATTTAGTCGACTAAATGTTGGGAGCATTGAAAAAAATTTGAACCCCACGACATTTAGTCAACTAAACCACAGGGTTTAGTCAACTAAATGTCGACAAAATTCAAAAAAAAAAAAAGAGGCCTGACATTTAGTCGACTAAAGCCTTGTTTTAGTCGACTAAATGGGGGCAGAGAGGGAATATGTTTCCAAAGAGGGGCACAATGGAAAATAATTTCAAAGTAGGGGCATTTTGGTAAATAGTTTCCTAAAAAGGGGCACTTTGGGAAAAAAGCCTGGACAAGTACAATAGAGCTTATACTTTAATGAGCTCAACCACTTCATTGGATGCTGATGAAAAGGGCAAGGATTTCAACATTATAGGATATAGAGGAATGATAGGATCATTACTATATCTCACTGCAAGTCTCCTTGACATCCAATTCAGTGTTGCGATATGTGTAAGGTTTCAATTTGCTTCCAAGGAGTATTATGTTGAAAATCTGAAGAGGATCTTCATATACCTTGCTACACACTAAGTCCCTTAATCTATGGTTTCCAAAAGGTCAAGCTAAATACTTGGTGGCTTATTCAAATTCAGATTATGTTGAATACAAGACAGATAGGAAGAGTAGAAGTGGCTAATGTCAGTTTCTTGGTGGCTCACTTGTCTCCTGGTCCAGAAAGAAACAAACATTTGTGTCTGTGTCTTTGACTAAAGCTGAGTATATTGATACATCAAGTTGTTGTGCATAAGTCCTATGGCTCAAGCAACAACTTTTGGATATAGGACTGCATCTCAAAGAAATACGAATTCTTTGTGATAATACCAGCACAATAAGCTTGGCAAAGAATCTAGTTCAACACACTCAGACCAAGCATATTGACATGAGACATCACTGCATAAGGGATCATGTTCAAAAGAAGGATGTCAAAGTCATGTTTATCCCAACTCATCTTCAACTTCCTAATATCTTCACCAAACCGTTGGCTAAAGAGCAATTCAACTTCATAAGAAGAGAATTAGGAATGGTTAATGCCCATGAGTTGTAAGCATTTATTTTTCAATGATAATTATGGTTTTTATGATTATTGATTACTAATTTTAGCATCGGAGTGTTTAGTTGAAATTTATGTAGGATGCTCAAATTGGTAAAGTTTGATGTCTAATCCTCAAAGTACTATCATAACCATCATATTGGAGCTCTTTACATAAGCTTTAATGATTTAAGGTACTTATTTAACATTTGGAAGCATTAAGTAATGGATTATAGTCAGATTTCACTTCCGAATTTCAGCTCCAATGAGCACCCATCATCATACAACCTCAAAACATCTACATCTGTATTTAATATGGCGTATAGGCACTCTAGCCTCCGATATCCTCATATATTTTGTACAAATAGTTCAAATGGCAGAACCCATCGTTCAACAACTTCTATGTTTGAAAATCATACCCCAAATTTCAAAAATCAACATGCATGTGAAGATCTAGCTACCCCGAGCTCTATACTAAGCTTTAGGCATGATTTCTATATCTTAACTTATATGTTATTCATTTCCTCTTTCAAAATCAAATTTTACATCATCTTAATATTTCCCAAAAGATGCAACAATAGAGGAAAATAAGGATAGGAAGAGGTTCAACACTCTCATCTTGGTCTAGATATCAATTTGCATGTGAGATTTCTTCCTTCTTCATCTTCTTCTTTTCTCTAGCTCCATGATGCTCTCTCTATCTTGGACTTTCCCTCTGTTTTCAGGTGCTGGTTGAAATAAATGAGAAATAGGAAATGGATGGTGTGTGTATGTGTGTATAAGTGGTAGAATAGAAAATGATAAATGAATGAGGCCTGTATAGATGTTGTGTTGTCATGTTTATATTGAGAGAGGGAGGGTGAGGTGGCGCTAGAAGGAGGAGGGGGTGTACACATATCTCACATGCAAGAAAAAAGAAAGGAGTCTTGTGGGGTTCACTTACTAAAATACCAATCTAATCCTCTTTGACCTTCAAAAAGGCTTTTGTTTGAAATTTAGTCATTTTCTAATTTATTTGCAAATACTGGTTAGGTGATAGAAATTAATCCTTAATTCCAATTAAGGATTTTTCTTCCTCAATCAATTTCTTTAGGCTATAAAATATTGTCTCTACAATATTTGGCCAACAATTATTCCTTACCTATTTGTTTTTAATTTATAGAAAAATATGCCTTAAATTCCAGATATTAACTTTTAAAATAATTAAGGCCACATTTTTATATTTATTCCCATATCATATTTTTAATTTCCTAAATCCAAAATTTAGGATATCACACATTAACCTAATTCTGAAATCTTAACCATACCAAAAAAACATTTTACAATCATCAGGATTTATAGCTTATAACATTCAGACACTATCCTCAAATAATCCTAAACAACAATTGTCAAATTCACAATTTGGCTCTTAGAATCTCATCATCAACTAGATTGAGAACTCAAATTGCCTAAGCAATACCCATAATACAAACTAGGATCATGATTCATATTTCCTAGTATAATCCTCGAAATAGTTGAGTAATACTATTCATGAGGTTCTAATTTCATCTTAATCCTCAACATTATTGGGATATATTCTAGTATCATTCTTTCACCTCAAGGTCAATCAACAATTCTCAATCATACCCAAACAAACATGTTGACAGTTGAACATCAATCAATATTCATAGGGTTCCTACTCTCAAGTATTAGAACCTTAATCAATCTCAATCACATTTTGACCTGAGCACTTTTTCAGCTTAGATCAGATTCAAACCTATCCGTATTCATTCCAACATTCTTATGGCATCCCTGAGAATAACAATATGTCATACCTCGAGGCACTCAAGTCTTAAATCAAGGAATTTCAAATTCTTATGATACTTCCCATAAGGTCACCTGTCCCAAGATTTCTCTTGCCTAAATACACTTATTCTCAAAGTTCAAATAAGATATAAGAATCTAAATCATATCCTAATCTTAATATCATAAACCCTAGAATTAAAAATAGAACTTGAATCATGTGCCACCTCATCTATCTTTACAGCCTTAACTTACCAGAGTCTAAACCTTCTCCCATAGGGTCCATACCACTACTACTTTGCCTCTTGTTACCACATAACCAAAATTGTGTTAGTTCTCCATGTGTTTTAATGATAACTGACAATTGTAAATTCAAAATATTGTTATTGAATTAAGTCCAAAACCCTTTCATGATTAAAAATTGCCTTGTTCAATAACTGTATCTTCTATGAAAGGATGACTCGAGTCATCATTGTGCAACTCGAGTCATTGCTTTTTTATTTGAACCATATTAGTGTCGAGTAACTCAAGTCAACCTTGAATGACTCCAATTATAACTCTCATTGCAAAAACATTTTGAAGCCTCATGACTCGAGTCAAGTTATTGTGACTCTAGTCACCAAAATGAATTTCAAACTTAACTTTGTCCAACGATTAAATGTGACTCCAATCAGTCACTTAATGACTCAAGTCGTTTACTGTGTTAAGAGTTTTTCAAAGTTCAAACTTGATAACCTTTTATCAAAACTGATATGACTTGAATAATACTTTGAGTAACTCCAGTAATATTGTTACAAAGACATTCTCAAATAATTTGTGTAAATGGATGACTCCAGTCAATTTAATAATGACTCCAATCATCATGTTACAAAGACATTGTCAAAATATTTGGTAAAATGGATGACTCCAGCAAACTTAATAATGACTTCAATCATCATGTTACAGAGATTATCTCAAATGTTTTGAAAATGGTTGACTCCAGTCAATATGATAATGACTCTAGTCATCGTTTCTTTATATCTTTGTCTTTCAATTTCTAATCATAGATGACTCCAGTCAAGGTCATATGACTCCAATCATGTAACTCAGGTCAATGATATATGACTTGAATCAATAATCTGGAAAATGAAAAACACCGTGTTCGTAATATCTAAATCTTTGATTATGATATGAATGCTTCATATTATCACTCATTACTATTCCTAACTATGTTTAATCAGTTTGTTAATAAGTTTCAGTTGATTTTGATATGGATTAACGCCAAATTGCAATAAAGCAATTATGTGTCAGAAGAATTAAATGCAAAGCAGAGTCCAATACCAAAATTAGGCAACCAATTATCTGAGCAACTTAAAGCCTTACAACCATTTCCTTTCCTCTTCCATTAATGAATCTCAATGGACAAATGGTACAAGGAATGTCAAAATAAAATGATGGTGCTGATTGAAGAAAGAAGATGTGTGAGTAACGATTAAGGATAATCAGTCTCAATAGTCATCTTCATCAGTCTTAATGGATAATTCTCAAGTTTCTCAATGGCCATTAATGTCAACAACTATAAAAGCCAGAAGCATTGAATCCTCCACCTATCGAAACTCTATACATTCAATTTGTGAAATTAGCATTTATTGTTTCTAATGTTTGAGCAATATCTTCAGATATGAACATTCTTCAATGATTATTTATCTGCTATTTTAGAAAGTATTAAATTCATCATTATTGTATTAATCTCAAGGTTATGGAACCTTTGAGATTGGGAATAAGTTGATTACAACTTGTAAAGGGAAGTAAGTTCTAGTGAGAGAATTACTCAAGAGTTACAGAGTGTGTAATCAAGCTTTGAGTTAGTCAAATCCCAGAAAATCTAGGGACTGGATGTAGGTCAAGGATTTAGACCGAACTAGTATAAATTCCTTATATTTGATATCTCTTTCTTCTTCTTTATTTATCCATATTTTACTTGTGTGATTTAGAGGATTAAAAGAAACTTTTTTAAATCACCCAATTCACCGCCCTCTTAGGTGATATTCCACCTTTCATATTAGTTTTTCCAAAATTTTGGTGGTTGATTATGCAAACACCTTTTTTAAGAAACAAAATAAAAATAATAAAAAGATAAAATTTATGAACAAACAAAAAATAAAAAGTTATGAAGATGTTTTAAGAATTTGATGTATCATCATATTCTTCCTTCTCTAGTAACTTCTCGTTCAAAGAGCAAACAAGCATAGAAAGTGTTAGTTCTCTATGTGTTTTAATGATAACTAACAATTGTAAACTAAAAGTCTTTTATTGTTCTAAAGTTCAAACATGCTTAAAGATTGTTAAAATTGATTTCAATCTTATGATGTTAAGTAAACTCGAGTTTGGTTTTGATAGACTCAAGTTTACACTTAACAGAAAACAAATAAGCGTTTCGAACTTAGGCAAGCTCGAGCCTAACTTAATAGACTCGAGCTTGCTCGTGATAGAGAGTAAGTTTCATAATTTTCAACTAAGGCAGACTCGAGCCTGTTATGTTAAACTCGAGCCTATGTCTTACGGAGATCAAATTAAGTTATTGGCTCTTAGTTAGACTCGAGCCTACCTGAATAAACTCGAGCATGTGCCTTACAGAGAGTATGTTGCATTTCTCCATGATTTTAAACTTGAGCATGTATTTCTTAACTCAAGCCTAAGTCTTACAGAGAGCTCTTCAAACAAAATTTCATGTGAGTAGACTCGAGCCTGACCCTTCCAGAGAGCAATCAAAGATTTACTCAAAAATAGGCTCAAGCATAAAGTTATTAACTCAAGCCTATTTCAGATTTAAAAGAAATCTCAAAAGCGTTTGGCTGAAGCAAACTCGAGCCTAACACTTACAAACTCAAGTTTGGCTCAGACAGAGAGCTATCAAAGTTTCATGGCCCGATCCGACTTGAGCCTAAGTTGCCAGACTCAAGCCTACGCCTTTGTACTTAAGCTTCAGTTCATTGAAAAAAGCTCTAGACTCGAGTCTGTCACTAATAGAGTCGAGTCTGTGCACTATTTCAAAATGTTTTCAAAAACTTATCACGATGAACTCTGATTTCCAAAGGGCAAACTCAAGCCTACCTATTTTATGCTTGAGTGTTCATGAACAAACTCGAGCCTACTGAACTTAGACTCGAGCCTCACAGATCTCTGTTTTACATTTCGCGTCTTTCATCTTTCTAATTCACTCTTATGATCTGTTTTGCACTTAAATGAAATTACGAATCATCATATATATGTTTGATAAGTTTGTTTATGAGTTACAGAGTACGTTAACACGTTTCAAGCTTCAGATTACAACAAATCAGATATGGGTTAAGAGTATTTAATGCAGGACCAAAAACCAGGCTGAAACTTCTCCTCTACCCAATGGTTTAGCACAGACCATTATAGATCAACTAAATCACTCTCCAACGGTCAAATAAAGGTTATGGAATGACAGAATATCTGGAAGACCATCTGCATCAACGAATTCCAGGATTCCAGCTGAGAATTGAAAGAATGGAGGAAAATATGCAACAGTCATTTTCCAGATTTATAGCTGAACGTTAGAGAAGAAAATGCAATGGCTAATTCCACTAGTTAACCTATAAATACCCATGAAGATGAAGAGCAAGATACACAGCTGAATCACAACTGATTGTATTTCTGATTTCTTGTTCTGTTGTGCGAAAATATTTTTTGAACTTTAGTGTTTAAGCTTATTTACTCTTTAAGAGAGTGTGATTTCAAAAATCATTTCTGATTACTTGTTTTGTGAGAACTTAAGGTTGTAGAACCTATGAGTTGGGTTGTTTAATTACAAAGTGTAAGGGGGAGCAAGTCCTAGGTGAATAGGATTGCATGTGGTTTACATTGTTGTAATTAAAGGTTGTTGAACTACTGGAAATACCCAGAAGATATCTGGGGACTGGACGTAGGTCAAGTTTAAGACCAAACCAGTATAAATCCTTTGTGTCTAGATTTTCTTCTCTTACTCTTTCGCTATCTGTTTTCCAAGTCTTGAAAAAGAGTTCACACATCTTTCAAAAGAATTCTTTGAAATCCCCAATTCACCCCTCTCTTAGTGATTTCTTCCATTTTCAGAAAGTTCCTTCAAGCACTGGTCCATATGTCCTTACTATAATAGGTAAACCTAAATTATATGATAGAGCTTGTAGGTCACATGGATGAGCCCTTAAATACTTGTTGGTGGAGGGAATTCACCTTTCGGTTTGTCTTAAGATGATGAACCAGAAGCTCTCTTGCATTTGTCCCTAAGTTTGGTGAAAATGTTCGCTTTAAGAAGTTGAAAGGGCAATGGAGAAGTGGAGTTCAATTTTCGAACGTTTGTATAGAAAGGTTTCATAGATTATCAAGTCATCATGTCTGTTAGATTTATAGATCATATCATTATATTTTTTAAATGGTGACAGTTGGTGTTTAATAACTATTACTAATTTGTTAAGATTGATCGTTTCTGAGTATTATTGACGGTTGTTCTTTTATAATGGTCATTAAGAATGAAAAATTTGAGAGCAATTATTTATTTATTTCATGATGTATTTTTAAAACCAATTAGATATATTCTTTTTTGTCTTACAAAATATTTAAAAAGACAAAACAATAAAAAAAAATAATAGTGGTTAGTTGCCTAATAAACTGATGAGATCATCAGGCTACTCGCCACTAGATGATTAGCCAGGGTCGTTGTTAGGATCATGGCTAATTCCATAATCATCAAGTATGAGATTAGCCTTCCAGTTCATACTGCAAAGGTATCTAAAAAGCCTTCGAATGGCATGGTCAGTTTGTTGTGCATACTGCAACATTGCCTCCATTAAGGAAGCATAGGATGTGGAGGCAAAAGAGGAGGTGGCAAATGAGATAGTGGAGGTTGAGGAAGTAGAAGGATGAGGATGATGTTGAGAGTTTTCTAGCATGTCTTCCACATGGAGTTTCATCTTAGCGATTGATAAGTTATATTTCTGCTATATATTTTCACTATGAGATGACTATTTTGCATTATATTTTGAGCTTAAATGTGTTTAATATGATAAAAATATGATTGAATTCATACATATGTGGAAATAAGGATTAGCTGAGCTAAGTTGTTGCATTTTAGAAATTATATCGCATAAAGGCAGAAAAGTACTAAAATATGATGCATTCCTAAAATGACATATAAACGTTGTCTCAATGCGACAACATAGTAAGTTAATGTTTATGGGTTAGCATTATGATGTTGTTACGATGCTGCAATAGAGTAAAGACACTTATCTAAGACTTCATTCTCTATTATGCTCCGATCTTATCTTGATAATGTGCAGAAAATAAGTACAGGGAATCAAGTCGAGCATTTAGAAGGCAGTTGATTGGAGTGAAGTGGAAATCAGGATAACGGCAAATCCAAAGTCATATCTAACAAAATGTCAATAAATTAGAAGAGAATTGATCAACCTAATCTAGGGAGTCAGACCTAATAGAATTAGAAAGCCTAGCTTACGAACGTATGGTGTAAGGACCTTGCCCATAAAAGGAAAGATGGCTACACCTGAAAAAGAATTGAGAATCAGATTAACAGAGAAAATATCAAAAGTATGATGAGAGCTCGAAAAAAGGCCAATTGTGATAGAAGATAGGCCGAATGGAAGAAGACGTAGAGGTATTGTGTGACAGATGTCCCCTGTGTCATTAACTCCTTCGTTGTCATTCTTTGTTGTAGCCTCCTCTTCTTTGTATTCATGGATTTTATGTTATTTGTTTTAATTATGTTCTTCTCGTCAGCCATGAACTAAAATTTCATTAGCTGCACATGGATGAACCCTTATTTTGTAATTTAAACCCAAATTGCGAGTTTTGATTTATATTAATTTAGTTTTCTTAATTGTGTATGTTGTAGATTTTATGTGTTACATGACGAGTAACAAGCTAGAGTTATGGCCATAGTTTACGGGAAAGTAGCTAAGGTTAGAACTGTGTTAAGCAATGTGTGTTACTGGAGTATGTACAGAACTCTATATAAACTATAAACTACAAGAATGAGTTTATCTCACATAACAATTACACCTAGGTTAAAAAGATATTTCAAACCGAAAATCTGCATAGGAATATGGGAGAAGTAGAGTAAAGAGTGTATTTACAAGATCACAGAAGCTCCTATATAATTTAGTGGTGGGTTAATTGAATAACTTGTAGTAATTTTGCTGCAGCATTGCGGAAGTTGCTACAGTACTTTGCTATAGTGTTGGGTTAAAACAATCTAGGGGAAAAGTGTAATCTAAGGGGAAATCTAATCTCTACCTATTTTAAATCTAATTTATCTCATTGATACTCACGATCATTTTGTTTTACTAAGTTTGTTAGAAGTAATAGTCAAACCAAACCTTCATATGATATTATCACATAACTTTTGATCATTAATTGACGGCATAATTTGTATTTGAATCTCAATGGGATGATACTCTACTTTCTACTTTATTACTTGGTCGAATGGTTTACTTGCCATAAGAGGATTTTTGAAGATGGAATATCACCTAGAGGGGGGTGAATAGGTGATTTAAAAATTTAATCACTTAATCAAAATTTTGGCAAACTAAGGCAGAATACTAATTGAGCAAGAATTTAAAGAAGAATGGACACGAGGCAATTTATCCTGGTCCGGTCTAATCTTGACCTACATCCAGTCCCCAAGAACCCCTTGGGATTTTTCACTAACTTTCCAAAGATTACAAATACAGCTTGGGATGATCCTCTCACTGACGGACTCACTCCCCCTTACTACTTGTAATCGTACACCCACACTTAAGGTTCCACAACCTTAAGATTTTACAACCGAATGAAATAAGTGTTTTGATAACTCCTCACGAGTAGATAATAAATGATCACTGAAGAACAGGAAAATATTCGAAGATATTGAGAGTAATGAAACTGATAAGATCAATAACTCAGAGTAAATGCGCAGAGTTTTGGTGGTTGGCTGAATTGAATGCTTGGGCATTTATACTCTTTCGCCATTAATGCCGTTGGGAGGAACTTGAGAGTTACCATTGTGACTTATTTAATTTCCATTAGACACAACTCTGTTCCTTGTTTAACCAAATGGACCGTTGAAGCTTCATTAAGTGAAGTCCGCTCTTTCATTAAATGCGTTGATCGTTGAGAGAGCTTTTGCAGAAGAATGTCTTGATTAAGTAATTCCTGGAAGAATGTTTCTCTCTGCTACACAGCTTATTCCATTTGTTGCTCTGTTTCTGCTGCTATGCATTAAATGCAATGACGTGATCATCAGCTTAATGTTGTTTTTTGAATAATACACAGTTGAAATCCCTGAAACCACTAGCAAACGTGATAAAATCATTTCATATATTATACTAATTGATTCGGGAAGTCATGAGCCAAAGATCAGCTCTTTTGCAGAATCAGAAATCTCAGACAGCGATAAGAACTCGAGTTTTCAAAGTAGAACTCGAGTTCATGAACTTGAGTTCTTAAACAAGAACTCGAGTTCTTTGGTTTCCTTTTTGAACATCTCAGATCTGCAAGACAAGAACTCGAGTTGATAACCAAGAACTCGAGTTTTCATTTCAGATCAAATTAAATTTCAAGGAACTCGAGTTCTGAATCATGAACTCAAGTTCATGAACTTGAGTTCTCTTCTAAGAACTCAAGTTCTTAAACTTTGATTAGATACCTCATGAAGGAACTCGAGTTCTTTACTGAGAACTCAAGTTCATAAACTTGAGTTCTTTCCAAGAACTCAAGTTCTTAGCCTTTGACCGAATTTCTCACAGAAAGAACTCGAGTTCTTTACCAACAACTCAAGTTCTTGAACTCGAGTTCTTAAGACTTCGAAAATTTTTCCACAGCCAAGGGTCGCGAACTCAAGTTCTTAACCCAAGAACTCAAGTTCTTCATTTTGCTGATTACGAGAACTGGAGTTTTAAGACTTGAAATCGAGTTCTTATTTAAACCATTGATTTACAAGTGTTTAGTTATCATCAAAACTTGGTTGAGAACGAACAATTTTGACCAATAGTGATTGAGCTATAGAGAACAAGAAGGAGGACAATGAAGAAAACATAGGAAAAATATATGAAAATGTGGGGCTTAAATGATAGACGTCTAGAAGAGACGTGAAAAAACCATCATTGCACACATTGGAAGTTGAACAGTAGGGCATAATGAATGGGTACTTGGTTCATTCTTAAGATGATGATGAGGCACCCATAGTGAACATGGGGAAGAGAAAGGTTTCAAAAGCTTTACTTTACATTTATTAAGTTATAACCGTTAAGTATGTTGGCAAAATACTTTAAGATTCTTAATTAATAACTAGGAATTTTTAAATTTATTTCTTTAAACTTCATTTCCCTCTTCTAATGATCAGAATGAGGATGAAGACAATGAAGATGATAAGAACGACATGCAAGAAAACAATGATGATGTTCAATCATCACCACCACTATCTCCTCATCATACTCTTCATCATCCTCATCCTCATTCTCAATGTTGGAGGGAGATGAAGGGTAAGAGTGCAAATCATATTCAACATCATTGTGATGAAGCATATGGTTCAACTTCTTGTTCAATGTATTGGCGAAGGAGGAGGTAGAGGACGAGGAGGAGGTGGTAGCAGCGGAAGAGCTCTTTAGAAACTTAACATGATGAAGAAGGAGGAGGAGGCTGATAAAGAAAACTAGTAAAACTCATAAAGAATAAGTGAGTTTAAATAAAGATCTAACAAATTATGAAGGGTCATGGCTTATGGCTTATAAGGGTCAAAAGAAAAATTTGTGTAATTGTAACTTGACAGTTATTTCAAAAGACCTGTCACTTTTGTCACTTAATAAAATGATGGTTATTAACTACAACCATCATTTTTGTGTTTTTCGCAAAATCTGCATTGCAATTCATGATGATGAACATAATTAACTGTTATTGTTAAATGTTATACATCTTTTTTAACCTCCTAAAATTGTTATGTATTAAACATTATAAATCCATAATTTTGTTGTAGTTTGTCCTATAATATAGAAATATTATTTGATAATACATTACGGTTATTTACAAAAAAAAACAAAACAAAAACCGTTAAGTAATTTAACAATATATTAATAAATTCTTTATTGATTTATTAATTCATATTATGGACAATAGATTATGGGTTTTCGTAAAGAACCGTTAAGTATTCTTTTATCTAAGAAGGAGGGAATTTGAAAAATATCAATTATAAGAAGGCAGGGTTCTGGAAAAAAAATAGGGAAAATTGATTTTAGGGCCCAAGCTAGTAAAATAATTACAAAAAAGGCCCAAGAAACATTCACAAGCTAGGGCATTTTCTGGCATGTGAATGTTTCTTGGGCCTTTTTTGTAATTATTTTACTAGCTTGGGCCCTGAAATCAATTTTCCCAAAAAAATAATTATTATTTGATGCAACTCTTCCAACTCCTTTTGAAATGTTTTTCAGCTTCCTTAGTAGGTCTCATACTCTCCATTCCATGGGTTTTGCTCTACCGTTGCGGATTCTATCCTTTGCCATTAACACGGATCTTTGCTCCTTCCTCTACTGACTCTTCCTCGAGTAAGCTTCCAATTTTTTTTTTCAATTAACATTTTCAGTTTCATTTTTTATATATATAACGAGATCTCACTAACAGAGGCTTAAGGTTGCTGGATTATCTAGGAAGAAGAATTGTAAACAGAAAGCAATATTTAATTTCCGTTAATAATCATTAGTTTCAAGATAAAAATAGAGAAAGACACCAAAGAAAGGTAGAGAGCATGAAAAAACGATGAGGTAAAATGCTGAGCTTTTATTATTGTTTTATTGCAATAAAAATAATTCTAATTATATTAGATTATATAGACTAAGATCAATATAGCTTTCTTCTCCTAATTTTTAGTAGCTTGTTAACTTATGATCTACTTGAATATTCACCTTCTCACGTTTCTAAACTTTACCATATATGTTGAAATTAGGTATGAGATTTGCTCAAGTTTTAATATTTGCCAATTTTTACTCTCTCTCTCTCTCTCTCTCTCTCTCTCTATATATATATATATATATATATATATTCTAATTTTCATATTTATATTATCCTTTTACAGTTATTAGAACTCTAGAATACTGATCCATGATCAAAATCTACTAGAAAGGCATTGGAGAATATTGAAGAATGTTTTTAATAGATTTTCTTTTAGAACTCAAAAAATTATAATATAATGTTCTAAAGTGTTTAAGTGATTAATGTCTTTTAAATTGTATAATGTTTATTTATCTATAATGTCTTGAATTTTGAATACCTTAAACAGAATTTTTTATTTAAAAATATTATTTTGTTATTATCAATAACTATATTGTGTTTTATATAATAAATATTAAAAATAAAATAAAATATAAAATAATAATAAAAATATAAAAATATAAAGCCAATATATTATAGTTATTAACAAATAATCGTTATATATGTCCACAATATATTTCACTTTGGAACTGTAGCATCCGTGTATATGACGGTTCAGAATTGTAATTTATAGTTAATAATAATCATTTTATATCTTTTTTTTATATAAATAATCATCATATATCGATGATTATGATCCTTATGAGTGTGTTATGAGAATAGGGTCTTTTCAGTTAAATATGTTAATAAAAATACCTTCAAAATCCTAAATTAGTTTTATTTCCTACAATCAAGGTTGTCAAACTCACGAGTTTAAACAAACTCGTGATGTTGATATAAACTCGTATCATAAACTTGTAAAAGTTTACTTTTATTATTAAATATGTATTTCAGTGTATAATTAAATAATTAAAATATGAAAATGACAACAATTTGATTTAAATATATTTTAAATCCAAATAATTGAAACTAAATCTATTGTCATTTATCATTTATCATATTTAACAAAGAAATTTCTATATAAAGTTGTTGAGAATGATCAAATAAGAAATATTAATATAAGTTTAAGGGTAAGTTAACACAATTTTGTAAGCTAGAAACGTAAAAATAGGTAAACTCGGTTCATAAACTCGTGAGTTTAACCGAGTTTATAAGTGGTATGAGTTTACTAGTGACTCAACTCGTTTTTATAAGCTAGAAACGTAAAACCGGTAAAATCAAAGAGTTAACTCGCAAGTTTGACAACAGTGCCTACAATAGTTTAGGCATTGATTACACATGATTAGCAAATTCACAACTCGAGGAAGAAATCACTTATTTGATATATTTTACAATTTTATAGGTATTTTTGTGAAATTTTCTCACTTATTTGAACTTTTTAAATCATAAAAATATAGAAATATAATTTTCGTCCCAAATCCAATCAACTGTGCGATGCCCTGGAAACTTGATGAATCACTCCAATCCGTGTCACAGTACAGACCGGCCCCTTAGCCTTATATCATCATAGATAAGACTGCCATGGAGGAACCAAATAATCCTGGATCGGGAAACGGACCAGACGACAACGCAGGCTATGAAACGACGACCCAAATTAAGTGGGAGTCTGCTGACTGTTTTTTTTTTTTTTTCCAACTTCTGACCCGTTTTGTTGACCAGGCGCCGTTCAATGTTGACCCATATAAAAAAATGGACCATCAAACGACGAGTGCGGCACGAGACCACTCACTATTATAAGAATAATATTATTGGTTGAAAAATCTATTATCGAACAATTTAAAAGAGACAAGACATATAGCTAATCCACCTTAACACAAGAATTTCTGAAAAAACAAAACATAATTCTCTTCCCGTGCCATTTGAAAACATAAATTCAATCCAAGAAGCTGAAGAGAGATTCGTGTTTGTTTGTTTGTTTTTTTTTTTTTGTCCTAAAAGAGTTTTAAAAAATTGTCTTTTAAAAAACAAGTTTCCAAAACAAAAAAGTAAGAAATAAAAAAATTAGGAAGTTTGGATAGTTTTTTTTTTTCAAAAAATTTGTTTTAGAAGTGACCTGGCAGTGATGTGGTGGCAGCAATCTACAATAGTGACATGGAGATGGTTAGAGGCTTGGAGTAGATAAGTAACGACTTCAAAAAATAAGGGGAAAAAAAATCTAGAATGACTAAAAACTGTTTTGAATTTTTTGAGTTTTTAAAAATAACTTATTGAAAATAGTTTTGCAAGCAATTTTTATCACTTTTTTATTTTTTTAAATTTAAAAAAATGTTTTAAAAACAGAAACGAACATGCCCGCATATTCCCTACATTGAGAAATCAATAGAAGCATTTAGTAGTAAATTAATTTCAATGTAATCCGATCCTCATTCATTTCCGCTACATTCCCAATGATTTCATGAACCAAACGAGCCCTTAAATAACTTGGAATAACGATTCATATTAGTGCGCTATGAAATTTATACTAAAGAAAGCTTGAAAACTATTCAAATAGTCAATCGTTTTTTCTTAATCGTTTACATCATAATGTTCTAGACCGCATATGGAATAAATTATATTGAGAGAAAGTAATGAGGAGTTTGAATTTTCATTTGGCGTAAAGGCGAGTTTATATCAATGGTGATTGGATCATCTAGATGTGGCATGATTTTCCTCAAGTTAAATGCTTAAATTTTACACATGGAAAAAATCATGTGAAGTGTACTACTTTTAATCCCTAAAATGCTCAAATAAAATAATATTATAAAATCATTGAAAATAATATGATAAATTTTGCAATTCAAACATTAAAAAAAAAATGTTTTATCTCCCTTGGAGAAAAATGTGATCTTTCCACATCACATTTTATAATCCGGATTGAAGGCTTCGTTATATACCCCTTATTCAATCTCTTTTAGTAAGCTTTTTTATTGCCGATAAATATAAGGATTAGATCACTTTTAGTAAGTTTTCTTAGGGCCTACAATTTTTTTTTTCAGGTATTAATTACTTTTTCCCAAAAATATTATTTTCTTTGAACATAGGATAATTAAGTGGCATCATGAATTCGCATAATAATTAGGGTCAATTAATTTTCAAAACTAATCACGAAATTTTTTTATGCATTATTTAATAAATTTAATCACCTTTATTCCACCAAAAAAATTAATCATTCTTTTTTTATATTATGATTCAATATTTAATTTAGGGTTCATAGCTGCCCCTTCGTAACACAAGGGATTTCTTTAGAACTCTAACTTTTACCTACCATACTTTTATACCAATTTTTTAAATTAACCACTTTCATTAAATTATAATCACTGGTCAAAGCTTAATCCTATTTTATTCCCTCAACGTTTATAAAAATATATATTTTTTTTTTTTGATACAAAAATTTTAGGAAAGGGGTCGGGCTCACCTACAGTTCAAGGACAGGGCGCTTGGAGCCCAGTCCACAGGAGATACTGGCCAGAGAGTACACATGCTTCCACCTTTACCAGCGTTACCACTACTTCCTAGACCCCTAAGATGCCTCCCCCAATGCCTTGACCAACGTAGGGATCGAACCCCCTCCCTAAAGGTGAGAAAGACCGACCTCACGCCAGTTGAACCTAAGAAATATTAAACTGGCAATAGTGGCCTTTTTTTTTTTTTTTGTTCCTTAAGAAAAAGGCCCATAAGCGATGCGATCTCAAACCTGCCTTGCCGACACTTTGAACCGTATATGTATGCAGTTTGAAGATTCTAAAGCTATCTGGTTTGAAGATTATGCTTTAAGAACAAGAAACGTAGGGAACATAAATTGTCCTTTATCTCCTACATAACGAACGCACTGATCTCACTTGCCACAATGGCCTTGTCTAAGGATAAATATGAGTAGTACTATTTCATGTTGTAAGAATTCCAGACGTACTTGCAATCTAATTACCTCATCGAAGTACCTACATAAAATTAATCAACAAATTAATTATAGATGGAAGAGAAAGATAATAGACATATAGATATGTGTATGTGTAATGTAACCTAGAACCCTTGTGTAATAACAAATATATAGAGTTCCATGTGACTCTTCATCAATCCACGCACCCTTTCATCAACCTACGTATTGTATGGGTTAATAATACAAATTAAAACAATTGGAAAATATCACAATCATCTACCCAAACATTCCTCTTATTTATATTCTCACCTCAATACAATTGAGCTTGAGCCTGATCCACCCAACACCTGTAAATTTGAAGTCGAGAAAAAAGTAAAGGTGTAAGTTGATGTAATTTTACTTTATTTTTAATCAAGTCATTCTACTTTTTACCCTTTTTATTGGGTCCTTCTAATTATCTCAATTATATTGGTATTGCCCCCTATACCCATAGTTAGTTAATTTATTTTTTTTTAAAAAAAAAATGATATTAATACACTACTAGAAAACTGATTTTTTGCGGCGGAATTTTTCCCTCGCAAAACAAGCATTTTCCGTCGCAAAATTATTTTGCGACAAATTTTACGGCGGAAATTTGTCCGTCGCAAAAAAAGCCCTCGCAAATAATTTTTGCGGCGGAAAAAAGGAATTTCCCTCGCAAATTCAAATTTTGCGGCGGAACAATTTTCCCTCGCAAATTGCCATATTTTGCGGTGGAAATATTTTCCCTTGCAAATTCCAAATTTGCGGCGGATAAATTTTCCCTCGCAAGTTGAGATTTTGCGGCGGATAAATTTTCCCTCGCAAAATTTTTTGAATTTGCGATGGAATTATTTTCCCTCGCAATTTTTGCGACGGAAAATGTATTTTCCCTCGCAAATTTAAATTTTGCGAGGGAAAAATTTTCCCTCGCAAAATATGGCAATTTGCGAGGGAAAATTTTTTCCCCTCGCAAATTGCCATATTTTGCGAGGGAAAATTTTTCCCTCGCAAAATTTAAAATTATTTTAAAAAAAAATCATTAAAAATTATAAAAAAAAAAAGTGTATATCATAAAAATAAATTATACAATCATCATACAAGTTTACATAATAAAAACACAATATTATATAAATTATAATGTTCTAAAATGAACTAAAAAAAAACTCTAAATAGCAGTAGCCTGGCCATCGTCACCGCCAGTATCGTCGTCACCACTAGGAGGCAGCCCCGTACCTTTGTCTTTCAATAGGGCATGGAGAAGTGCTCGCATTTCACTAATAATATTTCCTTGCTCCCTCATCTTCTCATCTTGCTCCCTCATCTTCTCGTCTTGCTCCAGCACCTTCTGTTCTTGCTCCAGCACCTTCTGTTCTAACATCTTTACCCTCTTATCCTCTGCAAAACCAACATTATGAAGTCAATTTACTTGTAATACTTCATTTATATGAAAGAGGGAGTAATGATTTGCGATTGATAACAAAAGTACAACTCGACCTTCAGGACCACCTCTACTACTGCCGGATGAGCGCCTCGAAGACGACTTCAGTTGGCTGGCAGAAGCACCCATCCCGAAGACTCTCCCCTTCTTGTCCATTCCGCCTGCAGCCTGAAGGAAGATACTCTCGTTATCAGAATAAGAGGACGACGGGTCGCTCTGAATTTGTAAGTCTCTCTCCTGCGTCAGCTGCTGATAGGTCTCCTACAAGCACAAACATACAACACAAATAATGCATATAAAATAAAAGAAAGATGTTACTGTTTGAAACAAATAATAAATGCAATTAATATCTCACCGCGAATTGCTGGGACTTGGCGTTAATCCAACGCTTGCCTTGACCCTCAACCGGCTGGGTATGAGTCCACTCAAAGGTGGTCCAAGGAATCAAATCTGCAGGAACTTCCCCAGACGCTGCCTGCAAACACAAATGATAATCATTCATTAATTATTGATTAAGTACAAAATATTGAAAGCTGAAGTAGAAAATAACGTATACTTACAATCTTTCGTCGATGCTCACTAACTGGAATGCTGCCGCCAGCATATGACGGTCCATCCATGTGGGACCTATTTAATTTATTTTGCTCACTTTGCTTCAAAAATCTTTCGTCGGTGGCCCACTTGTCAAATAACTGGCCTGCAACCTCAGGCTGAATCCAATTTTTTTTTCCTTTTTCATGCCTCAATTTATATAATTTATCAGACAGCCACTTGCTTCCCTTGAAGTTATAAGCCTTCTTTAAATTTGGTAGATGCTCGGGCAAGCAGCTAAACTTTCCCTGAAAAACAATACTAAACAATTAGTGCTCTAAATTATACAAGTAGTTAATCAATTTGCATTTTGATGATAATAAAAAATTAATAACCATAAATCACATAACTTACCAATAACTCAGTGAACCAAACATCTCGCTTGCTCTGAGGAATCGCTTTCCATGTGGCCCAAGGTTGATCAAAATTACGAAATATTTGCTCGGCCATGAAATCCGCCACCGGCTTATAAGGATCAAACCTGAAAAAAAAGAGAATGTTGCAAATAGTAGCATACAAACTAAAGGTAAAAAATCATAACATTACATGACTTACTCGGTGCTCCCTACAGGACGGATCCACATCTTCCTTGTCGCAAGATCAATGGATCCTCAGACTGGGTCGTTGGAGGAACTAGCTTGCCCGCCCTGGCTATGAGGCGATGCAGTGTACTGAAAGAATAAGTATATTGAAAATGTAGAACATAGATGTTTTAACAAAATATATGTAAATCAGTCAGAAATCATAAACTGAACCTGCTCTGCCTGATGGTGTGGTGGATATGTATAAGTGAAAGGTTCACCTATATCGCCCATAACAGAGTCAGTAGTAGGCGGTGAAGATGAAAAATAAAGAGGCGGAAGCTCCGGGGAAGAGCTAAGCCCTCTGACTACATGGGGGGTAGATGATGTCGGCCTACCCCCTCTGATAGGATGGGCTCGGCCACTACCTCTACTATATCCACTACCTGAATGGCCTCCTGGATGCTCCATTTCTGAACACTTATAAACATGATGTCAATATATATATAATTATAAGAAAGTTACTTAACACAATAATAACTAAGCAACGGAGTATCAAATATAATAGATCGTCATAAATAACTAACTTAAATCAATCGGACGATTCATGTTCTTCCTCTGACGTCTTATAATCGTCGAATTCAGATTCAGTACTAGAGTAACCCACTTGTTCCTCATCGTCTGATTCCGCATTCTCAATTTGGATAGGAATCAGCTCTAAGTCTCCAGTGGAATCAAAGACATTGCAAGGTACATCTTCCTCGACATTACTTACGGCAAGTACATGTTCCACATCTGCTTGGAAGGGTTCAGTCATATCGTCATTCGTTTCTGACTCTTTTGAAGTAGGTATAATATTTCGTGCTTTGGTTTTGATAACTCCCACCCACTCTTGACGGGATGTAGGGTAATATGTAAAGTAAACTTGTTCTGCCTGTTGAGCAAGAATGAATGGGTCATAACTAACTGCATATCTCCATGACCAATCGATCTCAACATTTCCATATTTGTCCACCTTTGTACCACGCGGACTGTTATCAAGCCACTCACATTTAAATAGAATCACTGACTTGTCCCACTTGTAATCCAGCTGAATTATATCAATTAACTTGCCGTAGTAGTCGCACTCCACCCCGTCAACTTGGCCACCTCGACAACATACACCGTAATTGCATGTTTCCGTATTTCCGTCAGCATCAACAGTTACAAACCGATACCCATTGATTACATATTTTTTGATCCTGGTAACAGCTGTTGCAGACCCGTAAGCTAAACTCCATACAACATCATGGGGAGCTGACGCATAAGCTGAACTCCATGTTTTTTGCTCGAAGTTGTCTCGTAACCAATGAGGAAATTTAGCCTTCATGAATTCATCGAGGTCGGAATCCGAGATTAAAGGATTTATTGATCGGACCCATTGTGAGAAGTATCTGTAACAAAAAGAAAGAAATTAATACTTTAAACCGTAGCAGTTACTGAAAAGATGAAATCTTACTTTAAGTACGGGGCGGCCTCTTCACAGTTGTTTAGAATGTACCACTCCGCTACTTTCTTATCGCTTCCTTCCAGAGTTGACCTACAATTTGTTCGAATGACCCGGCCAGGATAATTAAATATTGATATTTGACCACTCGTCTCATCGCCATCATCGTTGCGAGGTACCCCCCTCCATCTTGATATAACTTCAGGGGGATAATAGTATGAGCCAAATTTGGTGGCCTCTTCGACCAGATACGCTTCTGCAATAGATCCTTCAACGTATCTTGTATTTTTGATCTTATATTTCAGTGTGCGTAAAAACCTTCAACGGATAATTAGAGAGTATTTATAACCTATGTCACAGTGTGTTTGAATTAATCACAGCGAAAACAAATATATATTACCTTTCAAACGGATACATCCACCTATATTGTTGCGGACCTCCTACCCTTGCTTCGTACGCCAGGTGAACGGGCAAATGTTCCATTGAGTCAAAGAAGCTAGGAGGAAACACCATCTCTAACTTGCATAGCATTTTTGGCACACTCTCCTCCAACTGCCGTAACTTGTCGACATTAAGTTTAGAAGCACAAATTGTTGTAAAGAAGAAGGAAAACTCTGTCAGAGTATCTAATACATGCTTCGGTAGTGCCTTGAAGGCCCACGGCAATAATCTCTGAAAGAAAACGTGACAATCATGACTCTTCATATCGCGTAACTTCACCTCGTTCAAGTCCACACATCTTGAGAAATTTGATGCATAACCGTCCGGTAGATTCACACTATTAACCCACTTCAACAATTCTAAATTCTGCTCTTTGTTCAAGGTGTACGGCGCCCTAGGTTTGGAAATCCGACCCGTGGCAGTCTCTACCAAATGCAAAGAAGGCCTTCTACAAATCTGTTGTATGTCAAGTCTTGCATTGATTGTATCCTTTGTTTTACCCTTGGTGTCCATGACGGTGTACAGAATATTACAAAACACATTCCTCTCAATATGCATGACATCGAGGTTGTGTCTTAACAATTGATCTTTCCAATATGGTAGCTCCCAAAAGATGCTGCGTTTGTTCCAATGATGTTGAACGCCATATCCCTCAGGCTCACTGTAAGCAGCTCCTTCTTCAACACTTTGAATGTGCTTCACCCTCTCCCATATTTCTTGCCCACTTAAACGACGAGGTTTAGCTGATCGTTCAACCACATTCCTGCTGAAGTCTTTTTTGTTTCTTCTAAACGGATGATCGAGGGGTAGGAATCGCCGGTGCCGATCAAACCAAGATACCTTGCGACTGTATGGCAGGCTAAACCCCATGTTCTGTTCAAGACATATCGGACATGCAAGCTTCCCCGATGTTTGCCATCCGCTCAACATCCCATATGCAGGGAAATCATTTATCGTCCACATTAAGGCAGCACGCAGGATGAAATTCTGACTCAATGATACATCATACGTAAGAACCCCCTCACTCCACAACATCTTCAACTCGTCTATCAAAGGCCTGAGGTACACATCTATTTTCTTTTTTGGGTTGGATGGCCCAGGGATTAACGCGTTGAGGAACAAAAACTCTCTTCTCATACACATGGATGGTGGGAGGTTGTACGGAGTCACAATCACAAGCCAACTGGAATAAACCCTGCCGGTTTGGTTGAAAGGAGCAAACCCATCTGAGCATAAACCAAGACGGACATTACGGGGATCGGCTGCAAATGATGGATTCGCCTCGTCAAATTTCAGCCAAGCTTCGGCATTAGATGGATGCGTGACAAATTTTTCATCCCTATGATGCTCTCGGTGCCATCTCATGTGAGCAGCAGTTTGTTCTGACGAATACAATCTCTGAAGTCTGGGCATGAGGGGAAAGTACCACATCTTGCTTAATGGTTGAGTGGTTGTTTTCCCTTTAATCTTCTTGTACCTATCATGTGAACAAAATTTACAAGTACTCCGCTCAGCATCATCCTTGTAATAGAGCATACATCCGTTGGGGCAGCAATGGATTTTTTCACAACTAAGCCCGAGCTCTTTCACCTTTTTCTTTGCTTGGTAAAAATCTTTCGGCAAATTATTGTCATTGGGAGCAACCTTACTCATGATCTGCATCATTTGATTGTAATTCTTCTCGCTCATATGGTGATCAGTCTTCAAGCTTAATGTTGCTAGGGTAGCCGATAGCGAAGAATATTCACTATTTTCAATGTGTTCGCAACCTTCCCATAAAGGACGTTGGGCATCTTGAAGCATTTGATAGAACCTACGGGCCTCCGGATTAGGATCCTCTCCCATGTGTGATGGTTGATTATGCATACCGGTCTCCTCTTCCATGCATGAAGGTCCAGCATGAGTCACGGGATCAAAATATTGGCCGATCGACGGTCCAGCCGCATCCATCACCAACTGCTGATATTGATTAAGGTTGACTCGATGAGTACTGTCTCCGTAATAACCACTTGGTGTCTGTTGGACTTCCCCGTGATGCACCCAACATTCATAATCCCTCATGAATCCTTTTCTACACAAATGGATTCTGACGGTTCCCGCGTCATGAAATTCGAAACACCTACATCTCACACACGGACAACTGATCGAGGTACTTGAATTAGTTGTGTGTGCCAAAGCAAATTGGATGAACTCTTCCAAACCGTCTAAGAATACTCGAGTAAGTCGTTTTTTCTGAGTTAGACGATTGTACATCCAACTCCTATCACGATCGCCTTCCATACTTCCCCAACCCAACCTTGCACGATAATTCTTGGAACATAATACAATAATACCAACTAATTAATTCAGCTACTAACCTAAGTGACAAATACAACTGGCCACTTAACAAATTCTCTCCATAATTTTTTAATTTTTTTCCTCTTATTTGTGTCAAACTTACAAATTATATCTACAAATATTTCTCCTATAATTATAAAGTGATAGATAACATAAACATTAAATTTTTTATTTTTTTTATATTAAAACTAAGTTGATAATTTGACACTGAATACCTGCAAAATTCCCAAAGAATAAAATATTGTATTCACTCTTATTAATGATTTCAGGTTTAAGTTGATTAGGATCTAATAGTTAAATCACTTAATTAGTAGATTAAAGACAAAACATCTAAATATATATAAACTAAATGATTTTTTTTTATTGTTGTTAAAAATATAAATCTAGTAACAATTATACACAAATTGTTATTCTAATGTAATTCTTAAATATATTAACATTTATGTGTTAACAATTATACACGAATATACCAATTAACATAAAAATGTTATACCACATAAAATAAATTTATTGTATAAGTTATTAATTTATTTATTTTTCAAAAAATTATAAATATATGAATGTCTTATATTACATCCAATAGTACTCATTAATTTATCTTTAAATTCACATAGAATTATATTACATTTTTTCTTTAAACTCATGAATTTCCTCAAAATCATTACACAAGTAGTTCAAAGCTATAGTTAATTCAAATTGTTAACCTCTAAGATTTTATTTTTATCAATAAGTTATGAAAATATATTCAAGCAAAAACAAAATTAAAATAACAAAAATTTGATTTTAATATATTTTAAATTTAAATTATTAAAATTAATTCAGCATCATAATTTTTCATGTTCTAACAAAGAAATATTTATTAAATTCATATATCACAAAAGCATGCGTTTTAAAACATATTGATTAAAGCTAACATATTCAAAATAGCACTAATCATAATTTTTCATATACACAAATATATATATATATATATATATATATATATATATATAACAGTCAATTAATGGAAAAAAATTCGAGCAAAAAATAAATTAATGGCAAAAAAAAACGAATAATAAATCAATCCCAATAAAAAATGAAAATAGCACTAATCTTAATTAAAGCAAACATATTGATTATCACATGCAATATTGATGAATGACTATAGAATTTCAGGAAATGTCAAAGAGGAGAAAAAACGCATACCTCTTGAAGGATATCTTGGAATGGAGAAAGAAGAGCAAGGACGGCTCACCAGGATGCTTGGACTGAACGTTGGCGGTGGAGGCTAGGACGGAACAAGACGCAAGAGAGGAAGAAGAAAGGAGCAAAGACGCAGAGAGATACTCTGGGGACGGAGCAAGACGAGAAAAGAGCAAGATGCGAGAGGAAGGCGGCACGAATGAAGAAGAAGAAGGAGCACGAATGAAAATGAAGAAGGAGGGTGGGGGTATATTTGCGGCGGAATTAGATCTTCCGCCGCAAATTTGCGGCGGAAGATCTAATTCCGCCGCAAATCTGCGGCGGAAAATCGCGTTCCACCGCAAAATTTTGCGGCGGAACGGCCTATTCCACCGCAAAGTGTCGGCGGGACACAGTCCCGCCGACAATTTGCGGCGGAACACCCGTTCCACCGCAAAATTTTGCTGCGGAACGGGGACGCTTCTGCCGCAGATTGTCGGCGGGACTGTGTCTCGCCGACAATTTGCGGCGGCACACGGGCGCGCCGCCGCAAAACGCGGGCCGCCGCAATTTGCGGCGGCCTACGCCGTGCCGCCGCAAATTGCGGCGTCCCGGGGGACGCCGCCGCAAATTGCGGCGGCTACTGGGTCGCCCGCCGCAAATTGCGGCGGCCACTGGGTCGCCTACCGCAAATTGCGGCGGCGCGACAATGTGCCGCTGCAAATTTGCGGCGGCCCTCGGTTCCGCCGCAAAAATGTGCGGCGGAACCCCCGGTGCCGCCGCAAATTTGTGGCGGCAGGTTTCTTCCGCCGCAAATTTGCGGCGGAATTTTTATTCCTCCGCAAATTTGCGGCGGGGAAACATTTTCCGTCGCAAATTTTCTAATTTGCGACGGATTTAATATTCCTTCGCTATTTGGGACAAATTTGCGATGGAATTTTATTCCCTCGCAAATTCCGTCGCAAAATGACTATTTTCTAGTAGTGATAGCTAATGGCGTCCCTCTCAATCAACAAATACTTGGATTAATCTGCCACATATATCTAAATAAAATCAAAATCAACTAGATTACATGATGCAAGGTGATGATATCATTAGATTAATAATTTTTTTTATTTTTATGTTGATGACAAATGAGTTTTTCTCATCCTTTAAAAAAAAACTTAATTTTTTTTTATTTTATGGAAACTTATATATGTTGATTAATCAGCAATCACATAGTTATGATTATAGAAATGTAGTGTTGGTTGTTAAGAAAACCCATTATAATACTCTAAAGGTATAACTAAAACCCATTATAATACTCTAAAGGTATAACTGTTCATGAAAAAGTTATTTTAAATAACATTAGATTATTTAAGTTATGTTGGTTCGATTCATGAATCTAACATATAGTTATGATTTTTAATTGAGAAGGTGTTGCTTTAAGAGACACCACTTCCAGGGGCGGACCTAGGAATTGAATTGACGGGAGGTGAAAATAAAAAATGCTACATCATAAATAAAATACTTGAAATATGATATAGGTCTCATATACAAAAAAATTGAAAGAAGTCTATTATATTACTTCACTTGACTTTTACTCTATGTGTTTTTATATTGTTAAACTTATCTATAATTGAATCCATAATAATCACCTATAAAGAACACGAATTATTTCATGAGCAATATGATTTTATAAATATTATTAATAACAAAAATAAATTGATTAAAATTAACTAATAGTCATCATCTATATTCACATAGCTATCTTTTAACAAAACTCAAAATTTGACCAAAATCCTAACCCTAAAATATTCTCTAGTCAATATAAAAGTAATATTATTAGAAAGATAAAATCATGTATAATAAATTTTATGAAGGAAATTTAAGAAAAAGAAGTGATTTTAAGTATCTTATTGATTCTCAAAATCTGTTATAAGCTGTTAAAAAAAATGGCGGATGAGCCGCAAGCAAGAGGAAGAAAAGAGTAAGATGATTTCGTAAAAATGCAAACAAATGGGGTTAGAGATATATTAAAGGCTGTGAATCCCACCCCTTTATTATTATATACTTTACTTTGTTTTTTAATATATATGAAAGCAAAGGAAGGTAAGAACTCAAAAGAACATACTACTTTAAGATCAACAATTTATTAACTTTGAGTTGTCTTTAAATTTTTTTTAAAAAAAAATTAGGGGGGGTAGGGGCCACCCCTAGCCCCCTCTGTGTCCCTGCCAGTGACCACTTCAATACATCACTTTATAGTCTATAAATACCCTAAATCATTACTTCATTTATGACATACAACATAATACAATATCAGCTGAAATCACACAAGAGATCAAACCATTGCATTTGTCCTTGAGTATAAATAAAAATAAAGTCAAATTATCACTTTGTAAAAGTTATTTTTGTCTTAACTTGATTGTGGGGAGTGCAACCTGTAATATCCCAAAATCCAGGTTCGAAAATCGTGTCAGTCGACACTTAATTTTACGAAAAACAACAGAGTTTGAGATGCTACAGCTTAGAGTACTGCGGAAATAGATAGTGTGCGCTAAGATCCGGACAACGAGTATCTGATAAAAATGCCCAGACATATGATGATACCCGACATAAGCTGATATATTAAATATCCCGAAGGAATATTCATATGATACAATTTACAGAGATTTAAATACATTTCTCTGATAAAGAACTAGACCTAATATCAGTTATTCAGTCAATTTGGCCAGGTCGGTGTTCAATCCAATGGGAGTCTCACCAACTCTATGGCGACTTGTGACAACCCACTGATGAATCCTTCCTTAGTTTAAGCACCAAATAGACCGATATAACTTTGTTAAATTCATGCCAGACTACCCTGCTCGTCATGCCTCTACCGACCTTCATCTTTGACTGCTGCCTCTATACAGCTCTACCCACCGGCACTTTCTCTATCCCGATTTCTTTCCTATACTATTCATTAAGACTGAGGTCCAATGTCCATTGGACCTCAGGTAACGGTTAACCTCATGCTTATGTAAACAGTATATGACAGATATCACAATGATAAAATCACGTTTATAACTTTCAAAACCATATCAGCAAGTAACATAACACAGCCACTGCAATATATATGTTACCCAAGTCTGCACATAACCAGTGCCACGATGGCCTATCATGTCCTCAACGCTAGGAAAACTCAATCGTGTTATCAAGACTATAACCCGTATACAACTCAAATCCATGAGCAATTTCAAAACAGAGTATCAACATGTGAAAACAATTATCATATATAACTATACCATAAACATAAGCGTTAATGTTACAATACGCGTCCGTACCTTTTACCGCATAGTCGTCAAACATCCGACCTTTGATTCCGGCTTTGGACTTCCCGGATATCCTAGCATATCACCATATCACTTAGAATAACATTCTAAGAGATATTTCCACCTCTATTTACCATTCTACCCTTGATGGCCTTATTATTACAATTTTGCCCTTACATTTCTTCAAAAACGTAGTGCAGCATTTTCTGGGCAGATTTTTCGGTAACTTTGAAAAATCATAACTAATTCTAGAAAAATCATTTTGAGGTTAAACCAAAGCCAAAATTTCCCTTAACAAGTCTGTTTTTAATTAAAAATAACGGCTTCAACTCGTTCTAACCATATCATTCCCAGTTTCCACGTTTCCCAACACTGCCCAGAATTTCACCCAGAAAACATTGCCTAACTTCTGAGATTTTTAACTTTTCGAACAGAGCTTCAAACGACACAAACTCTATATATTTGGAAATCCCTAGATGTCTACTTTCACTATGAATTTTCTCAGAATTTTAGAACATCATATTCATCATAAGATACTGATGTTTTTACCCCTGACTCCAGAAAACACTAATTGCTGAAATTTTGCCAGAGCTTCGCTATTTTGATCATAATCTTCCAAAAATTTTTGCTATAGCTTCTTCTTCATCAAATTTTCGAAATAAATACATTGGAAACCATAAAAACATGAAAATAAAACTATATTTAGAAGATTGAAGATCAAAATAACATTTCTAGCATTTCTACTTCATAAACTAAGAACTTGAACTATGAACTAAAAACTCCTTTACCTCTTAAAGACCACTTGCCTTCTATTTTTCTGCAGCTCTTCCACACTCTCCCCTTCTCTCTAAATTTTCGAATTTAGCTTGTGAATTGGTGGGAAAAATGTGATGCCTATGCTATCTATTTATAGGCAAGCAAAGGAGTAACCCCCAAGCAATGCCCTTTGATCTTGGCTCTTGATTTTTACTTAGAGAGGAGGCATTCATCTTGGCCCTCCACCTCACCAAAACTGCCCTTCCTCTCTCTTTCTTTAGTTCTTTTGCTTTGTCCCCAATTAATCCCAATTAATCCCCAATTAATCCCAATTAACCCCCAAGCAATGCCCTTTGATCTTGGCTCTTGATTTTTACTTGGAGAGGAGGCATTCATCTTGGCCCTCCACCTCACCAAAACTGCCCTTCCTCTCTCTTTCTTTAGTTCTTTTGCTTTGTCCCCAATTAATCCCAAATCTTAATTTAGTTGGGTATAATCGGGTGTTCTTATTCCAGATCTAATTTCACTTTTGAAATCCTAATTTTATGACTATATTTATGGTGATTTTTAATTCTCAAAACACCTAGATATAAATCTTAAACGTATCCGAAAATAACTTCGAGAATAGCCAAATTAACGCTCATAATTCACTGATCTCAAATATGTATTTATTTTAAACACTTAGTTTCATTATTGCAAGTTATGATTTAATTGCTATAGGTTCTCATTTAATTTTATTTAATTAACAACAACTTGCTCATTAAACTAGACAACTTGCTCCCCAAGTCTTTGGAGCTTCTCCCATACACTTCTTGACTTATGTGTTTTGCATTTAAAATTATTCTTCCTCCCTTTTCTCTTAAAAATTCGTCCCCCTCCCCTTAATTTTAGTTATGCAATTATATTTTTAATGTTCTCACATGACTAAAGAAGGTAATTCTCCCATTGGTCTACTTAGATTTTGGATTCATGGTTAATACAATTTAATTCTTCCATTTATTTACCTTTAAACAAGAATTTTCGTCCCATAGAAATAAATTAGGAATATTTATTTTAAATCCCAATTTTAATTTCTAACATCATGTTTTAGGGGTTACTAGGCTTAACTACCAAAATTGACAAGGTTTCTAATTTAATTTTGATGATTAATAACTTCTTGTGTGCTAATTTTAGCTTCTAACTATCATTTGATCCTTAATTCAATTGATATTTCTTTAATTATGACCTTTATAAATCAACTATTAACTAATTTCAAAAATTAATAAAGTGTCTCAATTATTGCAATTTCAATTGCCCAATAATTGTTACTAATTTCCTCTAATCGATTTTACCATCCTCCGATGACTTTAAATTGTTAAAATGGCATAATTAAGATTATACTACATTATGATAATCTTAGGAGATTTTATGATCCTTAATAAGATTTAGAAATTTGGATTTGGATTTACTAGAATCCAAAGAAAATTCCCCTAATAATGATAATAAATTAGTTATAAATTTAAAGATAACATACTCTTCTATTTTAATAGATTTAGTTGCCTTTTTAGAATTTATCATAACATTCCCAGGGTATTTTGTAACCCATATCTTCACTCAGGTATTTTAGCTTTTTATTCCTCCTAATTTCATAAGAAATTACCTTCAGAAAATAAGATAATTATTTCACTTGTTCTGAGACCACATATTCACCTATTGTAATAGGTGTTATTTATCAAAATATAATATTTACATGTATTATGAAAATTGTGGTATTACACACTCAAGGTCTTCATTGTATCCTGTAGGAAATTCGCTTGTGAATCCAAATGACACCCTAAAAAATATGTATAAGTGGAGGTGAATTAAGCCCAAAGAAAAGTATTGCCAACAGCTTGAAGATATTGTGCACTACTTTCTCCATCATCTCTTATTCTTGTAATCCCCAGAGATCTAGCTCATCCAACGCATATTCAATTCATACATCATAAATTAGAATTCAAAGGTTGCTTTTAAATTCTCTAATTGTCAGTGCAAACATGTACTAATCAATAGAAATTCTTTTCTGGATGAAAACTAGAACACATTACTAAAAAAAAGTATACACAGAAATAATAAGAAATTACAAAAACAAAGAAAAAAACCTAAAAAACTAACCTCCCTAATATCCTTCAATATTCTCCTCCTCTACTTGGAAAGAGGAGGCGATGATAAAGATGCAAAAAAATTTGAAAAAACTTGTGAGAGTATTTAGCTAATTTTTGAGTCATTACTTATCAAGCTCCCACATCTTTATGACAGGAAAAGAAAAAAGGTAGCCACCAAAAAAAAAAAATTGAGAAGACTGCCACATACATTTATGGCATATAAATAATAAAGGGTTAAGATTCAGATTGGCCAACGAAGTGTTACGCAAATAGCATCTAGCACAAAAATGTTTTAGAGGGACCAAAAATACAAATGAACAATTGAAAACGGGGAAAAAAATACCAATGAACAATGTAAAATAGGAAAATAACATAATGCAGTAAATTCAACTTAATGTCGTTAGTCAATCTGCCATTGGTTGATAGATCTATCTCGAATTCAAGCTCATCCACGATGGTCATAAAGGAGAAGGATGAACGAGCTACGATGTTGTCGCCAGCGCCATCAGCATATCCTTTCCTCAGACCCACTCCATAGAAAATCAAAATAGACAGGAAATAAAATTTAAGAATGAACAAGCTTGTATGTTCCAAGGAAGAAGACAATGAAAAGTGAAGTCGCTCTATATTTGAGATATTTCCACCATTTTAGTATTCAGCATAGCTTCCAAAAAATGCCACGTGCCTCTGTTCTACTTCCACTCTTCCTCTTCAAAAACGATTGCTAATGATCGTAATAAAGGCAAGAGTCGCTGGTGATGAAAGTAATACTTTGTTGGCCAATTTTCACCTTTATTGGTTTTTTTTTCTATTCTCAAATTGTTCATTTGTATTTTTAGTCTCTCTAAAACATTTTGTGTGCTCTTTGCGTAACACTTCGTTGGCCAATTTGCACCTTAACTCAATAATAAAATGTTCACAATCAGGCATGATAATAATATAAAATATAAATCATAATGACAATACTATGCTTCAATATTTCAATAATAAAAAAGAAAAAAAATTACATTGCTAATAAATTAATAAACCATAGTTAGCTAATTGCCAAATTTGATCAATATTAGATATGAAACTTCCGACCAAGTTATAATACTTGGTTGTATTGATGAAAATTAAATAACTTTTTTTCAAATGACTTCTTCTAATTTATAAAAAATATATATATATATATTATAGTTATGATATACGTTAAATGATTTAAAATTTTTATTATTTAGAAATGCGACTTGTAGGTGTTAAATAATTTTCCTTAATATATTTTATACATCAATTTGTACATATGAGTTACGTGTATTACATAACCTACCCGGTATAATTCCATTTGGAAGTAGCAGCTGATTTGGATCAATACGGCTAATTGAACAATTTTTGAACTTTAGTTGTGCTGTCCTTTTCTAATTGAGCAGTTGTTCAATTTTCCCAAATGCGCATTTTTGACGTTTTAAACGTGACAATTAACAAAAAGGAATTAGTCAAACAATCTAACGTTGACACCGTCCATTTACTATTACACACACACACACACAAATTCCTAAAGTCCCCTAATACTAAATACTCTTTTTATTAAGAAAAATTTATAGTTCTACTCTTAAAGTTTTTGGTTGAATATACATAATCACCCTGAATTTTTATGTAAGTAAATTACATCCCTAACTTCTAAAAATTTACAATAAACCTTCTTCAATTTTTACATTTATTTTGTTCATTATTAATTTGCAAATGGCTTTTGTGTATATACCTCAAAGTTTGAAGGGATTATATGCATATAAAAATAAAGTTTAAGAGGATATAAAATTGACTACTTTTAAGTTAATTATTTGCGTAGATTTAATAGTCTAGGATGTTTACTAATTGTAAAGGTGTAAAGGTTAATTATATCCATTGTAAAGGAGTACTTACATATGATATATTAGTTCAAAGGATTTTGTGCAATTTAGCTATATATAACTTTATAATGTTCGAGGATAAATAATGGTAAATATCTTTTGACTTGTAAATTTGAGCTATTTTAATAATGAATGTTCATATTTTAACTTGTAAATTTGCGTTATATATATAAGTTGTAAACTTGGGTTCTAAAAAATTAAATAACTTTTGATGTTGGACTTTGAGAATAAATTTCCCGTTTTCTTCTCATTTTGCGGTCTTCCATCCTCCCTCTAGTGTGTGTGTGTGTGTTTTTTTTCTTTTTTGTATTTTAGGTTACTCAGTATGTGGAGCTGCCTTATCGAATGTCTAAAGCTCAAGTCAAATGAGAATTAAACAAGATTTCTACTTAAATTTGAACAAATACTAGTTATTGGGTGTAAATGGAAGAAATCACCAAGAGAGGATAAATTGAGGATTTTTAAAAAAATTCAAAAACACCCAAGTTTTAGATCGAAAACAAAGTATAACAAAGCAAGGGAAGAAAAAGCTAGACACAAAAGATTTATACTGGTTCGGTCCTAACCTTGACCTACGTTTAGTCCCCAAATATCTTCTGGGTTTTTCAACTATCTCAAAATTCTTTAATTACAACAATGTAACTCTCAAGTAATCCTAATCACCTAGGACTTGCTCCCTTTTACACTATGTAATCAAATAACTCAACTCACAGGTTCCACAACCTTAAGTTCTCTCAAACAAGTAATCAAATGATTTTCAAAACAAGACTCTCAAAAAGAGCAGATATAGATAAACACTGAAGTTCAAATACTGTAGAATGCACAATAAAGACTCAAATCGAAAAATGTAATCAGTTATAATTCTGTGTGTTATTGCTATGAGTCTTCCTGGGTATTTATAGTTTAATCAAAGGAACTGGCCATTGCATTTTCTTCTCTTGATTCTTCAATGTTCAGCTTCATATCTGGAACATGACAGTTGCATATATTTCTCTATTTCTTCAATTCTTAGTTGGAATCCTGGATTTAGTTGATGCATATGGTCTTCTAGAATTCTTGTTGTTCCATAAACTATATTTGACCGTTGGAGAGTGATCTGAACGATCTATAACGGCCTGAGCTGAACCATTGGGATAGAAGAGAAATTTCAGGCTTGTTCTTGGTTCTTCATTAATTGCATTTAACCTAGATTTCACCTTGATCCTTGCTGAATTCATCTGAAACTCGTGAGTATATCGATCAAGTGTATATATATGATGATTTGAAACTTAAAATGAGAGTAAATTAATTCATAAGTTTGAATCAGACAGATAGAAGACGTTGTCTGTGAAATAGAGATCCGTTAGGCTCGATTTTAAACTATGTAGGCTCAAGTCTAATTGTGTTGCAAACTTTGATGGCTCTCTCTGTCTGAGCCAAACTCGAGTTTATAAGTTTTAGGCTCGAGTTTGCATCAGTCAAACATATTTGAAAACCTTTCAATCAGAGATAAGCTTGACTCCATATAATCATGCTTGAGTTTATATTTGAGAAAGATTTTGAATGCTCTCAGTAAGGGACAAACTCAAGTTTAACTTCATAGGCTCGAGTTTGTTCACATGAAAAAATTGTTGGAGAGCTCTCTATAAGACTTAAGCTTGAGTTAAAGAAGACATGCTCGAGTTTAACAATATATAAAATGGCAACATGCTCTCTGTAAGGCATAGGCTCGAGTTTATCATGACAACCTCAAGTTTAGTTTAACTAAGAACAACCAACTTGTTTTGCTCTCTATAATCCATAGACTCGAGTTTAACATAATAGGCTCGAGTTTTCCTAAGTTCAAAACACTTGTCTTGCTTTCCATTAAGTATAAACTCGAGTTTAACAAATTCAGGCTCAAGTTTAACTTATATTTCAAGGATTTGAACTTTAGCAACAAAGAACAATTTCTTAGTTTACAATTGTCAGTTATCATCAAAGCACATAGAGAACTAACATTGGGGTCATATTCCATAATATTTCGAATTGCTATAGTTGTAAGATGTAGTTCAGAGTAAGAGTTTAAACTTGAAAGAAACATAACATGGTGTGAAAACAAAAATTTGTGTTGTGTTGTGCGGTGTGTGAGTGAAAAGTTTAATACCCTCTTGTGCTAAAAATAGTGAAAAGGAAAACTGTGATGGAAGGAGAAGCTAAATACAATGTGAGAATGTAAGAAAAAAAACGTGAAGAGTTATTTACATATATAAAGTACATTAGAAAGCTATGTGAACAAGACAAGGTTAAAGATGCATAGATCTTGCTAGTAAGTGGTGAAGATGAAAGTTCAAGAACAGAGTATAAAAGATAAGTGAAGAAAAGCTAGACATAATAAAATTTATTGGTTCAAGAACATATACCTTCTGGGATTTTCAACTATTTTAATAAACTTTGATTACAACAATGTAACTCTCAAGCAATCATAACAGTTAGGACTTGCTCCCCCTTACACTTTGCAATCAAATAACCCAACTCACAGGTTCCACAACCTTGAGTTCTCTCAAAAGAATAATCAAATGATTTTCAAAACAAACTCTCTTAAAAAGCATGTATGAATAAAAACTAAAATTGAAATACAATAGTATGCACACCAAAGCATGCAAGAATATAATCAATTGTAATTGTTTGTTGTTGTGCTATTGTTATTGTTTGATCTTCAAGTCTTCCTGGGTATTTATAGTCAACCAGAGAAATTAGTCGTTGCATTTTGTTCTCTCTGATTCTTCAATGTCCAACTTGATGTCTAGAATATGACAGTTGCATGTTTTTTCTCTATTTCTTCAATATTTAGCTGCAAATCTGGAATAGAGTTGTTGCAGATGATTTTCCAGCATTCTTGTCATTCCATAAACTTCATTTGATCGTTGGAAAGTGATCTGGATGATCTATAATGGTTTGAGCTAAGCCATTGGGATAGAGAAGAAAGTTCAGGCTTGTTTTTGGTTCTTCATTAGTTGTCTTTAACCCAGATTTGATTTCACCTTGATCCATGCTAAATTTATCTAAAACTCTTGAGCAAACCGATTAAGTATAATAGGGAATAATATAAAGTGAAATTATGAAGCATATAAATCAAATAAGATCATATCACAGATTTCAGAAATCAGAGTTTCAAGTTGTCCGACGAAAACTCGAGTTTATTCAAACAAAATATAGTTTGGGAGTTTAGCATAGGAGCTAAACCACAGTTTAGAAATTTAAACTGGAGTTTGGTTCATCCAAGAAATGACCATCACAATTTGAGCTTTGAAACACATTTTGAAATAGTGGCAAACTCAAGTTAGTAAGTGACAAACTCAAGTTTGTCTTTTGGAAAGACAAAACATGTTTAAGTCCACAAATTATCAAACCGCAGTTTGTAAATACAAACTAGAGTTTTTTTTTAGTTCTCTTCCTGAATCAAACTTTACATTCTTAAACTCAAGTTTTCTAAGTTTATAGAAAACGTTGATAGCTCTTTGCAAATGACAAACTGGAGTTTACAAATGCAAACCGTAGTTTGTTTTAAACATGAAATCTTTGAAAGCTCTCTGCTTGATTCAAACTCGAGTTTGTAAACTTAAACTCAAGTTTTCTCAAAACATATAAAACTTTATATAGACATTAGCTGAGAGCAAACCGTGATTTAGAATATCAAACTATGGTTTGCTTGTCTTCAAAATATTGAAGTGACTCTATCTAACACAAACTCGAGTTTACTAATACAAACTCGAGTTTGTTTTAGGTTGAAAAACTTTGAGTGCTCTCTATTTGACATAAATTGTAGTTTGTAAATGCAAACCGCAGTTTGCTTTAAGTTCATAAAAATTGAACTACTCTCTGTCAAGTCCAAACTCGAGTTTGCCTTTGACAGTAAGATTTTCAACTTACCAAAAACAAATTTCACTTTGTGTTTACAATTGTCAGTTATCATCAAAACACATAGAGAACTAACATTCCCAAGGCAATAATGTGTGTGTGTCTGTGTGTCTATATATATATATATATATATATATATATATATATATAGACACACAGTAAGCTTTTCCCTCTAGATATATGCAGCAAGCAGCAAGTTCATGGCAGCAACTAATATACTCACGACGTGCTTCATATATACACATATATATAAGCATGATAGCATATTTCTCCTATCTCTTTTATATATTCAGCACTAGTATGAATGATAGGAAGTTTAGTTTTTATTTTCTCTCATTTATATATGTGCAGTCATGGCATGTAGCAGCTATTTTGTGTGTGTGTGTACATTGGCATGGCATGCATCAGGTAATATTTATATATGTACATATACACGCCACCTATATATATATATATATATATATATATATATATATATATATAAGAACCAACAAAACAGATCATAAAAACCTAGACACAATCCCTCTGTTTTTTGTTTTTTGTTTTAGCTATAGTGACTTTGCTTCTTAAAGCTTATTACTCATGTGTTTACGTTGGGAATTTGACAGAAGCTAGAGGGAGAGAAGACCCATTATTTACCTTCACTGATCAAGCTGGGATGATGAGAAATAGCTTGCTACTCCACTCCCTATTCCCAACATAATGAGTAGAGAACAGTTTTTTTAAAGCTCTCTCTCTCTCTCTCTCTCTATCAGCTTCTTGGGTGAAGAATGAACAAGAATGAAGGAAGTAATATATAAGTACCTAAGGTCCTAACCAAGACGCGAGAATAGACTGATGGAGTAACTGGTGTTAACACTGGGCTTGAGATGCATGGAGGAGGATCTAAAGAAGCATGGCGCCACTTGTTGTTTTTTCTTGTTCTTGCACTGCTGCTGGATCTCCTTCTGTACTTACGTGTTTGGCGTGATCTAGTTTTTCTTTCTGTGTTTATGTGATTGACACTGAGGTTTCTTGCTGATGTGTTGTGATGGGGCTAAGGGAATAAGGAATGGGTTGCATGAATATTGGGTTGAGTATATGGGCCAACTGGTTCTGCACGTCTGGGTTAGAGAAATAGCGCGCGCGCACACACACACATGTATGTATGTATGTATGTATGTATATACATATATATATGTATGTATATATGTATATACATTAACATATATGTATATACATTATGGAATGGGTTGCATGAATTGGGTCGAGTATATGGGTTTTCCCTGCCTGTTAATCACGTGTTAGCTAAGGAGAGGAGAGTGCAAACTTGAAATGGTGTATTAGGCTGAATGCATGAGATGATATATGGGCTTGTGCTTTATTGCTAATGGGCCATAATGAAAAATAGTGGACTGAGGGAGGATATATTGGGTCTGGAAATAGAAAATGAAGAATAGATTGGGTTATTGAGAAGCCTATTAAAATTAGGGTTAAGGTGCAATTTTGCCAATGAACTATTGGCTTAGGAGAAATTTCACCAATAAACTCTCTAATGGACTAAAATTATCAACAAACTATCGTTAATGGAGCAATTTCGCCAACTCCGTTAATTGAGCTTGACGCCGTTAATCTGCCTTCATGCAAAAATTACAGAATAGGACCCATATATTTATGAAACTATATTTAAGCCCCAAAAAATTTTAAAATTTTTATTTTAGTCCCTCCACGTACTTTATATGGAGGGACTAAAGTGAAAATTGTAAAAAAAATGGGGCAGCAAGATAATTTTCCAAGACTTTATGTTCTTTTCTATAATTTTTGCGAGTCATCCCTAACCCTCAAAATCTGCCGCTGGTTACAGGCCTTTTTTTCGGCGTTAGCCTGGCTTGTGGCCTATTAAGGAGGCCTGTAATTTTAAAAATTTTGTAAGCAACCTAACAAATCATAAGTCTCACCTCAAAACAAGCCTACTTTAAACAAAGTGAAAATAGACCTACTTTAAACAGGCCGAAAACAGACCTACATCTAACAACTTGTTTGAAGTAGGTCTATGTTTGGCCTGTTTAAAGTAATTATATTTTCTCCTTGTTTGAAGTAGACTTGTTTTGAGATGATGCCTGTGGTTTGTTAGGCTGGTTACAAAATTTTTAAAATTACAGGCCTCCTTAATAGGCCACAGGCCAAGTCAGGCTAAGGTTCAAAAAAAAGACTAGGGGCGGATTTTGGGGGTAGGGATGGCCCCACAAAAATTATAGAAAAGAACCAAAATTTTAGAAAATTATCTTCTGGCCCATAAAGTTTTTATAATTTTCACTTTAGTCCCTCCACATAAAATACGTGGAGGGACTAAAATAAAAAGTTTTAAATTTTTTGGGGCTTAAATATAGTTTTATAAACATCTGGGTCCTATTCTATAATTTTTGCATGAAGGCAAATTAACGGCGTTGGCGAAATTGCTCCATTAACAATAGTTTGTTGGTAATTTTGGTCCACTAGAGAGTTTATTGGCGAAAATGCTCCTTAGCCAATAGTTCATTGGCAAAATTGCACCTTAACCCTTAAAATTATCCTACTTTCCCCTTCAAAATTCTTATTTGCAATAAGGTCATTTGTTCATTTAATTACAATTATTGGATAAATACTAAAATAAATCCTTAATTTTCATGTAAGGATTTTTCTTTCCCAATCAATTTTTCCTAGGCCATAAAATATAAATTCTATAATTTTTCAGTCTAAATTATCCTTTACAAATATTTTTTGAACTTAATCTCTTCCTAAAATAAATTTAACGAAAAATAGGCCTTACTTTCCAATAATTAATACTATAATTACTTTAGCACAAATTTCACTAATTAATTTCTAACTAATATTACAATTTTCAAATCTCAAAATTTAGGATATTACAGTGTACATGTACATGTGTATGTAGTATGTACACACTAACATATATGTGTGTGTGTATAGTAATAGAGAAGAGTTTCCATTCAAGGTAGAATATTTGTCTAGTTGGGTCAACAAACATGGGTCAAATATAATTGAGGGGTAAGGGGTAATTTTACTTCAAAATTTGTCACCAAGGGACAATTATAATTGGAAGTTTTTTAAAGAGCTGTAATACCCTAAAAATCCTATTCAGCTTAGCCACTATATTTTGATAAGAAAATACCTATTAAAAATAGGTGAATACGTGGTCTCAAATTTTGGTAGTTTATTTTATGAAATTTTCTTCTAGAATTAAATAGACCAAAAACCTGAATTTTCAGATTTCATTTGGAGATCATAAAATATCCTAAGATTATCAAATAATCTTAATTATACCATTTGAACAATTAAAAATCATCAGAGGATGATGAAATCAATTAGAGGAAATTAGTAACAATTATTGAGCAATTGGAATTGCAATAATTGAGGTGCTTTAATAATTTTTGAAATTAGTTAATAATTAAATTATAAAGGTTATAATTAGGGAAATATCAATTAAATGAAAGACTAAATGAGATTTGGAAGCTAAGATTAGCATAAAAGGAGTTTTTAATCATCAAAATTAAATTAAAAACTTATCAAATTTTGGTGTTGTATTAATTTACATTAGTTGGCAATTTTTCCATAGAATTTAAGAGCCTAAGAATTAAATTAGTTGTGACCATGGAAAACACTATATTAGGGATTAAAATTTATAATTTAGCAAATTATTCCTAATTAATCTCAATGGGACAAAAATTCTTATTTAATGATGAACAAATAAATTATACAAATAGTTGAGAGAATTAAGATATATTAACCTTGAATCCTAAAATCTAATTGGACCAATGAGAGAACATTAAAAATATAATGATTTAATTAAAACTAAGGGTGGGGGGCGAAATTTTAAAGAAAAAAGGAAGAAGAAGAAATGATCACAAAGAAGAATTGGATAACTTGGTGAGCAAGTTAACTTTCTTAGGAAGCAAGTAATTGCTTAATTAGAGAAAGATTAGGAGAAAACCTATAGAAATTAAATCATAACTTGAGATTTTGAAGTTAACTATCCAAGATAAATACATATTTAGAATCAGGGAATTATGAGCTTCATCTTGGCTATTCCCAAAGATATTTTTGGTAACTTGTAAAATTCAAACATAAGCATTTTGGAAGATAAAAATCACCATAAATCTTGTCATAAAATTAGGATTTCAAAAGTGAAATTGGATTTTGAATCAAAGCACTAATTAACACTTAACCAAATTAAGTTTTGGGGATTAATTAAGTTGCTTAATGAGCAAGAAGAATGCTTGGTGACCAAGCAAACAAATTCTAGAAGAGGGGGGGGAGATTTTCGGTCAAGAGAGCATGAGAGGCCAAGATCATGCCTTTCCCACCAAGCAAAAATCCAATGGTTGAAGCAAAAGAAGAAATTACCAAACATGCCATCACAAATTAGTATAAATAGGGGGCTTGGTCTTCACAAATTTCTCACCAAATTCCCTAGCCAAAACCGAATTTTAGGGAGAGTAAGAGAGGAAGGAGCAGCTGGAGAAAAAGATTCAAGAAGTCTTCAAGAGGTATAAGAGTTTTTAGCTTTTAAGTTTAAATTCTTAGTTTATAAGTAGAAATGCTAGAAAAGTTATTTTAATCTTCAATCTTCCATCTACAGTTTTATTTTCATGTTTTTGAGTGTTCCATTGTCTTTATTTCGAAAATTTGATGAAGAAGAGGTTATATCAAAAGTTTTGGAAGATTAGGATCAAAATAGCGAAGCTCTGGCGAAAAACAATAAAATCTGAGTAAGCAATAAAGATGTTAGTATTTTATGATGAAGATGATATTCTAAAATTTTGGGAAAATTCATGATGAAAATAGACATATAGGGATTTCTAAATCTATAAAGAGTATGTCATTTGAAGCTCTGTGCAAAAAGATAAAAATCTTAGAAGTGTAAGATACATTTTCTGGGTGAAATTCTGGGCAATAGTTTGAATTCTGGAAACTGGGAATTTTCCAGGAGTTCTGGGTAAGTTATAGTATTTTTCCTTGAAAGTAGACATCTCAAGGATTCCGGGAAATTTTACGGATCCTTGGTTCGATTTTTCTAGAATTACTTATGATTTTTCAAAGTTAGGCGAAATTCTGCCCAGAAATTCTGCACCAGCGTTTTTCCGAAAATTGTGGGGAAATAATTGAAAATAAGTCCACTAAGGGTAAAAATGTCAAGTATGGCCAAGGTGTCTCTTGAAATATTGTCTGAGAATTAATTGAGATATTATTACCCTTTTAGGATAGACTGTGCACGAGTTCCGACAACGAACGTACCTAAAACCCGACAAACTCAGGTACGGACGCGTATTGTAACATTAACGCTTATGCTTATGGTATGGTTATATGTGAAAGTTGTTTTCACTTATTGATACTCTATTTTGAAAGTTGCTTATGATATATTGAATTGAATACGGGTTATAGTCTTGATAACTCCGTTGAGTTTTCCTAGCGCTGAGGACACGATAGGCCATCGTGGCACTGGTTATGTGCAAACTATGGGTAACATACATATTGCAGTGGCTGTGTCATGTTACTTGCTGATATGATTTTGAAAGTGATAGTAGTGAATTTATTATTATAATATCTGTCGTATACTGTTTACATAAGTATGAGGTTAACCGTTACCTGAGGTTCAATGGGAATTGAACCTCAGCCCTTGTTATAGCTTCAGGATCCCAGGGAGTCAGGTTCAAGGATAGGAGTAAGAAGCAGGCGTGAGGACCTTGCGGAGACGTTGTTTTTTTTAAATATAGATTGTGGTATATTGAACCCGTGGATGATTGTATAGTTAAATGTTCAGGTAGACACATTACATACAGTGTTATTCAGTTACTCTTTGTTTTAAATATTTTCAACTTTCGACTCTGTAAGGAAACGTTTATGAAAATGGGATGTTACAAGAGCCAATTTTACTATGTAAGTGTTATAAAAAAAAAAAAAAAGAGCATTCTTACCTTGATCGTTATCCCAATTCCTTTTAACCATTTGCTTACTAAATATATTGAATTGACCGTTTACATATCATCTATGTTATTTTTCTTGAAGTGCAAATTTGCTCCATAAGTTTTAAATATAATTTTGAAAAAAAAATGAATTAAATGACATATGGACTGGTGGAGCAAAGTTGC
This sequence comes from Acacia confusa, assembly GCA_037074495.1. Lineage (NCBI taxonomy): Eukaryota > Viridiplantae > Streptophyta > Magnoliopsida > Fabales > Fabaceae > Acacia > Acacia confusa. The sequence goes on along the minus strand of CM073504.1, from coordinate 20,385,068 downwards.
AGCTTAACAAAACTAACATGGATAATATATGAAAGCTCAGCATATTTAATAAACTAATAGTCAAAATTAACTAAGATAATGGCCAAGGAAAATTGCTCCATTTTTTTACACATTTAGGGCAAAATTGCCCTTGAAAAACTTTTGGAGAAAAATTACCCCTTGATTATAACTTTTAAGACAAAATTACCCCTAAACCCACTAATTAATCTAATAATTCTATCATCTTGCTAACAAATCACAATTAAACTATTATCAGATTTAATAAATAGGAGTAGTTATCATCATAATATTATTTACTCCATTCATAGAGTTTGAATTAAGGAAAGAGGATTCTCTCATTGGCTTAGTTTTCTATCATTCCTCATCATCACATTTATACCATTTATTAAGAAGAAGAGCTCATTTGGACCATTGATTGGGAATATGAGAAAAAAATTGAAGTAGTGATAACTTGATGACGTGGCTTATTTTTTACCTTTTATATTTGATTGAATAGACATAATTTTTTACCATTGATTGTGTGTACATATATACATACATATTTGTATGTATGTGTGTATCTTTTGGTCTGATTGGAAAAAAAAAATATAATAGAAAATAGAACTTAAAAGTGCTAGTTTGAAGAGCACAAAAAAAATCCTTGAAGTACTTTTTCTCAAACCAAAACAAAACTTATTTTACATATTTATTTTAAATACTATAAAATCATTTTTAAAAAGTGAAGTTCACCGAGTTACCTTTCGAAAAGTTCAATTTTCAACCAGACAATATCATATTCTTTTCACTCAATCCTACTATTAATTGAATCCTCTTACCTTTTAATTTTCTCTCTTGTTTGGCATACATTTAAGAAAGAATCACAAAAAAAATATTTTTGAAATTTCAAATACAGATTTTTTCCAAAAAAAAAATTGTGAATTGCTTATCAACTCACATAATTCTTTTAACAGTACATTTAAAGGGACGGTGAGAAAGATAATTAAGAAAGAAAGACAAAACATAATTTTTAATTTGTTGTTGTTAAGAGAACAAAATATATTTTTATGTACAACTAACTCATCAATATTATCTTTATTCATTAAATAATTTTTTTATTAAAAGTCAAGATATCAAATATAGGTGGATCTAACAACATAACAACATGAAGTGTTTTTTAGGTGTATTTGACACTATAAATTTTTTTTTTTTTTATGTGCATTCAATACCCTAAATTAAAGTACTTGTTCAGGTACATTCATCATCTAAAAGTATTTTTTTATGAAATTTCATGTTTAACAATTCAAATAATTTAGAGTGATGGGCACATCTAAAAAATATTTCAAGGCACTAAATGTACCAAAAAATAATTTAAGGTGCTAGTTGATGCCCTAAAAGATAATCGAGAGTGTTGGATGTACTATAAAATAATTTAGAGTATAAATATACTTAAAAAAATACTTTATGATGCCAATGAACTTTAGCCCCTAAAAAAATTGTGTTAGTATGTTTTTATCATGCCTCTCTAAAACTCCCACTCAATAACACAATAAAATAAATATAAAAGGATTAAACTTAATTATTGAACACAATAAAAAAAATCCTATTAATCCTTTTGAAAAATACAACTAGTCCATGTTCTCCAACATATTTTCTACACCTTTCTATTTCATTTCAACTGTTCAGTAAATAAAATCAATTATTGAAACACCTATCAGTCAACAAAATAAAAGCTCGTGGCATACTATATGTTGCTTTGTTATTTAAATATACATATATGTAAGAGTGATATATATCACTCTTAATTACATATCGGAATGATCTTCCTAGACATACATGTTATCCTAGATGAAGATGAAGTTAGTTAACAATAGATGAGGTTATTTACATTACTACGCTCAAGAAAATATTAAAGCAAATAATATTTAGAAAAACATAAATAATCATAGCAAAATAATATATAATAAAATTATAGGAAAGGAGGTCATGTTATAACTATTAATACGGTGATTAACACGAATCTTCGCGAAGTTGGATTCTGACTAATGGGTCCCTCATGCTATACCTAATCTAGTCCTAATCCTTTAACATCACATTTTCGTCAAAAAGAAAGTAAAACGACAGCCATCATTTCATTACTTTAATACATAATTAATTATAGTAATTAATTATTAATCCATCCTTCAGTTGACGTGGTTTAGTTCAACCTACGGTCGTCCTTAAATAATCATTCTGGAATACTACTATCACAAAAAAAAAAAAAAAAAAAACTCAGTAAAATACCACACACACACACTACACACACATTCTAATATCAATATTCTTAGTTTTTGTGCACCCCATCATCCAATTGTAATAAAACATAAAGTCCCGTAAATGATATATTACCGAGATATAAAAAATAAAAAATAAAAAAAGAAGCAATAATATAATTAGTTATAGGATTAATGAACAAAAATACATAATATCGTTTCCTCGAAGAGCTACAAGTACAGTAAAAATATTTTACTTGTAGAAATAGCCACTAACATTACAAGGTAGCCCAAAAATACTATTTTCGTTAATTTAGAGTAACGGCCGTTAAGTTTGAATTTTAGAACTTGATACGTGACTTCTAACGCTTAGTCAGAAATAAGGGCGTTGTAACATCCCAAATTCCAGGTTTGAAAATCGTGTCGGTCGACACTTAGTTTCAAGAAAAACAACAGAGTTTAAGATGCTACAGCCTAGAGTACTGCAGAAATTGATAGCGTGCGCTAAGATCCGGACAGCGAGTATCTGATACAAAAATGCCCAGACATATGATGATGCCCGACATAAGCTGATATATTAAATATCCCAAAGGAATATTCATGTGATACAATTTACAGAGGTTAAATACAATCCTCTGATAAAGAAAGTTTTAAACTAAACCTATGACTTGAAACCTAACATCAATTAATTAAACAGATTGGCCAGGTAGGGGTCTATCATGGGGGCCTCACCGACTTATACGGCGACTGATTGGCTTCCCACATAAATTAACTCATCCTTAGACACCAAACTGTTCAGAGTAACTTTGTTAAATTCGAGCCAGAAGCTATGTCCTAGTAACTTCTACCGACCTTTGACTTTGACTGCTACCTCTTCACGGCTCTACCCACTGGCATCTTCTCTATCCCGGTTTCTTTCCTGTACTATTCATTAAGACTGAGGTCCAATGCCCATTAGACCTCAGGTAACGGTTAACCTCATGCTTATGCAAACAGTATATGACAGATTTCACAATGATAAAATCACATTTATAACTTTCAAAACCATATCAGCAAGTAACATAACACAGCCACTGCAATATGTATGTTACCCAAGTCTGCACATAACCAGTGCCACGATGGCCAATTGTGTCCTCAGCGCTAGGAAAACTCAACGGTCTTATCAAGACTATAACCCGTATACAACTCAAATCCATGAGCAATTTCTAAACAGAGTATCAACATGTGAAAACAATTATCATATATAACCATACCATAAGCATAAGCGTTAATGCTATAATACGCGTCCGTACCTAAGTTTGACAAGACTTTTGGGTACGTTTGTCGTCGGAACACGTGCACAGTCTATCCTAAAAGGGTAATATTGTCTCAATTAATTCTCAAACAATATTTCAAGACACACCTTGGCCATACTTGACATTTTTACCCTTGAAGGATTTATTTTCAATTATTTCCACCTAATTTTCGTAAAAAACGTTCATTCAGCATTTATGGGCAGATTTTCGCCTAAATTCGGAAAATCATAACTAATTCCAGAAAAATCGAAACTAGGATCCGTAAAATGTTCCGGAATCCTTGAGAAGTCTATTTTCAAGGAAAAATACTGGAACCTACCCAGAATTCATGGATAATTCCCAGTTTTAACATTTCAAACGGCTGCCCAGATTTTCGACCAGAAAACATCGCTTAACTTCTAAGATTTTTATCTTTTCGTGCAGAGCTTCAAATGACACAAACTCTATATATTTGGAAAGCCCTAGATGTCTACTTTTACCATGAATTTTCTCAGAATTTTAGAACATCATTTTCGTCATTAAATACTGACGTTTTTACCCCTGACTCCAGAAAACACTAATCAATAAAATTTTGTCAGAGCTTCACTATTTTAATCATAATCTTCCAAAATTTTTGCTATAGCTTCTTCTTCATCAAATTTTCGAAATAAAGCCATTGGAAACCATAAAAACATGAAAATAAAACTATATTTGGAAGATTGAAGATCAAAATAACATTTCTAGCATTTCTACTTCATAAATTAAGAATTTGAACTATGAACTAAAAACTCCCTTACCTCTTGAAGACCACTAGCCTCCTATTTTTCTGCAGCTCTTCCACACTCTCCCTTCCTCTTTAAATTTTCAGCCCTAGGCTTGTGAATTGGTGAGGAGAATGTGTTGGGAAGCCTTCTATTTATAGGAACAAATAGGAACAAATGAGTAGTCCCCAAGCAAACCTCCAATGATCTTAGCCCTTGATATTTTCTTGGAGAAAAAGTCTTAATCTCACCCCTACAACACATGCAAACCGTCCTTCCTCCCCCTACTCTCTTAAGTTTTGCTCCTCCCCTTAATTATCCCCAAATGCTAATTTAGTTGGGTGTAATCAGGTGTTCTGATTCAAAATCCAATTTCACTTTTGAAATCCTAATTTTGTGACTAGATTTATGGTGATTTTTAACCCTTGAAATTCTTAGGTATAAACTCTAAAAGTTTTCGAAAATAACTTTGGGCACAACCAAGTAGAAGCTCATAATTCACTGATCTCAAATACGTATTCATCCTCAACACTTAGTTTCAATATTGCAAGTTATGATTTAATTTCTATAGATTCTCATCTAATTTTATTTTAAATAAACAATTTCTTGCTCCCTAAGACATCTACTTGCTCCATAAGTTATTCCAATCTTCTTCCACACACTACTTGGTCTACTACACTCACATACTCACACAACTTCTAAACATATACACTCCTTCACCATACACACACATTTCGCCACACACATATATCACACATACTTGCCTTAGCTTCTTCCATACACTATTGACCATTTATGATTATCCCATGTGCTTTGTTTAATTGAATTTAGATAAAATGAGATTACTTCCTCCCTACTCCAAGTAAAAACCATCCCTTCCTTCTTGTTATTATTTATTCAATTACATTTTTAATGCTCTTACATTTTTAAGGAGAAAATTCTCTCATTAGTCCACTTAGATTTAGGATTTATGGTTAATATAATTTAATTCTTCCATTTATTTACCATTAAATAGAAATTTTTGTCTCATAGAAATAAATTAGGAATAATTATTTTAAATCCTAACTTTAATTTCCAACATCATGTTTTAGGGGTTACTAGGCTTAACCACCAAAATTGACAAAGTTTCTAGTTTAATTTTAATGATTGATAACTTCTTGTGTGCTAATTTTAGCTTCTAAATATCATTCGATCCTTAATTTAATTCATTTTTCCTTAATTATGACCTTTATAAATTAATTACTAGCTAATCTCAAAAATTACTAGAGCATCTCAATTATTGCAATTTCAATTGCCCAATAATTGTTACTAATTTTCTCTAATTGATTTTATCATCCTCCGATGTTTTTAATTGCTTAGAAAATGGTATAATTCCTAAAAATGATAATAAATCAACTAAAACGTTGGAGACAACATATTCTTCAATTTTAATAAATATTTTGTTGCCTCTTAGGATTTATCATAACATTCTCAGGGTATTTTATGACCCATAAATTCACTTAGGGATTTTTAGCTCTTTATTTACTCTAATTTCATGAGAAATCACCTTAAAAGATAAGGTAATTATTTTACTAGTTTTTAGACCACAAGTTCACCTATTGTAATAGGTGTCATTTATCAAAATTTAATATTTACATGTATTATGAAAATTTGGGTATTACAGGCGTGGAGGGTAAATGAGCAAACAGACCATTTGTCCTTTTTAAGAAGAGCCACTAGCACTATAAGTAAATGTTGGATGCAAAAATATCTATGAAGATTAAAAAATTTCTCTTAAATGTTGCTTTTGTTAACTTTCTCTACATTGATCATTTGGACTTATAATAATTTCAAAATAACCCTAAACTTTTGACTAAAAAAAGTGATGGTAAGGAGATCTAAAAACTTCTAACCAATCTTTTTCATCCCCCATTTTCTCTCACATTTCCCTCCATTCAAACATAGAGTACGAGTCAATGATAGTCTACCTATAGTTAAACTGGGTCAACCCAATCAACAATAATAACAAGCATTATCCTATTAGGTAGGGCTATCCTATTAGGTAGAGCAATCTAGTCATGATTAAAATAAAATAATCCAATTAAAAATATATAAAAAAATATTTATATACAACTTAACAAGAAGATATGGTGATGTGCTTTCTTTGGGACCTAAAATGTCTATGATAGAAAATGGACAAGAGAGGTTGCTCCCGTTATTTGCCTTTGACAATAATTATATCAAGCATTAACTAACAATCCATTTATTTAAAAGTCTAATGTCTAACTAATAATCAACACATCAAGCTATGGAGAAGTCTTTTTTAAATCTCCTTACCAAATCAATAAAATAGAAAATCATAATTAAAGCTCTAAATTTAATGAAATGCGTAAAACAAATTTTAAGATATTAAATTGTATTCAAGGAATAAAAAACTTGGATTTTGGTTTGACCAAATGGTTAATATAAAGGAGTCTGACAAAAGTGGTATTTAAGGGTCATTTTTTAAGGGTTAAGTAGCAATTTTATCTCAGAAATACACTCATGGGATCAATGTTGCCCTAAAAATTTTATCGGGCTCAATGCTGCCCCGAAAGTCTAAAAATATAGCAATTCCCTTCCACTAATGGTGAGACTAACAAATGTCTTCCATATAGGATTAGTTAACACATAGAATGCCAAGTTGGATAGCCATGTTGATACACTCAAGTGTGATGTGTGTACACTTGAGTGTGATGTCCTCCTCATTCACATTCACTTCCATACTCACTTATCAAACTCCATTCTGTTTGTACAAGCATCACCTTGAGCGGCGTTGGCGACGACGATAATGCCATGGCCATGTACGTGTCTCGCTTGTCCATAGAAAGTTTTGAAGAAGGTGACAATAATGATGGGGGAGAGAGAAGATGATGGTGAAGAAGGAAAAAGACTTAGACGCACAGATGACAAATCTTTCAATGGGGATGAGAGAAGGAGACACATCCGCCTGCCAAAACTTTTTTCGATAAGAGAGGATGAGATTTTTCTAATTATGTTGAGAGAATGAAAGGAGAAGACACGATTTTATTTAGAAATTTATGTGAGAATAGGAGATTTATGTGTAGGAATACTCATATTTTGAGTATGCATTGGAGTGCACTAAAAGTACACCCTCAAATTGAGTGTGCACACATTGCACACTCAATTTTAAGTGTGTATACTAGAGTGCACTGAACAAGTGTTCGCTTGTGCACACTCAAAATCAAGTATGCATGTTATGCACTAGAATAGTGTTCACTTGAGTGCATGACATGCACACTTGATTTTGAGTGTGTACATTAGAGTGTACTCTAGTACACACTTAAAATTGAGTGTGCAAGCACTGCATGCTCAATTTTTGAGCGTGCACACTCAATTTAGGTAGAAATGAGAGAATGACAGAGGCCTAGAGGTACGAAGGAAGAAAAAGAGAAAGACAAAGCTACAGAAAAGCAACTGTTCATCATCTTCTTTGTGAAAAAAAGGAGAGTTGGACGATCGGAAGGAGGGCTCTAATCAATGTTCCAATCTCCTTCTCTAGCGACGGGAGTTGGAGCCAAAGAGGGAGAGGCACGACTGTTCACAGAAAATATGATCACCATCTTCTCATTGGTTTCTTTCTCTGCAATTTTTTTTTTTCAGTTTTGAATCTTCTAGAGATTTTCACCCGAAACGAGAAGAGATAATTTTTACTAAATGATATAATTGAGATGGTTGATTTTCTACCTCATGGAACATTGTCGTTGTTTCCAATCTTGTGCTTGTCGGCGTCATGCTCATCGGCTCTGGATCTGATTTTGTTGTGACCGTCTATGGGAGGGAAGGTGGTGGTGGGTGGGAGCAACTATAGGTGATGGGGAAGGAAAAGCAGGTTAACCACTAAATCAAATTTTAGAAAAAAAGTGAGGAGAATGCTACATAGACAATCCACATCAGCATAATGGGGTCAAGTAACGTTTGACTGTTAGGGTTGTTAATTGAGGGGCAACATTACTATGCTTGTAGTCTTCCGGAGTGACATTAAACCCAAAAAAACTTCTAATGTAACATTGCTTCTGAACTATACTTCTGGAATGAATTTGCTACTTAACCTTTTTTTTTAATAATATAGATGTTTTTGCACCTAAATGGTGCCAATAGCTCTTCTTGAAAAAAATAAAGGGTGTTTTTGCTCCTTTATCATCCATTTTCTCAAGTCTGACTAGGCATTACAAAGCACATGTTCCAAAATTCAAGCTTAGCAGCCGTTGCTTTAAATTAAAAGAAAATAGTATTTTTGGGTTACTTTTTTAATGTTGATGGGTATTTTTTCTGGAAAAAGATAATGGATAGTTTTTTCTCTTTAATCCTTATTTATATATAATTTGAAAAATTTAGAAAAATAAATATAGAACCCTTTTGGTTAGTTAAAATGATAAAAATAAAACAGAATGAAACGACAAGGAATGAAATATTTTATCATAAATTTGTGTGATAAATGGGCTTTTTTCCCAAACTACCTCTTTTGAGAAAACTATTTACCAAAATGTCCCTGTTTTGAAAATATTTCCCATTGCGCCCAGTTTAGTCGACTAAACCAAGGTTTAGTCGACTAAAACTTGGGATTCAAATTTTTTTAACTGCCCCCGACATTTAGTCGACTAAGTCTTGTGACTTAGTTGACTAAATATTGGGGCTTCAATTTTTTTTAACTGCCCACTACATTTAGTCGACTAAGTCCTGTAACTTAGTCGATTAAATCAAGTGCAGTCATAAATTTTGAAGATAAAATATATGAGATAATATAGGGATTCAAGTTCCAAATAAATTAACTAAGATAATTCCTTATTTTATATGAGATTGTGTTAGAGATAATATTTTATCTTCAAAATTTATTTTACCAAACAACGAGCATATATATGAGATGTAGTTAGAGATAATATATGGATTCAAATTCCAAATAAATTAACAAAGATAATTCCTTATTTTACATGAGATTGTGTTAGAGATAATATTTTATCTTCAAAATTTATTTTATAAAACAACGAGCATATATACGAGATGTAGTTAGAGATAATATATATGAGATTGTGTTAGAGATAATATTTTATCTTCAAAATTTATTTTGCCAAACAATGAGCATATATATGAGATTGTGTTAGAGATAATATTTTATCTTCAAAATTTATTTTATAAAACAACGAGCATATTTATGAGATGTAGTTAGAGATAATATAGGGATTTAAATTCTAAATAAATTATAAGATAACAAAACAAACCAAAACATGAGAAGTCATAATCCAATGTATATATTTATCCTGCAACAGTTTCGTTATTATAATGATAGCTATTTTGGTGTGTGAATCTCAGTGCATGTATATATATGGGTTTGAATAAATAATAAAAAATAATCATACATACACATTCATCATATAAGAAGACAAATAAATAAGGAATTATCTTAGTTAATTTATTTGGAATTTGAATCCCTATATTATCTCTAACTACATCTCATATATATGCTCATTGTTTTATAAAATAAATTTTGAAGATAAAATATTATCTCTAACTACATCTCATATATATGCCCGTTGTTTGGTAAAATAAATTTTGAAGATAAAATATTATCTCTAACACAATCTCATATATATGCTCGTCATTTTATAAAATAAATTTTGAAGAAAAAATATTATCTCTAAACAATCTCATATAAAATAAGGAATTATTTTAGTTTATTTATTTGGAATTTGAATCCCTATATTATCTAATATATTTTATCTTCAAAATTTATGACTGCCCTCAATTTAGTCGACTAAGTCATAGGACTTAGTTGACTAAATGTCATGGGCAGTTAAAAAAAATTAAAGCCCCAAGTTTTAGTCGACTAAACTTTGGTTTAATCGGCTAAACATGGGCACAATAAGAAATAGTTTGGAAACAAGGGCACAATAGGAAATAGTTTGAAGACAAGGGTATTTTGGTAAATAGTTTCTTAAAAAGGGGCATTTTGAGAAAAAAGCCTGATAAATGTTGGGAAACAATTTTCTTAAGAAACTTTAATTATGTAAAATAATAATAATAATAATACCCTCATCATCGAAAGAAAATTAAATAAACCCTCACTCTACTCGCTTGGCATCCATGGTCTTTGTACAACCACATTAAAACCACATATTTTTTAGAATCCCCACATTATCTTTTGGAAATTTCTACTAAGACTTTTTTAGGATTTATAATGATATGCCTACACACAAACATCTTTACTATGCATTATTGGATTATGTTTTGATGATAATAAATATTGGAAATCAACAAAGACTTGATGATTAAAGTCACTTAAGTTCTGAGTTTTAAGACACAACTTGAACTAAAACTTGAAATAAAACTAAGATGGTGGAACTATATTTGAACTAAAACTTGAATCAACAAGAATACTCACTTCAAGTGATTTGAGATGAACACTCAAGTGGTAAGTAATGCACTTGAGTGATGATTCTAACTTCTAGTGATTTTGCAAGTCACTAGTTGAAAGGATGAAGAGTGATGCAAGATCACTCAAGTGGCTAAACTAGCACTCGAGTGATCCCTTGTCACTTGCAGGAAATTAGAAAGTCACTCACATGACTTTTGAAAGTTATGATAGATTACTCATGTGATGGGTGTTATCACTCAAGTGATAAGCTCAGAGGATTTAAGTAGATAAGTGACCACTTAAGTGTTGGTGATCACTTGCAGAGATTTTGCAAGTTACTCGCCCATTTTCTGAAAGTTGAGTAAAGATCACTTGAGTAATCATTTTGCCACTCGAGTGATATTAAGCAACTCCCGAGATAATAGTAAGTCACTCATAATGGTTTTGCAAATTATAACCAATGTCACTCAAGTGATGGATATGTCACTCAAGTGATTGTGAGAAACTTGTGAGGATTCAACAAGTCACTTCTTGATGGACCAAGAGTGTAGTAATTCTCATATGGAGATCACTCAAGTGATTCAAGGTTACTTGCAATATGCACTTGAGTCACTAGTACTATTAAAGCTATTTTTAAGCAAATAGAATATCACTTGATTCAAATGTTAATCACTCGAGTGTTACAATCATTCAGCACTTTACTACCAAAACTCAAAATCCATCTGGCACTTGAGTCAACCTACTGAACACTCAAGTGACAATTGCGTTGCAGAAAACATGTAGATAAAAGCAAACCAAAGGAATTGCAAAGCAGATCAAAGGATTGCGTTTGAAGCATTTGATGAATTGCAGAAGAAAGTGACTAATCATTAAAATCTTTCAATGCCTCCAAGTAGTCTCTAACGGACAATTTGAATGCTCACAATTATCATTAATGGCGTTCACCTATAAACAACCATGCATTCAATATAGAGCAACCAATCAAGTGAACGATTAATCTTCTACTTATTTATTGCTCTAATACTTTCTCTGTAATATCTTTTGATATTCTTTTTTTCTTCATCAGTGTTTATATATTTGCTCTATGGAAGAGTCATTTGCAAACTATTTCGATTTTGTAAAATCTCAAGGTAGTGGGACATTGAGTGTGGTTGTTGGATTACAATTTAAAAGGGGAAACAAGTCCTGTTGAGGATTTCTCTATACTTTGGTGCCAAGAACCCATGGAATGTTGAAAGAATAGTGAAAATCTAAGAAATACTCTGGAGATTGTACTTCGGTCAAAAAGTTAAGGTCTAACCAATATAATCTTGTGTATACTTGGTGATATTTTTCTAACTCTTATCACTTGATTAAATCATTTATCACTTTCATTTTAAATTTTTAATATCCTAATTCACCCACTCTTGGGTGAAAAGTTGGAACTTACATTTACTAATTCACTTTTTTAAATATTTCCAAAATAGTGAATTGATTTTGTTTAAAAAAAAAATTGAAAGGCTTGATTTTTTTTGTAAGTTTCTACTAATACCTTATCCCAACTTTTTCAATTGATATATATATATTTTTGGCTAATTTACGTTTTTAGAAGAGTAAAATACCCTAACATTAATCCATTTTATCCTAATTACAAAACATTCATTCAAAAATGAAAGAATTTATTTAAAATTTTGGGATTTAAATTGTCATTGTCAGATTCGGAAATTTATCTATTTCAAAAATAAACCTGGTTCTTCTGGGTGGGAGCCACTATGGTCAATGATTAGTCATAATTCCCTTTAATTCAAAGCTTAATTATTTTTTTAAAAAAAAAACAAGCTTAATTATTATTCAATTTGTCCTTTAAATATTATAATAAATTCAAATGGCAGTAGTAGTACACGCCTTTTGATGAACGTTGATTAAAAATTTCAACTTGTTCCCTCAAATCTCAATCTCATATGGCGTCATTGACAAACTTCGATCCAAGTCTTTATTTTCTACCAAAAGTCTCACCTAAAAGCGTGTGTCTGCTTGGAAGATTCACCACCTAAAATGTCCTTTTCAGCGCCACACTTAATTGAAACTTCTTCGTCTTTTTCGAGCCAACCAAAAAAAAAAAACAAAAACAAAACAACTTCGTCGTCTTCGTCTTCACTTCTTCTTCTTTTTTGTTGATCATCACTCTGTTTTCTTCATACCCATTTCCAGAACACCAACCAGAGACATGGTTCTTACACAAACAGCTATACTTTTTCTTCTTCTATTCCCACTCTTGTTCATTGTCTCTTTCTTTACTCTGTTCTCACATGCAGCGAGTTCCATCACCCCACGCATATTGATCAGAGACGTGCCAGACGGTGAAACTTTACTCTCAGAAGAACTCAATTTCGAACTTGGATTTTTCAGTTTAGATAATAACAGCTCTTTGAGATACGTTGGAATTTGGTACTATAAAATTCCCGGAGCAGCATTCATATGGGTTGCGAACAGAGACAGACCCATCAAAGGCAGAGTAGGGGTTATAACTATTGGTATAGATGGGAATTTGGTCATCTTCGATGGGGATAAGAATCAAGTATGGTCGAGCAACGTATTGAACACCAAGGATAATAACACAGAAGCTGTTCTTCGAGATGATGGAAACCTTGTTCTTTCCACTAAGGATGATGATGATGAAAGAGAATTATGGAAAAGCTTTGATCATCCAACCGACACGTTTCTTCCAGGTATGACCATACCAGTGAATCCTTCAAAAGGCGAGATTCGACCTTTTGTGTCATGGAAATCTAGCACTGATCCTGCTCGAGGAAGTTTCACAATGGGAATCGATCCACGAGCATCAACCCAGATAGTGATTTGGGAAGGAGATAAAAGGAGGTGGAGAAGTGGGTATTGGGATGGAAGAATATTCACAGGAGTTTCAAACATGACAGGAAGTTATCTTTATGGATTCAGACTCAACACTGATGGAAATGGAGAAAGGCATTTAGCTTATACCCCATTGGAGAACACTGAGAAAGTGAGGTTTCAGATAGGTTGGGATGGGTTTGAGAGGCAATATAAATGGAATGATGGTGAGAAACGGTGGCATAGAACACAGGAAGAGCCATATAACAATTGTGAGATTTATAACAAGTGTGGGAGTTTTGCAGAATGTAGTTTGGCTTCTCCAATGAAATGTGTTTGCATAAGAGGGTTCGAGCCGAAGGAAGTGGATGAGTGGACGAAAGGGAATTGGTCCAGTGGGTGTAAGAGGATGACACCATTGAAGGCTGAGAGAAATAGTAACAGTAATAATGGTAGTTTTGTTGCTGCAAAAGAAGTGGATGTTGAAGAAGATGGTTTTGTGAAGCTGCAATGCAAGAAGTTGCCTGATTTCGCGAGGTTGGTGGGTCCTCAAGACAAGAATGATTGTGAGAGTTATTGCTTGCAGGATACCAATTGTACCGCATATACTTCTGTTAATGGAATTGGATGCTTGATTTGGCGTGGTGAGTTACTTGATATTAAGGACTTTGAAGATGGAGGAGGAAATACACTCTATATACGCCTTGCTCATTCTGATTTAGGTATTTCTCCTTGTGATCAATCAAGTTTTGGTTTAGTTAGTCAGTAATATCAGTCCATCATGTTTTCAATCTAGAAGAAAAGCTTTGGTATTTCTGTTGCAGATTGTGTAATAAGTTCAAATTTGTCTTGGTTTGTTGAAATTATTTTGGAAAGGACTTATTATCATAATTGAGCTCTCCTTGATGAAATTTCACCATCTCAACAGTCAATGGATCCATTGATTACTCATCTGTTAATTTTATTATCAGCAAAAATTGGTGAAAAGGAGTATATCCGTGTTTAATGTTAAGAATCTCAAACAATATCTCTTTCTGGTGATTGTGATTGTTGTATATGAATTCTGTTTCTGCAAATACAGGTGATGGGAAGAAGAAGATCAAGATTGTGATAATATTTTCTGTTGTGTTGGGGTCAATCTGCCTCGGAATTTTTCTTTGGCTGGTGTGGAGGTTCAGGGGAAGAAAAGGTGGAATATTCATTTTCCAAATGATTTTTCCTCTCGAATGGAATAATACACACACACACACACCATCTCTATATATATATATGCTGCTTGTTATTCAGCTAATGTATGTTTCTATTTTCTTTCTGTTTCTGCCAGCAGTTGCTGCAGCTTCATGCTGTAAAACAAGTGATATTCCAGTTTTTGATATTACGAGAAGCAAGAGTAGACAAGTTTCAACAGAATTTTCAGGATCAGCCGAACTGAGTTTAGAAGGTCATGAGCTAAGTGAACCAGAACTGCCATTATTCAATTTTGATTGTATTGCAATAGCCACAAACAATTTCTCAGACGAAAATAAGCTTGGCCAGGGAGGATTTGGTCCAGTCTACAAGGTAAAGCTGCTTCTGTGAGTTTGCCCTTTTTAGGAAAGTAAATTTGAGTAAATTCTGAAAATGTTTTTTCCATTCATTTCAATAGGGAAAGCTTCGTGGGGGCGAGGAAATTGCTGTCAAGAGGCTTTCAAGAAGATCTGGGCAAGGTCAAGAGGAGTTTAAGAATGAGATGATGTTGATTGCCAAACTACAACATAGAAACCTTGTTAGACTATTAGGATGTTCCATCCAAGGAGAAGAGAAGTTGTTGGTATATGAATACATGCCAAACAAAAGCTTGGATCAATTTTTATTTGGTTTGTTTCTTTCAATTTAGCCCAATATTTCACATTCTTTCTGTATTTTTACAATTATTATGCATTGAAGAGGGGAAAAAAACCTAACTGCACAGTTTAATGATGGTTGTTCATATAAGTTTATAATACCTTCTGGTGTAGATCCTCTAAGACAGCAGCAACTAAATTGGAATAAGCGATTTGAAATCATTGAAGGGATTGCTAGAGGGTTGCTTTACTTGCATCGAGATTCAAGACTTCGAATAATTCATCGTGACTTAAAAGCAAGTAACATTCTTTTGGATGAAGACATGAACCCGAAAATTTCAGACTTTGGGCTTGCAAGGATATTTGGAGGAGGCCAAGGCGAGGTGAATACTACTAGAGTAGTTGGCACATAGTAAGCATGCTTTTATTCTTCCTTCAAATTAAACCTTTCACTTATGAATACTTACCTAGAACAAGACTAACCCTCAATATACAAAACCATGCACTTGCAGTGGTTATATGGCTCCTGAATATGCAATGGAAGGTCTATTCTCAGTTAAATCTGATGTCTATAGTTTTGGTGTATTATTACTTGAGATTGTAAGCGGGCGCAAAAACACTAGCTTTCGCCATTCTGATGACTCCAGTCTCATAGGATATGTAAGTAATTGCTATTTAAAACTATTTACAAACTTTTCACCCACATATATGATATATCATTGAGAAGTTGCTGACATGTTTCTTCAAATTACTGCCATGCGTAAATTTATTTTGTGCAAGGAGAGTCATCTTCAAATTCATAGCTGATAGTTATGTTATATGATGAAATATGTGTAGGCATGGCATCTTTGGAATGAAGGAAGAGCAATGGAGATTGTTGACCCTTCGATTTGTGATTCGAGTCTGAAGAACCAGCAGGTTTTGAGATGCATACACATAGGGATGTTGTGTGTGCAGGATTCAGCAGCTCATAGACCAACCATGTCTTCTGTGGTACTGATGCTAGAAAGTGAAGCGACTAATCTTCCTTTGCCAAAACGGCCTTTACTTACTTCTATGAGAAGAAGATCAGAAGACAGAGATTTTTATATGGAAGGTCTTGATGTTTCCTTGAATGAGCTTACAGTTACAATGGTGTTAGGAAGATAGCATTAATTTTCACTTTCCTTCTGTATCAGTTTTGTTTGCTCTTTCCACTTTTTCTCTACAAACAAAAACAGGGTACACACATACACACTTTTCCTATATACTAATTGTAATCTAGTCCATTGTATATATTTATCCATTTTGGAGAAAAGTAGGGGCTTGGGTATTGATTATATACAAGATAATTTTAGATTTTATGAGTTGATGAGTATTTACAAAGATGCTTAAATTATTTATTGATAAGGTTCTCACATTAGTTATAGAACTCACATCCATGCTCTTATAAGGTGAGTCAAATTTTGATGTTCTTAATTTGAAATTCTGAACACTTGTTTTAAATTCTATTTTATTGGCATTGCTGCTTTGAATTTAGATTTATATAAGATATGTGGGGGGGAAAAAGACAATTAAAGACTTTATTATGCCAAATATTAATTTCAATTATAAAAATATAATTATAAAATTTTACGGAAGAACCACTGAAAGACTACCCCATTCTTAAATGAGTCACATTGATTTTCGCAAGTGATTTATCTGAAACCATAATTGATTATAGGAAAAAAGAGAAAAAAAATTGATCAGGAAATATCAAAAGGACAAGTAAGGGTGCTCAATTTAAATAATCCTAAATCAGTTCAAAAAGACTAATTTTAAATTTTCAAATGTTGGGAAATATTACCAAATGACATTATTGCCCTTATTATTTTTTTAAGGAAAACCCTTAAAACCCCTTCCCAACCAATAGTCGCCGAAGCTCAAGTGACTTTGCCAATGACCGTTCACCAGACCTCTAGCAGCTTAATATATTTTTTTAAGCAAAAATTATGAAACAAAAGTAGTTAATAATAAAACAAAAGTAGTTAATAGTAAAACTAAAGTAGTAAATAAGGTGCCTATTGTTGAGTATTTCTAATAAACTTCTGTTATTTCACTATTTACTACTCTATGCCAGAGGTCGCCCAATGACTTTGTCTACCGTGCAGTGGTCAAAGATGTCTTCACCTCCCATATACCAAGCACAACAACTTCACCACTACAAAATACATATTTCACATCCTAAGGTGACTTCTGTTTTTAAAAAACATACGTTAAAAATTGTTAGACCATATGTTTTAATAATAACAAAGCTTAACAAAGGATTATAAAGGTTTTTGAGGAGATAACAATGGTTAGAAAATAGTTTTAAGAATCGTCAAGGCTGATGACTCGAGTTATGTATTTTGAAAAATGATTCATTAGCAATGACTACTAGAAGATAATATTGATCACTCGAGTGATGCTAACAAAAGGAACTCAAATCACTTGAGGCTACTTGAGCAATGCTAGAGAATTTGTTTTCACTATCGCGCCACCATGTTCTCATATGGCGATTTGTTTTGAAAAGTTTTTCCAAAAAGAAGATCGTTCGTGTAATACCTTGAAATTATTATTCATCATAAATCTTTTATTTTGATGAATAATTAATATAAATAAGTATTAAAGGGATCAAATACATGGAAATTAAAGCAAAATTAGCAAATATTAATTGGCACTTAAGCTTGCATTAATTAAAGATTAATTGCACTTGTCTTCAACATGATTAGAGACAATTAAAAACATCAAAAAGAGGGCTGATCATTTTCAAAATACTAAGGGCTAAAGATGAAGAATTAAACTTGTCTAATAAAGCACTAATTTCCATGTTTAGCTAACAAATCTATTAACCAATGACAAATGCAATTAAAAGGCATACAAGCACTTGATTAAGAGGATAATTAAGTTTAATCAAGGCTGCCTCAAAAGTCAACAATTACAACTAGCACATGGATGAGGATTGGATGGGATTGTGACACATGTAAATGCAATCCTATGGTCCTAAATTAATCTTGTAATTAAGCTTAATCCTTATGTAATTAGATTAACCAATAAGAAAATTTGAACCATGGAATATTGACGCATGGAAAGCTCATCCAAGGGCTAGGGAAGGAAGAGGAGGTCAGCTAGCTCAATGGAGGGGGAAGATTTCATTTCAAAAAGTGCATTTTTGATCCAATAGTTAAGAAGAAAGAAGAGCAAAATGATTTCATGTAATTAGGACCATGAGCTTAGTTTTCCCCCCTATAAATAGGCCTTGAAACCTCTTCATTCTTCACACCAAAACTCAACTCAAAACTGATTGAAATAAAGAGTAAGGCGAGATAGGAGCAAAGAGAAGAATGAGTAAGAATTTCAAGAAGTAAGTTCTTAAGCTTTCACTTTTATATTTTGGAAGAATTTTAGTTTAATTTAGGAAATTATAAAGTAAATACCTTTACATATTTTTAATATCTCCATTTCTTTTAAAATGCAAAATAGAGTGAAAATATGTTGGGAAATAATTTTTGGAGTCAAAAGATCCAAGTGGTGAAAATTGGAAAAAATCTCAGATTTCAGTTTTTTGGAATCAGTTACCTTTTAGACGTTATTTTGTGTAGTAAATGATCTTAAAAAATCATGACATTTTCCAGCCATAAAATAGACATCTACATATTTCTTTTGATATAAAATTTGTAACGTTTTGAGTTCTGTACAAGGAGATAACAATTTTCGAAGTTAAGCTTTGTTTCTAAATGTTAATTTGAATAGTGGTTGTTATGTATGGGTTTTGGCCATTCAAATGGTGTCTAAAAATCTTGAAAATTTTCAAATATATAGTAGACGTGAAGGGCTTCTCATTCATTCATAAATGTATTTTCTTAAATTTTGTACAAAAAGAAGTGAATTTTTCAAGTTGATCTATGTTTCTGGACTTGAAACAGGAGCAGTGGTTGGAAAAATTAAAATTGGAAATGACCTAGGAATTTTGAGTTGTAGGTGTTAATTTTTGCCTAAAAATAGACTTGTCAAGGGAAATTTTGGCTTTGGAATCACATCATTTTGATTCTGTACAATTAGTTATGATTTTTCAAAGTTAGTGAAAAATCTGGGCAGAAATGCTGAAATTCTGTTTTGAAGAAAAGTAAGGATAAAAACGGTATAATAAATCCACCAAGGGTAAAAAGGTCAGTAGTGGCAAAAATATCTCTTAGGATATAATTCTAAGTCATATGGTATTTATTATAATATCATAATGTGGTGATGATATTATAGGATATCTGGGAAAGTCAAGAATCGGTACTAACTACGCAGACTAAGGTACGAACGCGTATTGTAACTTTAATTCTTATGTGTCTTATATGTGATTGTTTGATTCATATGGAGTCATGACTAAAACTCGGTCATGTTTGTTTAAATTTAGTTAAGCTATGGATTTTGCTTGATATGGATTATAGTCATGATAATACCACATATATGTTTTCCTAGCACTACGGACATGTGGATTCATGACACTAGTGAGTGTAAACACGGTTAACATTACATTTGTTGTGTGATATGTATTATTGTTGCTATTGACATACATCTATTGTGTGCAATGTATTGTTGTTGTTGTTAACATACATCTGCTGTGTATTATGTATTGTTGTTACTGAATGTAATGCATATATGTTATATATATTGTTATTACTTGAACATAAGGTTAATTGTTACCTAAGATTCAATCCGATTGAATCTCAAACTTAACCCTAGCTTCAAGATATGGAGGATCAAGAGTCAATATAAAGGGTAAGATACACATGTGAAGACTTAGCCAGATTTTTTTATTTTGGACTGTATATGTACTACTAGTTATTCAGTATTTAAATATTTAGATTATTGTACCGTTATTATAACGGACCAGACATGCCGTATTTAGTTTAAATTTATAGCCATGTATATGTATCAGTTTCTTATCTATACGCTCCATTGCTTCACTTTGATGATATTCATATATACTACGTGTTTATATACATAATCAGTAGTATAGAATTAGGAGTATTACAATTCGAGTGATACTTTAATTTTGTCACCACTATCACATCATCATAATGCTCCACTATAGTGATTCATTTCTATGAAAAGAAGATCACTCGAGTGATACTTTAATGTGACATCACTTTTACATCACCATAGTGATCGATATGCTGCAATGACCTACTTTCAGAAAAATTTTCAAAGAGAAGATTACTCAAGTGACCACTCAAATGATGTGTTTTAATATCATCATCAACATAGCACCATAGTGATCTGTCCTAGTAATAAGTGTTTTGAAAATATTTTGAGTTAAGATCACTCTAGTGAGAGCAATTGTTATTTGAAGAAAAACTTGCTTAAATAGATGTATCAAGAGCTTGTGAATCTTGAAAGAGAGTGCAAATCTCAGAAAGGCTTTTGAGGACTAGATGTATATCAAGTGGTTTTGACCGAACTAATATAAATCTTACATGTTTACCTTTGGTAATATCTCTCTAACCTTATGTAATGACCCCAAAATTTAGGAATTTTTAAAAATCTATCATAATTAATTAATTGAATAAAGTAAGCTTTTTAGGTAAGAAATTGCTACTTTTACAAAAACTGAAAAAAAAAATATTCATGTAATGACCCAAAACATTAATTAAATATAAAGTTCTTGTTGGTGATCCAACAAAGGAAGGTTGAAGACAAATGAAAATTATATAGGTATGAAATTTGACGTCCAGGGTTTATATTCTTGCTATTTTATTTTGTGTTATCTGAAACATCTACCTTTTAATTAACTAGATAATCATATATAGTGAACATAGTTATCACAAAATAATCAGAGTTAACCAAATGTTGGAATTTACGCGGAATTTAAATTTTTAAAATATGCTTAAGTATGCATCATGAGCCCTAATGTGTGGCAATATACATTCATCCAAAACATACAAAAGTACAAAAGTCCTACTTTTAGCAGCAAGTAGCTAAACCTCTGCTTGCTTCCCAGAAGGACCTGGACCGGTTTGGTCACCTGGGAAAAATTGTGTAACCATCAGACCAGCTCATTACGAATATCGACACGTGCTAGTGAGATGCCAAGTGGATTAAAACAGTTCATCTCAAATAAACGGTTCATCAACATCTTCATTATATAATATCACATGATTCTTTAATATCATGATCGGAAGTAATATATGCAATACCCAATACCTCCATATACGCCAACTGAACCGCCTTATTTCATCCGACTAGACCCATGGTCTGGGGCAGGTGCCCTGAGGATTTTGGCCGATCCTATGGGCTAAGTTACATCCATGTTACTGGTTACTCCGAAAGCTCACTGGTTAAGTGATGAGGATCGGCCAAAATCCTCAGGGCACCTGCCCTAGACCATGGGTCTTTCCCCACTTTAATCCAGTGAGGTGTCGTAAGCCCAATAAACTGTAGGCTGGTCCCAAGCAACTGGTGGGACAATAATAAAGCCAACCATTATGCATTCATGGAGGCCTCACCACGTGGTGGAAAATAAATATCACATTTCCTCCCAATTCTTCCCTTTCCCATGATTGTCATGATATTTCAATGCATATAATTTCAGTTCATAAAATAATCCACATGGCAAAATTTATTTAAAACATTCATAATCAGTCAGAAAAAATACTCAAAAGTAGTATATCGATATCATAATAAGTGAAAAGTGGTTACCTCTCGCCCAAGCTAATGAATTTACACGACTCTCAAATCAGGAACTCAACACACTTCACAATTCAATCTCCAAAATAAATTCAGTAACCATTAATAAATATCCAAAACTCCACGTACTACAAATTTTGATAATCATTCCTATTATTATTTATTTCCTTTTTCCTAATAATAATAATAACAAAATTACTTAGCCGTATTATTATTCATTTGTTTTATTAATTTGAAATCCCTAAATTACCCAATAACAAACACCACATGAACAATTCTTTAATTAGGAATTTAATAATTACTATTTATTATAGTATTTATCATGGCTTTCCAAAAATATATTATTAACCATATATAAGATTTAAAATCCTGAATTAAATAAATGCAACCACCCAAAATATTCTTTTACAAGAAGTAATTTATCATTTATATTAAATAAATACTTCATCTTAAATATATTATTTATTTCCCTTTAAGAAATAATAATATTTTTCATTATTATTATTTATCCAATTTATTATTTATTTCTTCCCATACCATTCTCTTAAATAAAAAATAATGATTCCATTATCCTTTATTACCTTCCTCTATAATATCGATTTATTATTATTTATTTATTTTATTATTTATTTTTCTTATTTTTCTTACTATTTATTTTATTATTATATTTCTCTATAATATATTTAAACTCTCTTTTCCTTATTAATAATAATAATTACTAACACTTCAGAAATATCCTTTACATGTATCAAAATATTTACGGATTAAAAAAATGAGCAACTTTAATACACACACACTTACACATACAGTATGCATTTCCATCTATATATTTATATATATTGCATAACTCTTCCCTTTTTGCAACGTCACTAAGCCTTAATAAATGATAGTCATGACTATATATGTATATCTATGAGCCTATAAGCAATGGAAATATATATATATATGAAGTAAAACTACACAAAGCTTGGGATGGCATTTTCCTAGGTATAACAAGATTTTCCTTTTTGTCTTTTTGCTGCAGAATATAGCAGTACCTTGTTTTCTTCTTATTCACATTCGCATGGCCACATTATATACATATATAGATATATAACTAGGAGCACGCATGCAGCAGCAATGGAATCTTTCTCTGATCTTTATCCTTTCTTTTCCTCTTCTATTCCGCGTGCACACACACACAGCGCTACCTATATATTTATATATAACTGTATTCATGACTACCAACCACATATGCATATGGATACATGCAGCAGCAAGGATATATATGTGTGTGTGTATATATATATATACATGTATAAGTCCGTTAAACCGATTCCACACATCAAGTTTTAGCGCAAACAAAATAACCCAACTGCACCATCGTTTTCAGTTTTCAGCAACTCCATGGTTTTATGATTCATATCAGTTAAAAGAGGAAAGAACGATGCATAGCTTTCGGTTTCTCTGGTTTGTGACTCATAAACGAAGCCATACTTGCAGAAACAACACTCAGGAAACCAGGAAGAACTAACGGGAGTTCAGAGGGAGAAGCTATCGACGTTACCTAGGTTGCTTGTGTGAATTTCCAGCTGTTCGCCGTTGAATCAATACCTTTGTTTTGCTGCTATTAAAACAGAGAAAAAGAAAGAACTCTCCCTCTCTCGCTACTGGTTGCTCGACACAGAACACCTACGCATAACCTCAACACTCCTTCTCTTTCTTTCTCTCTTCTCAATCCCGACGTCCTTCTCCTCTTTCTGTTTTATGTGTTTTTGTTTTCTGGTTTTGGTGATGCAGCAAGAAAATGAATGAAAAAAAAAAGCTTAACAGTCCCATATATATGCTAGAGGTCCAAGATGGTGAGACTGGTCCGATGATAATACCCAGTGGTTAACCATTGATCAGATCGAGAAGCATGGAGGAGGTAAGGCGTGGCTGACTCATTGAGCTTGCGTGTTACAGCTGGAGTATTATTTGTAATTATTGCTTCTGAGATCTTCCTTTTTCGGCGCCTTGGAAAGAGAGAGAAACCGATGGAGAAAGAATAAGCTAATGGGTTCCTCTTTGGTTTATGTGGTTGGTGATTTGGTGCTGGGAGAAAGGTGATCTGACTGAATGATAACGTGTTTTACCATCTAATATCTCCTTCTTTCTGCGCATTGAATCCGACCGGAAGAGAGAGAGAAAGCAATGGATAAGGGAGGAGATAATGGGTTGGGCTTAGAGGAGATTGGGATGAAGACATGCACATTCAGGGCTTGCCGAAAAAGACATGGGTTTGCAGAGAGAGAGAGGAGTGTGGGGCTGTGTTTGCTGAAATGAATCAAAGGAAAAGAGATGCACAAGAAGCCTCCTCCACGTGAAAATGAGCAAGAAAGAAAAAGAGGTTTGATTCATTTTGGATCTGTATTGTTTCATTCATATGCTCTTGTTTAATTCAACTAAGTCCATTAATTTTGATCGATCGATTAATACCAAAAAGGGATTAACATTTTAATATTTCTCATTTGTTCATTTTTAACTAAATTTGGCTAATTAAGATTTTAGCCAAAAATGTAGCTCTGAATATTTTTCCTTACTTTTAAAAATTAAAGGAAGAATGAACCTACATTTCCTTAAATTATTATTCTTCCAAAATAATTTAAGGATGATAGTATTTATTTCAAATAGTTTAAGTTTAATTTTTTTTTTTGAAGGCCAAAATATAAGGGATTAATATTAAATTTTCTTATAATATTCGAGTTTTAAATTCTCAGATTTTGGGATGTTACATTATCATTATCATTGCAAAATTACCACCGTGCCCTTCTCTTAGGAAAAAAAAAAAAAAATCTGGAGACTTCTCAGGCACGACCGATCATCTTTCCCCCGTCATCTTGCTTCGCTTCTTCTTCGGCAGGTGTGCATTTATGACTTCCAATGGGTAGAATTCAGACCTTGCTCTGTTTCATTGATTCTTCATCTTCCCATCGTATTTTTCTGTCCTGGGCTGGTGCATATGGTTGCGATTCTCTTTCTTCTTGTCATCGGTGTGTGATCCTTTTGAGATGAGGCTACTGAGGTTTCAAGGGATGATTGCTTGGCATCACTAGGTTCACATTCTTCCTCCCCTGTTCAAGTCGCTGAGTAGGCGTGTAGAGTAAGTTTAGACTTCACTCTTTCTCCTGCTTCTATTTCTGTTGTGCGTGTGAAGTAAGGAAATCTTTGAAGTTCTAATTTAGCAAAAAATGGAAACAAGGGGAAGTAATGTTGGATTGGTGGGTTTTTTGTTTTTTGTTTTTAATATGAAAACTCTGGTTGTTGAGAGGGATGCAGAATGTGGGTTGCCATTTATTAAAGATCAAATCTTGTTAATATATTGAATTTAAGATACCTTGTGATTCCATTATGATGTTGAAACCATTTGGTTAACCATATGAGATGGCAAATATTATTTTGTAACTTCATCTTTAAGAATGCACACAAGGTGTTTGTTAAAAGGTTTGAGAGGAAATCATAACCAAGTGAGTAGTTAATGGTGATTAAAATTACATGGAATAATAAAATGTATACATTTATATGATTTTCATGTTTTATTATAGGGATAAGGGGAGTTTTTTTCTTCATAATTGTATGACAATCATATATGAAGTTTAAGTGTATAATTCAAAGGAGAGATGGTAACAGGAATTGGGTTGGGTTGTGGTTTGGGTGATAAAGTATTAGTCTGAGGTGGTAAATGAAATGAAAGTGAAAGTTATGTGTTTGATGATTGCTTGACTTTTTAATTTAAATTTTGTGATGAGATGAAATTTGGAAATCCTCTAACTTCATTTATGAATATGGTTTCATTGATTGAATTTGGAGGTGTTTTCAAATAAAAACTTTAGGTTAAAGTCTTTCACCATATTTTTCTAAACCGTAGAGATTTGGATTTCACTTGTATTTGTTGGGTTGTTGGAGATGGTTGTTAAGAAGAAGTCTATGGAAGTGGCTGAGGTTTGTTAACAAGGACTAATATGAGTGGATGCCATTAACTGTCATAGCGGATTTTTTTTTATTAAATGAATTTTATTAATTCTATAAAGTTTATGAGAAAAGGGAATAACAACAGTGTTGCTTGGGCATTAGGGAATTAAAGAGCGAAAGAGGCTGAGGGGAGTAAGTAAATATATTTGAAAGCATAGCAAATAGGAGAATAGCGTCCCATTATAAATTTTATAAATGACATTTTACTTATTATATTTTAATTTCATCCATTTACCACATTCTCTAATTGCGACTTTATCAAAGAAAGTTTGTTAGAATTATCTCAATTTTCATTGATATTGAAATGAGTATTGATAACTTTCCATATTATATATATATAAAGTATATTTTAAAGATATTTGGAGAGTTATCTAAACAATTTTAGGAGATTTCTATGAGATTATGTTATTATAAGATCAAATCAAAGTGATGCAATACTTGTGGGATTTCAACTTAAAATAAATATTTTTTTAGTTAGAAGTTTTCTAAATAAAAAATTAAAAAAGAAATAAAAATTTAGTTTTATTATTAGGACTATTACTATTATTTATTTAGTTCCTTTTATTTTATCTTTACAATCAAAAGTACCAGGAGGGAGCACTACTATTTTCGTTGGACTTTTCCAATTGATTGGCAAATGATTTTTTGTTTTTTTTTATATTAATTGGCAAATGAATTGGGCTGAGTGGAGAATGATTAAATTGGAATTGGGCCCCACCATTTGAATGAAAAGAGGAGACCTAAAGAGAGCTACGGGAAGAAAGGAAGAAAAGAAGCATGTGACTTTGGGCTTAAATGAATCGAAAAATGAATTGGATTGAATGGCAGCTGGGCCCACGAAATAGAATGGAGGAATGAAGACCTAAATGAATAAGAAGGGTCTGGACAAATTGAAGAAGAAGAGAGGACGCTGACGGCAATTAAAAGAACAGAGCAAACGCGCAGAACAGAAAATTCAAAGGACGGAGAACGCGCAGAGAGCAGGGGCGACGGCTAGAGTGGCGGAATGCACAGTGGGAGAGATCATATTTCTATACTGCTCTGTTTTATTTCCTTTTTCTTTGATTTTCTTTATGAATCTTGAATCCGGAATTTCTGTGCTGAATCTGAACTCTGATTTTACTGTTGCTGTGATGTTTATTAAAGTCCTCTGTAGTAGTTAGTTTGTTTTGCAACCTAAATGTGCTATAAACTTATAAATGAATTTGACTTTATTTTTATTGTTTAGTTATAATTAGTATTAATTTTGGTTGCTTAATCTTATTTAGTTTTATCTTTTTAGTGACTGGCATTAAATATGAATTCGAGCATTAGGATTACTTGACGAAGGAGATTTTAATTAGGTTCTAAGATTAAGCAATATGAGATTAGATTATGATTTAATTTGCAATTAGGATATACATATATCTAATAACCCCATATAATTGTAGAAGAGTGTGTCCGAATTATGTTGCCTCTTGAGTAAATTTGTTAGACATAATAATTTCTACTTAAAAGAGGGTTGTAAGTGGACCGATAGACACTTATAGCTATTTATATTTGAGATTAACAAAATTGATATTAAAGGTAATTAAATTGATGAAATCAAGGTTTATGAAGTTAATAAGGGGTTAGTGACTCTAGGTTGTTCATTTGATTATTGCAGTAGATTGTTTATCTTAATTTTGATTTTAGTTTCTTAATTAAATTAAATTTGGTTGCTCAACTTAAATGAAAGTGCAAAATTAATTATTAACTGAAGTTATGTGTACTAAGTCCTCGTCGGAACGATACTTTACTCATTTTTTATTACTTGATATAGCCCGTATACTTGCGGAGTTACAAGCTATAAAGTTTTGCCCTATTAAGTATAGATTAATGATTTTAGTTATTGATATCTATGTTTCTCCTATTACTTCATAGTATAATTCATGATTTTGTACAAAAACACTAAAGAAACTTTTGATTTTGTCTCATAAATTTTCATGTTATGATAGTCTTGTATTTGGGAATGGTTGCACTCAAGTTTTATAATTTGGGAAATATTTTGTCGACAGATTGAATTTGAAGAAAAGTTTTGACATATTGTTTGTAAACTTTTGTGCTAGGATCCTTTGTTATGAATTATTTCTTACTAGTTTCATTATAAGAAGTTATACCTCATTTTAAAATAACAAATTGATCCCACTCATGCTTAAAAACGTTTTTGAGAGGATTGACTACAAATGCTGAGCAGTATTATTATTGCTTGGCACGCTATGGTAAATCTCGAGCTCACTTGACTTCGTGAGCTTAGTGCTCATGTTTGATATTTGTCAATTTTGTACCTGCGCTTGTTTCGTGGCTTCAAGCTACACTTGGTTATTTATCCTTGTGGATTGTGTGTACACACATGTGTTCGTAGCCTTGAGCTATACTTAGTTAGATACTTTCGTGGACTGTGTGTCCACACTTGTTATTCGTTCTGTAGAAGTCCTACGATTAAATGAGATTTGATGTTTTAAACTTATTTTGCTAAAAACAATGTTCTTTCATCACATGGTTTTATTCTATTGATTAATATTTTATGATGCTTAGTTTATAGTTATAATTGTATAATTTAGAAGTTGATATTTAGTATTATGCTTTATTTTTCAAAGTTAATTTCATTAAATCAATTTAGAAGTTGTCCTCTTAGTGTTTCATTAAATTCTATTAATGGGGGGAAATTTATTTTTGGCTTTAGATGACGTAGCTAACTCTAAATGTCCAGTGGATCACTGAGGGTATCATTGTTGAGTCAAGGTTTGTTGATTCATGATACCCCTCGTCCTTGGGTTCAACTGGCGTGGGGGTCAGTCTTCCTCACCTTTAGGAAGGGGGTTCGATCCCTGCGTTGGTCAAGGCGCTAGGGGAGGCATCTTAGGGGTCTAGGAAGCAGTGGTAACATTGGTAGAAGTAGAAGCATGTGTACTTTCTGGTGAGTATCCTTTGTAGACTAGGCTCCAAGCGCCCTACCCTTGAACTGTGGGTGAGCCCGACCCCTTTCCTAAAATTTTAGTATATAAAAAAAAAGGTTTGTTGATTCATGATGAACAAATTCTAGTTAATATTTATGTAAACCTTTATATATACTTTTGCAATTTAGGTGCTCCATGTAAGTTATAGGCAAGATCCTCATCCTACTTATGTTTTGTGTATATATCAATATGGAGTGAAGCTCCAATTTGTTTTTGTTGTGATGACTTTGTTGTAGTATAGTTTTGGGAGGTCTCATTTATAGGATAGTATTTGTCAAAATTTAATAGAAAACTTGTAAATATTGTTAGAACAATCATATAAAAAAATTTGTAATATGAGGAGTTAACATTCTATATGATATATATGTCAATTGGTAGGTGTAAGATATTTTATATATTTTAAGCTAGAGAAATATGAGTTTTCTCATATCCTGAGTCGTTACTTCTGAGTTTTCTGGGCGTGACACCTTACTCCATCATTTAAGTTTGGTTTAGAGTTTAAATTTTTCATTATCATTCACTTTAAACCCCCCCTCCCTGGGTGAAAGGCTTGAACTAACAAAAATTATGTGGTGGCATTTTTAAATTTTTTTTACTTAGTTTCAATGTCTATTTTTTAAAAAACGGACGTGGAAAGTGATTTTCTACATCAGCTAAAAATGGACGTAGTTAAGAAAACTTACTATGTCACTCATATTGATGTCCCCCCAACAAACAGACATGGAAAGCGGACATGAAAAAAAAAAAAAAAAAACTTACATCAAGAAGTGTTTTATGTAGTAGTGCTTCTAAATTTATATAAGGTATTTTTTCAAGTGTGAATAAATACTTTGCCACTCATTATATTTATATATTTTAATTTGTTTGTCTTTGAATATAAGGTATCTTTTTAAGGAGTAAGTAGTCCCCTAAAGGGCTATTTGACAAGTTCTTGTTCCACAACGCCCACTTGTATTCTAGTATGTTAGAAGACATAAAAGCTGCTTTTTTTTTTCTTTTTTTTTTTTTTGTTTTTTAGAGAAAAGCGAGGGACATGGCAGACATAGTAATTAGAATGATACCATAGAAGAATGACTGTTTCTTTTTGCGTCATACTGTCAAGGGTGTGTGTATTACTTGATTAAATTGTTTGTTTAACAACTGGTTTTGTTCTCATTATGTTTATTGTACTTAAGGGTCATTAGCTCCTTATTGTGTTAGATTCCTTTAAGCAAAGGATTGTACTTTGATTTGCTTCATGGGGATGTGGACAATCGACCACATGTGGTCGATCTTTTCAAATAAGTAAGTTGATGAATGTCTTTGTTTTTGTATTTACTAAGATGTATTCCTTTATAACTTTTGACAGTCGTTACTTATTGTTTTGTTAGTTGTTTATTTGTATGTCACAGATGAAGGCTTCAGCTGCCCCTGATACTTGGTCGCAACTTTAGATCCATTTACACACGGAAGGGAGTAGAGGTAATTCACTAATATATATATATATATATATATATATATATATATATATATATGTTACATTCTTAGAAAAAAAAATATTTTTAGAGTAATGAATATCTCAATTAATATCTAATTCTCATCAAAAGTTTGAATTAAAAGCTATTGTTGTATTAGTATACCAATTAATATGCTAATTGATAATATTCCATAAAATTTCTTTTCTATATTTCCAAAAATCTATAATGCATGTGAAAAATAATGAATTTCTTTTCATGAGGTCTAATTGGTTCTTCATGTGATAATTATTAGTATCCATGAAAGTCAAAAGCCAATTTATTTTTGAAGTCAACAATATTATTTTGAAAGATTTTTAATTTCTCAATTAATACCCAAATTATAATTATTGCGGTATTAACATCCCAATTATTAATGAATATTTGAGAACTTCATTTTCCCCTTTGTGGTATTAATATCACTGATGGAGATGTAATTTTCATTCATTAATAATAAAAACTGGGAATCACTATTTCAAAATCAAATCATTATCATTATGACATAAATTTTTAAATTACACTAATAACCTAATTATTAATATAATTTATGGACATCCCTACAATCATTATTTTGAAATATTTTTAATTTCTCAATTAATACTCTAATTTTAATTAGGCCTACACTTTTATCAAATCCTTAACCAGGCTAAGAGTCTCATTAGTGATTTCTAATTTTATTGATTTTACCAATATGTCCTTATGCTATTTTCTTTGCATCTCTTTCTATAAAATCTCATCAGTCTCAAATCTCAATCCTCACCTCTCCTCTCCCCCATCCTAGATTTAATCATACCATTTAAATTGGCAGCATAAGCTGCTTCACATATTACTTCTTCTATCTTAATTTCAAATCGTTTTCCTTATTGTGCGTATATAGTCCTTCAGGATCAATTCAGTTTAAGCCCTCTCGCTTATCCTACACCAAGGGACGTTCCCAGAAGTCTTGCTGTAGTTTTTTTTTTTTTTTTTGGAAATTCAATTGTAGTCATAAGGGACATTGGTGAGTGTTTTAATTTTCTTTATCTCTGGCAGTTTACTTTTACCTTTTCACTCCTATCGAGCACACCTTAGATCACCAGATATACATTGAATCCATTATAAATAAAGTTGAGTTTTACTTGGCAGAAGGAAAACTTACTGAAGCAGTGAACGATCTGGAAGAAATTTTTAGAGGCAACCCAAGCTGCAAAAATAGTTACTGATTGGGCGAGACAGACAAGAAACAGGGATATTTTTGAACATGAATCTCAAATCGAAAATATTCATAGAATCGGATTGAGTTAATCCCTAAGCACACAGAGATTGTCCCCTGATTTTTATTTTTGGCTAAGATCACTCTACATCTTCCCTTCTCTGGTTTTCTGATTTAATCGCTCAAAAGCTCTAGTTTACTGACATTTTTCATTTTACTCCAATGATTCATTATATGATAGGATGCTCAGTCATCATTTCATTTTAGTTAGAAGTTATCATGGTCTTTTAAAAATAGTTAAAAATCCCTAATGAGGCCTCTTGGCTAGATTAAAGATTTGTTAAAAGTGTATGCTTGAATTTGGATTTAAGTATTTCAAATGAATTTACAAAGGCTCCCTTGTAATTATTGTGGTATTAATATCCCAATTATTAATCAATATTCGAAAACTTCATTTTCCACCTTTGCAGTATTAATATCATTGATGAAGACATAGTTTTCATTCACCAATAATAAAAACTGGAAATCACTATTTCAAAATCAAATCATTATCATTAGGACATAATTTTTAAAAATTATTACACTAATAACCTAATTATTAATATAATTTATAGAGATCTACACACTCATGGAAGGTGAAGTTCCTTGACATGCTTGGATCACAATTATATAATTGGCAATATAATTATGATTCCTGACTTAGCATTTAATTTAAAATTTAATTTACTTCATTCCTTATATATAGTCAAACCCCAATAATTATAAATGGACAATACCATTTAACCCAAATTTGATCACATTAATATAATTTATTGCACTAGTAACCTAGTTATTATGGAGATCCTCTAAGTAATGGAGTATGAAGCTCCTTGGTATACTTGGACCATATTAATATAACATATGACCAAATTTGTTGGTGTGATTATCGGACCCATTTGAGTTAAACAAGTTACTAAGCGAGTATTACAAAATTTCTAATGCAAAGTTGATGATTGAAGCCAAAATCATCAGAAACACATACACACAGTCAAGAAGCCAAAAAAAAACTTAAGAAATAAATATAAATTAACAGACATTAAAGATTTATATAGAGAAAAGGTACAAAAACAGTGGACGAAATTTATGTGTGAATAGGAGCTGGAAATGTACCATGCTTGAGTATGACAATGTCGTACTCAAGTATGACTTTAGGAATGTAATTGTAACTTATTTTAACTCCGTATTGAGCCATTTCAATTTCCATTTGATCATAGAGACTTAGATATTGATATTCTTCTTTCTTTAATTTCCTTTCTTGATCATTTTTCATTGTTTAAACTTCATATCTACATTAATATATGAGGATTAATCAAAGTAGAAGATAAATGTAGTATGCAAGCTTTTTGCTCTGGATAATAGCATCTATATAAGACATCATCAAAACTAATTATAACCAACACCTTTGTGGCCATGGTTGTAATCATAGTGGCTCAAAATTCCTCCCCAAAGTGAAGGAAGATTGATAAGAACCACAAAAGAGTAATTAGCGTGCATAATAAATATGCTGAAAACCCATGTTATCACTGTGGTGGAAAAAGTCTTTTGTCATGTAGTTGTCGTACATTAACACAAAAGAAAGTGCTTAAAATAAAGGTAAAGAATGGGATAAATCATGTTTATCAGGTTTGCAATTCTAAGTACAATGAAATGAATATTACCCATTTGGATGTTGCTAATTTCTTAGTATAAATTATCTTTTTTTATTTGAACTGGCATGTTTTAATATGTTTAAACTTGTTTCTTCTTTTAATTATGTTTTTATTTATTTTTATGTCTCTTTTAATGAAAAATGAATCTTAATAGAATCAATCATGAAGATTTATGTCTCATTGATAGCACAATAACCCACAACATACTAAAACATAATAAATATATTTTTTTTTTCTTTTGGCAATGCAAGAAGCTAATATTCATAAGTGTAATTTGATTTAAGGCCTCATAAGAACTACTATTTTGTTACTTGAAGGAAACAAATTATGTATTTATAATGCATTTTATTCTACCAAATCTAAGAGAAACTTATTGAGTTTTAAAGATATCCACAAAAATATATATCATATAGAAACAACTAAAAATAACTAGAAATGTCTTGCTATCATAAATATAGTTTTTGGTAGAAAATGCATATTAGAAAGTTTTTTTGTCTTTTTCTTCTAGTTTGTATTATACAATTATAAGCACAATTGAAATACATGTTGATTGAAACACCAGTTTAAGCCACAAGTTAATGATAAAAAGTTGCGCAATTATAAAATATGAGTGTTTGGTTGAGCTACTAATTCTAACAAACTAATAACTAGTAAAACATAGTGATCATGGATACTATTGTTGTATATCAGATTTAAAATAGGAAGGACTCATGTTTCCCCTTAATTTGCTCTTCGTCCCTAGATTGCTTTCACCCTAATGCTACAACAATTCTGCAATAGCTTCCACAATGCTACAAAAATGCCTAAAACAAACCTCTTCAGTTAAACTACCACTAAAGTATACAAAAGCTTTTGCAATCTTATAATTAGATTCTTAACTCTACTTCTCCCATATTCCTATGCAAATTTTCAAGCTTAGAATATCATATAAATTAGGATGTAATGGTTATATGAGATTAACCCATTCCTGTAGTTTATAATGTAGAGCATTACTACTTTACAACAATTGCATTGTTGTCATTATGCTACGCATTGTTAGGTCAGTTCTACTACACTTCTAATATGACTTTGCAACAACAACGATTGAAGGCTCAAAGGTGGTGGCAATAGATAAGTGACAAGAGTGGTTTGTATATGGGATTCAGGGTGAAAAAAGAATGCCTCTATCATATGCAGCTATATTTAGATGCAGAATGGCTTTAATCTAAGAACTCAGACAAATCAAAGAGAGTGCTAGATTTAGAGAGAACGCTTACTAAATTTAGAACTTTAGGCTCAAGAATTCTTCCATGTGGTAATTCTCTAGATTTCTCCTAACAATGGCTCTACCATATACAGTTCCGAGCCTAATGTCGTCAATTTTCTAAGCTCACATAGCTTATATCCCTTAAGACAACTTTATTCTACATAATCCTTCAAGCAATTACTTTTCAAAATGACTAATTCTGCTCCATTATGAAACAATTGAAAATTTAGAAATGGCCTAAATTTGCATAATGCTAAGTTTGAAAACTAGAGATATTAGTTCACACTCATATAACATACATTTGCGCACATCTATTGCATATAACCTCCCCCACACTCAAAAGTTGCATTGTCCTCAATGCAAAGGGGAAGACACATAGAGAGGGAACAAAAAGAATATAAGCAATCTCAAAATTATGTGTGTGCAAAGGGTCCACATAGCACGCATATAGATAGAGGCACATAGAAAAGCAAATAAGAGCATGTATGAGACAATGGGCAACTATGACAATGCCAAGCAATAGAAAGATGAAGATTGAATTTATTCAAATCTACTTTTAAGCATTGTTGCTAGCTAACAAGTGCTTATTTTCAAAGGGAAAAAAAAGGAAAGAAAAGAAAAACATCAGAAACAATGCAAACAAAGTTCAAGAACAAGGGTACCAACATATGACCGACAGTGCCAAGGGAAGAAATTTACTCTCCACCAAGCTGGCGGGAAGAATTGGATACATTCTCATCATCATTTTCGACTCCCTCCAACCCCAACTCCTTGGCAATGTCCTGCATTAGGTCTTAACCCCTCCATCGCATATGAGAACCAGATGCGTCATTGGTAGTGGGTTCATTGGTTGTTCCAAGGCATCTCAAAGAAAGACTGAGGAAATGACGAAAGAGGTGTAAACTTTAGAAAATTGGCCCTAAGGTTCGTGACTAAAGCAATGTGACGCTCGGCCATATATCGCCACACTGCTTGCAGCTAGAGAAATAGAGTGGCAAACTGGTGTTGAAGGTTAGCGACTTGCTGGGGAGGCCATCTGAACTGGTGGCATTAGCAAGAATAGATAAGGGTCCAAGAGGTGATATGGAGGGTCTTGTTTTTGGTTTGTTGGCACTAGTCGGTTGACCAAACATGTGTTGTATAATCACGAGAGAAATAGGTACCAAAATCTTGAGCCTTTCATTTGTGGCTTTGAAGTTCACGTCGACATTGCGACAGAGAGTTCTATAAGAAAAGTTGGGAACTATAAGTTGCCAAAAGTTGTTTTTAGGTAGGTGCAAAGCTCTCGGTACACAATTTCATCCACATCAATTGCCTTCCCCTCTAGAATATAGTAGAGCAAGAGTATTCTATCGCGGGAGACAATATGCATGTGCACTATTATGAGGGGGTGAGAGTAGAGGAAATGGTAATATACTTTGTCCTCTGGCTGAAGGCGGGTTCTTTTGAAGGTGTAAACCCCTTTTTTGGATATGCTCCATTTGGTGCCAGAAAAATAGAGCCTAATGATGACTTGATTAAGTAGTTCAGGTTGGTTGCTACGGCGGAGCAGCGGAAAGTATTCGTCATCGATGGCTTCTAGACCATATACCTCCCAAATGTCCTGTGGTGCCATGGGGACTAAAACTCCTCGGACGATAATCACATAGGGCATGGCACCAGGGAAATTTGCACAAAATTTGTGAGCTCAAGGGATGACGGTCTCAATAGGGTTGGCACATAATTTCTCCCATTTGCAATCATGAACGACCTTCAGCACATAATCCAAGTAGGTCCCTTGGTTGATTAGGGTGGCATTGAACCCTTGTTCAGGGACAAGGGTCTTATCCTCCTTGATAACTTTGAATCACGTTTTAGCTTCTTGGGAGATGAACATTGGTAGGTCGGGTCGAATAGCTTATAAGTCATATTTCTGCTATATATTTCTACTATGATTGTTTACATGTTGACTCTGAGATGAAATGTATTTTATTTGATAAAATATGACAGAATTCATGTATATGTAGATATAGGGGTTATATGAATTAAAAATATTACATTTTAGACATTATCCCACATGTAGGCAAAAGAGAAGGGCTTTAAGTTGATGTATTATGAAATTGCATGATAATGTCAATATATGATGCTATAGCATCGTGGGTGCTTATTTTGAACTAGCATCACAATGCTATTCCAATACTACATACTATAGCATCATAAGTGATATACCGTGATACGATAATCCTTTCTTGAAAATAATTTAAATAATTTAGAAGATAATTGCAGAAATCGAGTTCAACGGTATAACTATTGACTAAAGCAATGACTCCATTTTCAATAATCTGACCCAAAAAAACAAAACTCATTTTCAATAAAGGAATAAGGGAGGCACTAAAATAACGATCCTGATCCGTAGGAGTACATCGTCATATTGTTTTTTGGCGAATCAGAGAGAGAAATAAGGTCAAACGAGGAGAAAAAAAAAAAAAGGAAAACTAACTTAGAATTAACGAGAAAATAATGGTGGGTACCAGAATGCTAAAGAACCTTGGGATGCTTGAGTAGATCTCATTGCCTCGCCCTCTCTCCCACCGATTGTTTTTCTGCGACACTTTCTCCCGTTTTTTCTAGGTTATTAACTATTACATCTCCAAACTCTTCTGTGCTTAATTGAAAATGAATATTGGATTAAACTTAACGAGATGAAGAACTTGGCATTGGCGATGAAGAACACACGAATCGACTAAGAACGGAGAGATAAGAGAAGCGATGGTGAGAAAAATGCAGAGCACAATGGCTCGATTAAGGACGAAGGTGAAGTCGACGCGAAGAGAGGGAGGAGTCGGAGCGAAGAAAGGGGGAGGCCAGAGAAGTAAGAAATACAGCAAACGGAGCTCTGATGTTTTATTCTTTTTTTAAAGGAAACATTCTCTCTCTGTAGGAAAAACATTTTCTGATATCACGTACACATCAAGTGGGACCACACATACATATATATATATATATATATATATATATATATATATATATATATATATATCTAGAAATTCATATATATATTTATGGGTCTTACTATTTTATAATTTTTTTTTTTTCAATGAGAAAACCAAAACCCTTTTTTAAATAGGACTTTGTTTTTTAACGTCCGTTTTTCAATATTGAACGTTTTTCCATATTGAATGATGATGTCTGTTTTTAAAAGTAAAACATTTAACGTTGGTTTTTTAAAAAATAAAGTAGATTTCAATTTCTAACATCTGTTTTTAAAAAATTTAAATTAATAAACATTTTTAACGTCTATTCTTAAAAAAAAAAAAATCCACACATTAAAAATAAAGCATAAAATTTTAAAAATATCACCGCTTAATTTATAACCTTTTTTTTCTTTAAATCGATAGTAATTGGGGACTTTAAATGTATACTTTGAAATAGTGTCTTCCTTTCTTTATATTATGTCATATGCATTTTTTTTTTGTTTCTTTTATTAATCCTATTTTTTCTGACAGTACTTCAAATGCAACAATACTAACACTACATGTATATATGCAACTAACTTGTCTTCTTGGGAAAAATAATATACTCTGGTAACTTTTTATTGCATCATAAAAAGGGTAGAAATGACCAACACGAGCTTACTATCTCATTTGGTTGAGATAAAAAACAATTTCTCAACAGATATCTGCAAAAACTCAATATATATTTGAGAAACACCAAATCTAATTAATAATCCCTTAAATATAAGGATCATCTATAATAGGAAACTAAATCCTAGCTAGTAAAGTTTAACATTAATTTCTTATTATATGTGTAATATTATCTCCCACTGATATCAGTAATGCTAACAAAGTTAGCAGAGTGCAAACCCAGTGTTTCTGAAGTGGAGTCATGATTGAATCCAATCTCATTTAGTATATATGCAGGTTGCCTAGGAATAGGAAGATTGGCAATCTCACTGCTAAGCATAGACACTACATTAGCCATAGTTGGCCGCTCTTTTGCTGATTCTTGCACACAAAGTAGGCCTATGTGTATAGACCGCAAAATATCCTCATAAGAACCTTGATATTGCATTTCTGAATCTATAAAAGACACCAGGTTATTTTCATTCCATAGCCGCCATACCTGAAAATATACAAAAATCTATGCTTGAAACTAGAAAGTTCATGTTAGTAACAATAGGTAAAGATGATACTTACATATCCTAAAAGGGTTTGAGATCCCTTCTCTATGTTATGCAATCTGCAGTTGCTTCTTCCACTAACAATCTCTAACATTAGAACTCCAAAACTGAAAACGTCTGATTTTTCGGAAAATAGCCCTTGCATTGCATATTCAGGAGATATATAGCCGCTACATTAAAAATTTATTTTGTGAACTTGCATTTCAATAGCATGATGGCTTAATAATTAAGAAAAGAAAACTTGCTTACTATGTCCCGGCCACTCTTCTAGTATTGGCTTGATCTTCATTGCTTCTAAATATTTTAGCCAATCCAAAGTCAGATATTTTTGGATTTAGC
The DNA here is from genome assembly GCA_037074495.1 of Acacia confusa. NCBI lineage: Eukaryota > Viridiplantae > Streptophyta > Magnoliopsida > Fabales > Fabaceae > Acacia > Acacia confusa. The sequence continues at coordinate 20,346,002 of CM073504.1, read as the reverse complement.
TCTTCATCCACTAAGATATTGCTAACCTTCAAGTCTCTATGTATAATTTTTATTCTAGAGTCTCGATGAAGATAAAGCAATCCTCTAGAAATTCCTTCAATAATCTTAAAACGTTTTTGCCAATCTAATTCTTTCTTTCTGACTGAATCTGTAAACAAAGAAGAGATTTGGTGACTCAGAGTTGGTTCCTTTCAAAGAAAATGTGAATTCACGTAAAATTAGCCAGCTATTATATGTTGAGAAAATGACAGACTAAGGCATCTTTTTTAAAAATTCAAAATACAGCTTGAAACACAAGATGGACTGTTGGGGGAAAAACAACTAACCAAATAGAATTGCATCCAAACTCTTGTTATGCATGTACTCATAGATTAATATTCTCTCAGCTTGTTGAATGCAGCAGCCCAACAGTCTTACTAGATTGCGGTGTTGAAGCTTTGAAATCACAACAACCTCATTCATGAACTCTTCTTGCCCTTGTCTTGATGCCTTTGAAAGTCTTTTGATTGCAATTTGTTGTCCATCTATCAATCGCCCCTAGAAGACAATTAAGAACAAAAAATAGCTATTCTAAAACTCATTTCTACGAGAAAGTAGATCCACCAAACAATTTTTTTTTTTTTTTAAAAATAGAACCTTATATACTGAACCAAAGCCACCGTGTCCTAGCTTGTTAGATGAATGGAAATTGTTCGTAGCAATTACAAGATCTTCAAAATTAAAAAGTCGAAGATCATCCATCTTGACTTCTTCATCTTGACTAATCATTCTTTGAGCCTGACTGTCGGAATCTGTCTCACCTAAGTCCAAAATCACATCTTATTTTCAAAGCATAATGTTACTCATCATATCAACCATATTCACAATTACATGCTAATGAAATCTATAATTTATTACAACACCTGCATGTTTAGCTGTCAATCTCCATAAGAACCATGCACCCGCTGTTAAAGTAATGATTCCCATCGTCACTGTCATTGCAATAATGATTGTTCTTTTTTCGTGGATGTTTTCCTGCATTTCCTAACAAAAAGTAAAACATCTTCAGCGAAAATTTTCTAATATGATGGAGCATTAGATTTCAAACAGAAAAAGCTACCATTTTTAGACAAAGACACACGAATGTAAAGATGAACCCCTCCACTTGAGAATCTTTGGATGTCAATTAAGTCCCCACCCCATTGCATGCATCCAATGCCATTCAAATCAAATGCATATGCCACACAAGTGCAATTATTCAAGCACTCTGTTCTGCAATTATCTTCTGTAACAGATGTTGACCTCTCAAAAAAGTCTGGCACTTTCATGTTCTCAAGTTTCACAAACCCATCTTGTTTATCTGCAACCCCCGCGCATTGCAGTGGATTCTTCCTCACACATCCACTAGTCCAATTTTTCCTATTCCATTCCTCTAAATTCTTTGGTTCATACCCACTTAAACAGCTACACATTCGTGAACTCTGTAAATCACAGCTTCCGAATGCCCCACATCTGCCATAGTGCGTACAGTAAGTCCCTTGAATCACCTCCCTCAAAACCTCCCTTTTGTTATTCCACACTGCTATCCATAGTTGGCCTTGTGGATTCAAACCCATAACTGCAAAGTCAGCATTATTTTCCAAATTGTAAGTCAGATAAACAGTTCCATCATCTTCATGTCCTACACTCCATCCACTTGACATCGTTGGTGATCCTAGGAAAATCGTACCGTTCCATGGACCGGTTCGATGGTATGGGCGAGTTCCATTAAACCAGTAAAAAGTTTCAGGAGCATTTGGGCGTTCAAGAGAATAAGAATAGTATCCAAGAGATGGATCAGAAGAGCTTCTCCATGATGTAATTTTCACCTTCTCTCCAGTTCTCTCGTTGATGCTGAGCTTCATTTTTGGCACCATGATATCAGAAGGATCTTGGAAACTCTCCCATATGGTTGCTCCCGTTTTGCCCTCAGAGAGGGCTAGGTTCCCACTGTTTAGAAGTTTAACAGTTGAATTGGTTGCAATATTTGAGATATTTGAAGACCAAACACTCATATTTTGTTTGTCCAATATCACAAGATTACCGTTGCTAGAAATTGTGACTGTCCCAGAAGCATCAATCAGTGGCTGGTTTCTGTTAGCCACCCAGATTATGTTGGATTCAGAAAGATACCAGATTCCAACATAGCGGTTTGTAGAATTTTCTGGGCTGAAGAATCCCAGCTTGAAGTCACTGTTTTCTGAGTTTATTGTATCATTATCTCTAATGAATTGACCTGAGGTGATGGTGTCCATTGCAGAACTCAAACTCAAATGGAAGATGGAAATCATCAGCAAAAGATTTATCAAGTTGAGGTTGAGACTTCTGATTCTAAATCCTATATTGGAGAAAATGATGACATACATTTTTTTGAAGTTTTCTATGCAATTGAATTTTCTCATCTGCGGCCTAGTTGTGGACTCACATTCTCAAGTACGTTCAGCACAACACAATACGCGTTTGGTTATTGATGAGTTTTTACAAACTCGCTTCCTCGTCAATGAAATAATTGATTTGAAGATGTCAACAACTAAATTAAATTAATTTTATATCATGATAAGATGGGCCAACTTCTACCTTGAAGACAAATGAAAGCATAACAAATCAAATCTAGCTGCATTAAACCTCTTGAATGAGACAATTCACGATAGATGTGTATGCGTATCATTTTTATGTGCATGTATCATCTGCCAATAAATATACACTCTTTGATACTTAATATAAGAGCTATATTTAGAAGATTGATTTGATTCTAAATATAAGACCTCAATCTATTTTTACTATTAAATTTATCATTTTATTTTACAGTATGCCCATTGATTGCACGCATCAAGGAGTAATGAAAAGTGATAATTTAGAAAAATCAAACTATATTTATTACAAATAATTAACATAATTAATTTTCTTAATCTATCTTAATTAATTAGCCAACCAGTTCTGATTGGAGGTAGTATGTATGTATGTGTATATTATGTTCAGCACGACACATACAGTATGCTTCGACAGTAAATTTTAAGGTACTTGCTTCATCATCAGCGAAAATTGACGGATTAGTAGAGTCAATAGTTGAATTAAATGAATATGATATTCGTAATAAAGCAAACCAACCACTTTGGTGGCATTTGAATTGTGTGAAATACCTTACCAGAGGAAGCGGCAGAGGAAGCGGCTACGGTCCTTGTCAAGTACCATCCATTACGCAAGTTTTAACCCAAAACTGTGACTTTTTTTTTAATAAAAATATATATATATATATATATATATATATATATATATATATATATATATATATATATATATATATACATTACGCAAGTTTTAACCCAAAACTGTGACTTTTTTTTTAATAAAAAAAAAAAAAAAATATATATATATATATATATATATATTTAAAAAAAAGATTCATCAATTTTGTACAATAGACGGTCCTTGATAAGGACTGTAGCCGTTTCCCTTGCAAGATGCAAATATCAAGAATTGTGTGAAAAGAACTTGCCAATTGCAAATATCCTTAGTCTATGTAGTTTCCCCCCCTCGATGTTTAGTTAGTTTCAAACAATCGGATTTAGCCACATATATGAATAGTAACATCCCTTGAATGCACTAATATTCAATCATCCGTTCATTTTAAAGTATTTTCAAAATCAATTCCATAAACTTCTATCCGGGTTCATGCATATGCCACATTTTCCAAGATTCAGACGCCAAATCATTATATCCCCAAAGGCTAAAGCAGAGAAGACAGAGGAGAGGCAAGGAAGAAACAGAAAATACAGAGTTGGCTTTCCTCCTATAATACCGGCCTCTATATGTTCCACTTTATAATTTCAACATTTTTTTTTCTCCTTTTGTGCCAAAATACATAAAATCCCTCAACTTTGACCATGTTATAACCTCCCTCACTTTTAAGAGTTTAGAAGTCACATCCTCAACTTCCAAAGCCTTGATTATCAAAGCCTACCGTTACAGTTAACAGAATGCAAGCCACACCAGCTTATTTAAAATTTAAAACTTCTGGTCAATGACAAGGGGGTTTTTTGTTTTTAATATTTTAGCAGTTTATCCTCAGTTAGAATTCAGAACTTTACTAAAAGGAAAGGTTTTTTTTTTTGGGAGAATTACATTTGGGTCCCAAGGAATAGAAAAAATTACAAAAAGTCTTAGAACTCCAATATCAAAAAAGTCCCAGTTGTAAATATGACATTTTCAGTTGTAAAAATGATATTTTTGTTGTTAAAATTTCTGTAATTACTATAAAAAAAGTCTCTTGGGACTTTTTTGTAATTAATTCTGGTCCTTACACTACTACAAAAAGTGGATATTACTTCCCCAAAAGATGTTTTTATTTTAAAAAAGGAAGTAAAAAATATAGGCGGAGACTTAGGACGCTTTAAATATAAGTTTAGGGCGCCTAAAATTAATTTTTTGACGTCTAAAGAATTTTTTGAAAAAAAATTTAGCGTTAGGGTATTTTCCTGGCCTAAGTCTTAAAATTAATTTCAGGCGCCCTAAATGTAAATTTAGGGCGCTTAAATTTAGGCGTCCTAAACTTATATTTAGGACACCTAAAATATATTTTAGACATCCTAAATTTAAATCTAAATTTAAATATAGGACGCCAAACTCACAATTTAAACACTTGCTTACACTTTTTGAAAGTGCATAGTCATTTCTTTGTTTTCTTCTCAGCGGTGGGGGTTTGAGCGCAACAGAGAGGAAGTAACGAAGCAGAAGAAAACACTAGAAACAACACCCACACTTTCCTTCCTCTGGTACATACATTCCTCTCTCTTTCTCTTCTCAACTTCACTTAGATTTTCTTTTACTAACTGGACCTCCCTCATTTTCTTTCAAAGATCTAGACCTAGTTTAAATACTGGCTGCCTTCCTCGTTTTCTTTCACAGATCGAGATCTAGTTTTATTTTCCTCTTTTGCTTTTTAAGTTTTCTTGTGGATGTTAGATCTCTCTTTCACTCTCCTTCTCTCTCTCTCTCTCTCTCTCTCTCTCTCTCTCTCTCTCTCTTTTTCCTGAATGCCTAAAGAAATGAATGAAGCTGGGAGGTAAGGTCTTTATGGAGACAAATTCCAGTCTCTTCATTGGAAAAATCTCTTGTTGGAGAGGTGATTCAAAACTCGGTGGAGAAAATAATAGAGTGAGCCTCGGTCATCTAGGAGAGCATGGAATCAACGTCTGGTAGTTTGTGGGGGGTGATGGGTTGCTGAAAATTTGGAAGATGGTTTCTGAAAATTAGAAATAAAATCAGTTTTTAATGTTTCTATTTAATGTAGTCCTTTTTTTTTGTAGTTTGTTGCTACTCCAATTTGCTTAAATCATTGTAATCGTTGTGGTTATTTGCTGCAATTCAGTGCAATAAAAAATCAAAAAAATTATTTCTCCATCTTTCTCGTTTCTTTTATCTCCTGAGTTCTTCTCTATTCCACAGCCTTAAACCAGCATCTTCAACGTCCACCATCTTTCTCGATTCAGTGAAAGGTTCTCCCATTAGGAGATCGCGTGTTTCAGATAGAGATTCAAAGTGCAACCATCACCCAATATACAATATTGGACACATAGGACGCATTAAAGGCCTCCTCTTGTTCAAATAGGAATAGGACGCCTTTTTTAAGGCGTCTTATTTGAACTAGAGGACGCCTTTCTTTAGTTAATATAGGACGCCTTTTTTAAGGCGTCCTTTATTACTTATAAGGCACCTTATGTATTACTATCCTTATTGAGAAGGATGTTTATTGATGTAACATCCCAAATTCCAGGTTCAAAAATCGTGTCGGTCGACACTTAGTTTTAAGAAAAACAACAGAGTTTGAGATGCTACAGCTTAGAGTACTGCGGAAATTGATAGCTTGCGCTAAGATCCGGACAACGAGTATCTGATATAAAAATGCCCAGACATATGATGATGCCCGGCATAAGTTGATATATTAAATATCCCGAAGGATTATTCATGTGATACATTATACAGAGATTTAAATACATTTCTTTGTTAAACCCAGTCTTAACTAAACCTATGGCTTAGAACCTAACATCAGTTAATCAAACAGATTGGCCAGGTAGGGGTCTATCATGGGGGCCTCACCGACTTATATGGCGACTGATTGGCTTCCCGGATAGATTAATCCAACCTTAGACACCAAACTGTTCAAAGTAACTTTGTTAAATTCGAGCCAGAAGCTAAGTTCTTATAACTTCTACCGCTACCGACCTTTGCCTTTGACCGCTGCCTCTTTACGGCTCTATCTGCCGGTACCTTCTCTATCCCGGTTTCTTTCCTGTACTGTTCATTAAGACTGAGGTCCAATGTCCATTGGACCTCAGGTAACGGTTAACCTCATGCTTATGTAAATAGTATATGACATGTATCACAATAATAAATTCACATTTATAACTTTCATAATCATATCAGCAAGTAACATAACACAGCCACTGCAATATGTATGTTACCCATAGTTTGCACATAACCAGTGCCACGAATCCACGTGTCCTCAGCGCTAGGAAAACTCAACGGAGTTATCAAGACTATAACCCGTATACAAATTCAAACATATCATGAGCAACTTTCAAAACGGAGTTTCAACATGTGAATGCAACTATCATATATAACCATACCATAAGCACAAGAGTTAAGGTTACAGTACGCGTCCGTACCTTTTACCGTATAGTTGTCAAATGTCCGACCTTTGAACCTGGCCTTGGACTTCCCGGATATCCTAACATATCACCATATCACTTAGAATAACATTCTAAGAGATATTTCCACCTCTATTTACCATTCTACTCTTGATGGCTTTATTATTACAATTTTGCCCTTACATTTCTTTAAAAACGTGGTGCAGCATTTTCTGGGCAGATTTTTCGGTAACTTTGAAAAATCATAACTAATTCTAGAAAAATCGAACTGAGGATTCGTAAAATTTCCCGGAATCCTTGAGAAGTCTATTTTTGAGGGAAAATACTGGAACTTACCCAGAATTCATGGATAATTCCCAGATTTCACATTTTTAAATACTGCCCAGAATTTCGCACAGAAAACATTGCCTAACTTCTGAGATTTTTATCTTTTTGCACAGAGCTTCAAATGATACACTCTTTATAGATTTAGAAAGCCCTAGACGTCTACTTTCACCATGAATTTTCTCAGAATTTTAGAACATCATCTTCATCATAAAATACTGACGTTTTTACCCCTGACTCTAGAAATCACTGTTTGAGGAGATTTCGCCAGAGCTTCGCTATTTTGATCATAATCTTCCAAAAATTTTGATATAACTTCTTCTTCATCAATTTTTCGAAATAAATGCAATGGAAACCATAAAAACATGAAAATAAAACTATATTTGGAAGATTGAAGATCAAAATAACATTTCTAGCATTTCTACTTCATAAACTAAGAACTTGAACTATGAACTAAAAACTCCCTTACCTCTTGAAGACCACTTGTCTTCTATTTTTCTGCAGCTCTTCCACACTCTCCCCTTCTCTCTAAATTTTTGAATTTAGCTTGTGAATTGGTGGGAAAAATGTGATGCCTATGCTCTCTATTTATAGGCAAGCAAAGGAGTAACCCCCAAGCAATGCCCTTTGATCTTGGCTCTTGATTTTTACTTGGAGAGGAGGCATTCATCTTGGCCCTCCACCTCACCAAAACCGACCCCCCTCCCCTTCTTCCTTAAGTTTGTGCTTTATCCCTTAATTATCTCCAAATACTAATTTAGTTAGGTGTAAGTTGGTGTGTTAATTCAAAATCCAATTTCACTTTTGAAATCCTAATTTTATGATTAGATTTATGGTAATTTTTAATTCCCAAAACACTTAGGTATGAATCTTAAAAGTTACCGAAAATATCTTTGGGAATAGCCAAGATGAAGCTCATATTTCACTGATTTCAAATATGTATTTATCTTAAACACTTAGTTTCATTATTGCAAGTTATGATTTAATTGCTATAGGTTCTCATTTAATTTTATTTAATTAACAACAACTTGCTCATTAAGCTAGACAACTTGCTCACCAAGTCTTTGGAGCTTCTCCCATACACTTCTTGACTTATGTGTTTTGCATTTAAAATTATTCTTCCTCCCTTTTCTCTTAAAAATTCGTCCCACACACAACACACACCCACTTGCTTTAGCTTCCTCAATACTAAATAATTTATTCCTTTAATTGGTGCCCAAGTTTTGCAAAGCTTCTTCTTCACACCACTTTCATTGACTTATTAAAATTACTTTTTCTTTCTTATTTCTTGCAAAACTCGTCCCCCACCCCTAATATAATCATTCAACTTATGTTTTTAATGTTCTCACATAATCTAGGGAGGAAAAACTCCCATTGATTCCCTTTCATTTGCATAATTTATTCAGTTCATCATTAAATAGGAATTTTCGCCCCTTAATGATAATTTAGGAATTTAAGTCCTAACACCATGCTTTAGGAGTTATTGGGCTTTAACTACCAAAATTGACAAGGTTTCTAAATCACTTTTGCTAATTAGCAACTCCTTGTATGCTAATCTTATCTTTTAAATATCATTTGGCCCTTAGTTTATGACCTTAAAAACTTAATCATTAACTAATTTCAAAAATTAATAAAGTACCTCAATTATTGCAATTTCAATTGCTCAATAATTGCTACTACTTTCCTCTAATTAATTCTATCATCCTTTGATGATTTTAAGTTGTTAAAATGGTGTAATTCCTAAAAATAATAATAAATCAATTAAAACTTTAGAGACAACATACTCTTTTTTCTTTAATAAATATTTAGTTGCCTCTTAGGATTTATCATAACATTCTTAGGGTATTTTATGACCCATAAATTCACTTAGGGATTTTAGCTCTTTATTTACTCTAATTTCATGAGAAATCACCTTAAAAGATAAGGTAATTATTTTACTAGTTTTGAGACCACAAATTCACCTATTGTAATAGGTGTCATTTATCAAAATTTAATATTTACATGTATTATGAAAATTGGGGTATTACAATTGCCTTTAATTTAGGACATTTTTTTACCTTTTTTGTAGTAGTGTTAGGACCCAAATATAATTCTCCCTTTTTTTTCTACAACCATAACAATCTTGGATTGCCATTCTCTTCCTCGCCCTATTTTACTCCACCCTGTTACACTTGTTCCCAAGGTTCTAAAACCCAGACCGGTCAGGGTACTAAGTCAATGGTTAATGGGTCAGATCGGAGTCAACTCACACTTATACCGGTGAGGTATAAAAAATTTAAAAAATAATTTAATTTCTCATCACACCATCAAAAATAGCAAATACTAAATATTATTTCAATATATTGAATCACTAGCAAAATAATCATATACTTATCAAATATTCTTTATAATTTCCTTAACAAATAGATATTACAATATCTTATACCACCCAATGACCTCTAAATTTATAAACAATAATGATAAGATATTCATCATAACAAAATATTTATTTTAGATATGTTTAACCATGACATAAAAACCCACCCTTCATCTCTATCGATGATTTGAGGGAAAAAAAAAATCTCTATCGATGATAATTCCTATTAGATTTCTCCTAATAACCTTGATGATATGGATACTTGTTTAATAAATAAATTATTTTATAAATATATTACTTATAAAAATAAATGACATGCATATCCGTTCGACTTTACTGAAGAAGTGAATCCTTTGCCAACTCCTTCTGTAGCACTTGTACTTGACTACTATATGGCATCATTAATCTATTAGACTAATATTATTGGTTTAGGTGGATCCTTTTTCAAACTATAGGCTTAGTTGTACTCCTCTCCAATCCCTTGTTTTATGAAGCTATTCCCTCTCTCAAATATTAATATGCAATTATTCATGAAGAACCTACTCAGTCTCTTTCTCCCTCCTTCTTCCTTCTTTGCATGTTGCGCTCCACAGATCTGTTACCTCGCCCTTCCCTTTTCTAACCTTCCTTCTTCATTGTGTTTCCTTGACTCCATGGATCCTTGCCCTTTCGTGCAAGTCACCGTCACTCTCAAGATCCCTATCGCTTTTCGTTGTTCATCCTTCTTCTTCTCCTTGTTTCTGTCATTCATCCTTCTTCTTCTTTCGTCGTTCTTTTCATTCCTCTGACCAAGCTTTCCCTGATTCCCGAGTCCCCCAACTCGGCGACCCTGTTCAACTCGGCCGATTTAGGCCGAGTTGACTTGGTTGACTTGGAGTTGACTCGGAGTCACCGAGTCAACCTATTTCTTCCTTAAACCAGACCGGCTTTCTGACCAGTTGGCCGGTTTCTGGTCCAAACCGGCCAGTCCGGTCCAAGTTCACAAACCATGCTTGTTCCTATATCAGTCATTGCCTCTTTTCATTCTCTTTTCCCTCCTTAAACATGCGATCTTGCTTCCCTTTCACCCCCCCTTTTTTTTTTTACTTTTTCCCTGTAGCTTTTGCAAGGTCCTTCGATATTTTTCTTTGGGAACCCTTTGACCCTTCCCTTTCATTAATTCCTTTTCTTTTCTTTATTTTCCTTTTTATTTGTCTACTCAATACATACTTACATAATTTTCAGTTTTTCTTTTAAATTTTCTTTCAGCTTAGGTGATTGAATTAGTGCCACAACGAATTGTGTATCATCTCCCAAAACTGACGCATAAAAGCCTTAGTGGCGAAGGCCTTGAATTTGACGCATATGGATGATGTTTTGAATGTGAATGAGATGGGAAGTATAAGAATGATTTTTCAAACGAAGATTATCAAAATCTCGTGGCAATGTTGGAGAGAAAGAGAAGAGACTGATGGAGAAAGACGACTCCGCCATCGCAGCGAATGAGAATTGACAATTGCAATCTTGTCATTTAGTGAAGTTCTAAATTTTAAATTAGAATTAAAAGACAGAAAAATACTATCATAATTGTTAAAAAACAAATAAGTATATTAAATTTCAATAATTACAAGTAGACTTTTTAGTAAATGTAAAGTAACATGTGTTGGGAACCCTTCCTGAGAGAGAAGCCTTGACATCCTCTCTGTAGACTTCCCAAGACATTAGGGTTTCTCTCTCGCCAGTGGTGTCCAAGCCATTGGCAAGTATCACCTCAAACCATATTCGCGATAAAGAAGTAAATTAGAGCTCAAAGAACTAGAAGCTGGTAGCACCAAAGTGATGAAGCCTTGATATTTAGATCGAAACATAGACACATGTCGACGAGCTTCTATCATCATCGGTACCTGCCCTCCTATGTTCTCTGTCTTCACCATTACTCTGTGTCTTGTGGTCCTCTCTCACCTCTAGGGCGAGCTTTTCCTCTCCCTTTATAGAACTTTCTTAAGGCAGTGGGAGCTGTTACACCTCTACAGACCTCGCCCTCTCGGGTGGCGGATAGAGGGTTCCCTCTTATTTATTTCCTTACCTTAGTTAATTATTACTTATTATCATATATCAGAGTGATTCATAGTAGAACATATGATCAGTTTGGACAATGCATTTTATACTAGTAAAAGTGTGAACTGTAAACAAAATAAAGTTACCAAAGGGTTAGGGTATAGTCATCCAACATAATATTGGGTAGTAAATAAAAATATATAGTCATCCAGTAGAATATAAAGTACAAAAAGTGATAGGGCATTCCCTATTTTTTCAACCTTCAGCTCCATGCCCTTACCTTTGCTCCTAATCAACTCAGCTAATACCACCGTGTCTAAAGATTAATCTGGGACCCAGAATTAAATCCCAGAGTGACCATCAAACTCGTATACACTATGTATGCAATGCATGTATGCAACCATAATCAAGAAAAACATATCAAAGCGGTATCACATACCACATGCATTTAGTATCATGTGCAGTAACATATCAAAAGCATATCACACTTGCACATGTTCACTGCGTACAGTGGCAGACCCATAATGGGTCCTGTGTCTGCAAGTGCAGACATGAACTTGGGTATATGCAAATAGAAAATTGTAAGTTATGAACTTGGGCGCGTGTCCACATGTGCAAAAATATATACGCATACATATTGACTGAAAATTTTAATATATGCGCATTAATTGTTCTTCATAACTTGTCTTATCTCTTATTGGTCACATGATATATGTGGACATTACCTGTTCTTCATAACTTGAAAATTGTAATATATGCAAATTTGTCAAACTTGAATTTTAATTGTTCTTCATAACTTTTTTTTTTTAAAAAATAAGCATAATTGTTTGTGTTCTTTATAAGCGTATAGGATGATTTCACAAGAGGGAGTATGGGATGAAGCATCTGAGTATGGGGTGAAGTGTCTGAGTCTTCAAATTTGTGTTCTCCTTATTATTATGGGGTCATGCCACTTACTAGTTCAACCAACAATTTGTTAATTAAATCCATTCCAAATTTTAATGAAACATAATTGTTTTTTCTTATAGTAGAGGGGGAGAAACATAACATATTACAATATTCATAAGTTTATACATTACATTAAAATGGAATTAATAGAGTCAGGTGTTATAGAATATCATACATATTGTCTATTGTGGAATTTTCTTTGTTTATATTCTTTTATTTTTTTAATGTATTTAAAATTTTCCTTAAAAAATTTTGCGACCCCCGAATTATCCCCACTAATTGTGCAGACATAAATAAAAAATCCTAGGTCCTCTACTGACTGTGCAAGGACCCAGCCCTCATAAACACAAGACAACCTACCAAAGTAAGCCCGATTCCACAGCTGGGAGAAACAACAGCTGTAGACGGGCCTCAAACCCCAAGATACACTGAATGCAACATCGGCCTTATAGCTACCCAAGGACTTAGTCTACTAGGCCCTATATCTCAAACACATATAACACCAGACAACCTACCGCAGTAAGCCTAGTTCCATAATCATGGAAAACAAATATACAAAAGTCACATAAAGTATACATGTAAACAGTTACTACCTGATAGCTGATCAATAAATATAAAATTTTCCTTGGTACCCAGATACTAACACATATATATGCCTGCCTCAAACAAAGTAAATACAACCCATTTTATTCACTTATGCAAACTCTCCTCTTCTTTAATATGAAATTCGACCATATCCAGAAATCTCAAAAACGATGTCTTGAATTCAAAAATTCATAACTAATTCTAGAAAATTCCAATTAATGCAATTCCAAAGTCTAGTTTTTACTAAAAAAATTTCTAGAGGCCAAAAAAATATGTATGATTTTACTTTGTTAAAATGTTACCTTTTGGTCAAAGACAAAGTCCAAGTTTCTCGGCTGTTTTTAAAATTTTGAATATTTTAGTAGACACTTCTAAAAATTACAAATTATATACCAAATTAAAGCTTGAGATGTCTACTTTAAGCCTATAAAATTTAAAAGCCATTGGAATTTATTTACCATTTTAAAATCATTTCTTAAACACATCTTCCCAGAAACCCTTAAAGCTGGCAGATTTACCAATTTCTTGTTAACTTATTTTTTGAGTTCCAAAATTTTTTTCCTTACTTGTTCCCATACAAATTTTCGTTCCAGACCCTTTGGCATCATCAAAAAAGCCAAAATCACATGAAAACTTCAAGTATATAAAGCTGGTAAAATATCACACCACGCAAGCAACAACAACAATTTCCATTTTACTTTCATATTTTGCTTAGTTCTTGGTTACTTTTCTTTTTGAAGTCATAATCTTAACTTTATCCTCTTGATAATTCATTTTAGTGACTAGGGCAGAGCCTCCCCCCTTAAGAGTCACCATTATCCCATGAACCTCCATTATCTTTGAAAGAACTCAGGAAATCAAAACACAAAGTCACAAACAATTAGTTTAGTGACTTACTTTTCTTATGGCTTGATTTTCCTTGAATTTTCTCCTCCTTGCACTTGATGTATGTTTTGGCCTTGTGCATGGGAGAACCATACAAGAAATGCTCATGAGAATATTGAAGTTATTAAGGAAGATTAAGGAAGGTAAAAGATAAATCCAACACGATCTTGGAACTTGCTTACCTTATTCTCCAAGTTGTATGCTTTCTCTTCAGTTTGGCTTTGTGAACTCTCTTCTCTTGCTTTCCTTCTCTTAGAGCATGACATGAGGTAGCCAAAATGAGACTTGGAAGTCTTTAAATAATGGTTTAAAATTATGCAAAAATATCCTTTTTAGCTTAATTCTTATTGGTTCTTGTTAGTTCTCAGTTTGAGTTTTGATGATAACAAAACACTTGTCAACTTATTGACTTAAATCAACTCGAGTTCTAAAACTGTTTCCAACTCGATCTTAAGTCAGTAATGTTATAACTTGAGTTCTTAGTTAATAAACTCGAGTTCTCTCTTTTGAAATGATTTTCAACGGCTATCTCTTTCTAATCAACTAGAGTTCATAGCTTATCAACTCGAGTCCACAAACTTGAGTTCATAAGTAATAAACTCAAGTTCGAGGAAACGTGTCTCGTTCTCTACTTCAAACATAAAAAGTTTGAGAAACTAAAGTTTTATTTAATAGCAATGTTTGTGAAACCAAACCGGACCGGCCGATTCAGACCGGAAACTGGCCAACCGGCCGGAAAACCGGTTCGGTTCAGAGGAAAACCGGACTGACCTGGTCAATCCAGTTAAACTGGCTTAACCCAGACGGGTCAAACGGGTCACGAGTCCCATTATTTTTTTTTCTGGTGCCAATTCCAAAACGACATCGTTTGCCTCTTTTTTTTTTCTGAATGGACTATGAAAGTGGATATGAGTATCTGAGTCTGACTATCTGAGCATATCATTCATTCATTTGATTAATTGATTCTCAAGTACTGCTCAGGGTTTCTCTGCTCTATCGTTCGCCGTTCGCCTTTTTTTAAATTTTAGATTCAGTGATTCTTCATAATCCCTCCCTCTAACACAAAAATCTCTCTCTCCATCCGATCGCCCTTCGCCGTCGCAAGGTCGCAGGGTTATCAAAGAAAATTTTTTGATTTTGTTGTTTTGGGTTCCCTTTTTGTTTTTTTTTTTAAATTTTGCCTCACATACTGCCGTTAATTTCTTCAGGTTCATCTATTAAGGAGCTTTGTGCATCTCGATTTGCAGAGCTACATTGTTGCAGCTTCAGGTTTATCGTTTATTCATTTTTGAATATTTTAGTTTGTTTTTAGTTTTTAGTTCTTGGTTCAGTAGGTGCTCTGGTTTGTAATTTTTTACTTTTGGATGTCATATTGGTTTGATTTGGGTTCGTTTTTTGTTTTCCTGGAGCTCAAATTGTGGTTGGCTCTGTTTTCGGTCTCTACTTTTGTTTAGTGGTTGGCTCTGCTTAGTTTTGAAGATTGGCTTTGATTTGCTATTCGTTCCTGTTGTGCTCTATTTAGTTTGGTTTGGATTCCTGAAGGTTTGGATTGTGTTTCGGTCTGTGACGTTCTAGTATGTGAGTTCTGTGTTTTGTGAAGCTGTGTTAATGGAGGGAAATATTAATAATAAAGTTGCCAAGAATGCTACAACCCCTAATTCTGAGTCCAGCAATCCTCCTATACATGCTACTGTTAAAAAATCAGATCTTGCTTGAGAAACATGGGAAAGTAAATGTTTTTGCATGTCTATTATGTTATTTAAGTTATGGGGGAGGGGGAGGGGGTGGGTGGGATAAATAGGTTGAAACAACATGCTGGTGTGAATGGGCAAGTAAGATAAATAGGTTGAAAAATCATATCCTTCATCTTTAAATGATGATCATATTGCTTCTAGTGCCTTTACTTTTCCTCCTACAGCTCCATCTCCTCATGTCTCACTACGTAGAGAGTTGAATGATGTTAATGATGATTACAATGATGATGATTATTAGTTTATCAAAGGTAAGAATATTTTGTCATCATATACTTGTTTTTGATATTTTGCTACCATGAATATTTTGTCTCAAATGTAGGTGGTAAAGAAAATTGTTAAGAATATCTGAAATTTGAATATGTGACAAGTATTGGAGTATATGCTTATTTTGCTATTGATCTAAAGTATTAAAATGATATATAGTACTTTAACTTTTGGTTGGTATGATGAGAAATTAAATTATTTTACAATTTTTTATACCTTACTGGTCTACCGCCCGGGTTGACTACGGTCTGATCCACTAACCCTTAACCCAGTACCTTGACTAGTTCAATGACCAGTCTGGGTTTCAAAACCTTGTTTAATAGACTTGAGTTCTAAATTCAAGTTCTTAGAAAATGAACTCGAGTTCTTGGAACCAGTAAAACTTGAGATTTTAGTGAGATTTTAACAACTAGAGTTCTTGTTTAAGAACTCAAGTTGATAACTTTAGTTGAGTTTTTACAACTCGAGTTTTTTGAGAATCAGAACGCTTCCTGTTTTTCATACTTAACATCAACTCGAGTTCTTTATACGTAACTCAAGTTCATTATTTTACAACTCAAGTTCTTTTGTAAGGAAAATGACGATTGATATCTATGTGATTTCAAATGTTCAAACCTTCTTGCATCTGCTTCCTACTGTGGTTAGAATTATTCTTAAGATGTTTTTAATCCATTTACTAATGATTTCAGTTGGTCAAATGAAGAATTAAACCAAAAGCATTATAAAGAAACTCTTGTGTCAGAGGCATTTAATGCACAGTAGAAAAACAGAGCTACACACAGAATAAACATCTGAGCGGTCCAAATGAACCTTGTCGCAGTACCCATTTTGGCAAAAACATATTACCAACTTCATAAGTCAACTTTTGTCCAGACCAAAGGGGATTTGTTGATAACAATGAGCCAAAAGTAACAAAAGTGGGAGAACTCAGTCTAACGGAATGTTTTTTGAAGTGTAACGAAAATATGAATATCTCTTAATGGCTATCTTAACAAACCTCAATGGTCATATATGGAAGCTAGTATATATGCTCAGAGCATTCAATTCACCAACTATTGAAACACTGTGCAATCAATTCGACATTATTGCAATTCTCTGTTTCACTCAAATTAGTTAATATCTTCGGATATCATTGTACTTCAGTATTTATCATTTATCTACTCAGTGATGATTCTAAACACTTGATTATTTATTTGATTATCTGTTTAATCTCAAGGTTGAAGAACCTTGAGTATGGGTGTATGATTACAATCTGTAAGGGGAAGCGAGTCCTGTTAGTTCTTTATGAGTTTTAATGATGATTGACAATTGTAAACACAAAGTGAAGTTTGTCTTTGGTAAGTTGAAAAGCTTACTGTCAAATGCAAACTCGAGTTTGGGGTTTTGAGACTCGAGTTTGGACTTGACACAGAGTAGCTTAGTTTTATGAACTTAAAGCAAACTATGGTTTGTATTTACAAATTACGGTTTATATCAAACAGAGAGCACTCAAAGTTTTTCAAACTAAAGCAAACTCGAGTTTGTATTGGTAAACTCAAGTTTGTGTTAGAGACAGACACTTCAATATTTTGAAGTTAAGCAAATTATAGTTTGATATTCCAAACCATGATTTACTCCTAGCTAACAACTATATTCTATGTTTTGAGAAAACTGGAGTTCAAATCAAGCCGAGAGTTTTCAACGATTTCATGTTTTACTTAGTTTAAGGCAACTCCAATTTGTTTTTAACAAACTCTATATTTCTCTTGGCAGAGAGCTTTTAAATCCTACTTCTATGTATAAGCTACAAAATGTAGCTTCTGAGGAGTGTTAAGCATGAAGAACTCCCTTCGATCCTAAATAATCCTAAATATAAGATATAGTTAACTTTATTGGAAGGATTATATATTAGTTTATTAGTCAAACTAATTAGTTTGGATGAAAAATAAGAATAAAAATATGTTTAAGTAATTTAATTAGCTTTTTTAATCTCTTCAAAAATGTCAACTTTGTCTTATATTTAGAATCGAAAGCAGTATTCAATAAGATTCATGTCGTTTTCAGTCATTTTCTGTTACAATTGATTTTTCAAATAATAATCCAAACACGTCTTCGTTTGGAAAAAAGACACTTCTGTCACCATCAATCCAAACACAAATCACATTTACAACATGACTTTTTTCTTATCTTACTTCTACAAAAATAAAATAGAAAATAAGCCACTGCTCCCACCGCCAACCCAAACAAGCTCCAAGACCTTGTGAAATTTCCAACCTCACTTCTACTCTTTCTTCTTCCTTCTTCCTTCATCTTCCTCATCATTTCTTCTCGCCTTTATGTTCAACCTCCTCATAAAAAAATCACCCATCCTCCTTAATCCTAAAAAAATGTAGGCTAGTTATGTGTCAATTTAAACATTTTTCTCCATAAATGAACTAGCTCCATACTTGGTTTCTCCTTGAAGCCAAGCTTCTAATAATAAAATAGGGAAGAAAAGACCCAATAAATACCATATCTTTTCTTCTGTAAGCTTCTTTTTTGATCGAGCTTCCTAGAGACTCTCCATCTCTATCTTCCTCATCATGATGCAATCGATGCTGTTGATGGCGGTGGATCTGGAATTAGTGGTGGTACACAAGATCGAGCACTTGTTAGGGTTGGGACACTCATCAGTGGAGGAAGCGATCATGTACCCGATGATATCTTCATGGACAAGGAAGGTGACTCTGGCGGATGATAATATTTAGGGGATTCAACAACTTTACAGATCAAATCCGAATTACAATGGCTGCAAAGCTTTAATGAAAGTTGATGACAAAATTGACTGCAACAACACCGTGTTATGTAAGCTAAGATTTAATTTATTATGAAATTAAATATGGGTTTTGAAGCTCTAAGTTATAGATATTAACAGCTAAATTCCAGAAACAGAGGTAAATAATGTAATCAAATTGATTAGAAAGAAGAAAAAAACTTATGGTGATTATGGAATTGGGACTATTATCCTTGTTGATAGTGGAAGAGAAAGCATCCATGTCAATTCAAAGCTATCAGATTTCTCAACAGTGTATTGAAATTTGTCTATGTGATATGAAACAGAGATTTTTTTTTTTTGTGACTCTTTTCTGTTCTGATTCGACGATGTTGTGTGAAGAAGAAGACGAAGAACTTGAGTTCTGAAAAAGCCGAGTCATAAGGATTTGTGAGAGGAAATTGTGAGGTGTTGATGAAGAATGATCCAAAAATTTGTGGCGATGAAAAATTAAGAGACGACTAAGAAAGTGAACACTCACAAGCTTTGGAATTTCCTCCATTTCTGTCGCTTTCAGATAAGGAAATTAGGAAAAAAATAGCCAAAGTTAGAAGTGATGAATTGAATGAAGAAAAAAACTTTACCGACATGGACAATACTATGGGCCCCACCATTGTACACATCACCATCCTTAGTCAAACTGTGTAATTTCACAGTCAACGTCATCCACTTTAATGTTATATGTCACTTTTGCTCAACTTTTGTAATCACATAGTCACTTTTACATCTAAACAAATTTGGTGTTGGGTGCTTTTTTGGCCAAATCACGTGCATTTTTGCACATTATCCCTTAAAACAATCAGTAAAAGTATCTTTTTAATCTATATAGTGGCTCAAATTATCTCAGATAGATAAAATACACATATAATTAAGGAAGGTAGATGAAATTATTAAATAGATTATGAAAGAATCATACCTTCGTTAAAGCCTATAACATGTTATAAAACTAAAAGAAATATGGTGAGATAAAAAAGGAAGAGATAATAAAAGAGAAAATGGATAGCAATTCTCATTTAGTTTCTTGTATGATTGTAATGTTTTGTTGTCCTCACACTACTTTATTCCTCTATCTTTTCTCTCTCTCTCTCTCACACACACACACACTCTCTCTCTCACTGAAACGCTGTGTGCACGTTATCTGGTGTATAATGATGGAAATTGAGTCTTTTGGTGTAATTTCCACCTGAGTCGTTAGATGTAATTTTCCCCTAACCAATTTTTCCACACATCCCGTGAAACAAGGCTACCGAAAAAAGTGGAGAAATAATGTATACAAGTCTCACATCTTTATAATATAACATCATATACGCAAAATGATATTTGTGAATGATAACAAAAGAGAAATAATGTATACAAGTCTCACATCTTTATAATATAATATCATATACGCAAAATGATATTTGTGAATGATAACATAATATAAAAAGCCAAAAATTAATAGACATTTACATAATTAATATATTCATAACATGCATAATGATTCCTTTCAAGTCTTCTAGTAAAAGTGGGTTATTAGATTGAGGGTTGTGGCTTTTGATGTATGCATACAAAAATATATACTCTATTAGACACCCATATACAATATATAGAAGGGTTAAGGGACAAACATAAGTATGAAATTTTCTCTGAGATGCGCCTGGTACCATAAATTTAGTATGAGCTATAAATTTCTCAAAATAAGGTAAAAATGTCACTTGTATTAACTAAGCAAAAGTACAACTATTGCTTATTTTTGTTTGTGGGCCCCACATGATTTATATGATTATTTTAATTAAGAAATCCTCACATCACTCCCCATCTCTCTTTCTCCACTTCCTCTCTCATCCTTAA
Source organism: Acacia confusa (assembly GCA_037074495.1). Taxonomy (NCBI): domain Eukaryota; kingdom Viridiplantae; phylum Streptophyta; class Magnoliopsida; order Fabales; family Fabaceae; genus Acacia; species Acacia confusa. The sequence goes on along the minus strand of CM073504.1, from coordinate 20,325,563 downwards.
TATTTCAAGTATATTTTTAGTACCAGCTAGTACCGTGAATTATTTTTTCAAGATCATGAATTTTGTTTTTAAACTTATGAAGTAATTTTTCAGTACCGTTCAGTATCCTAAAGTATTTTTTTGATACCTTCCACTACCTTGAAACTTAAAAAAAAGAAAAAGGATGAGCTGCACTATTTGCACAAAAAACAATGCAGTATGGGGAGTTGGACGGCAGTGGATGGGAGGGGGAAGTGGACTAAAGCCGCTTCTCAACTCTCTCTCTCTCTCTCTCTCTCTTTCTCCATCACTCAAACTCCATGTCTCCGTAATGGCTAATTCTTTGTTCTTCGCGTCTCCCTCCTTTCACAGTTCGATTCTTGAGAGATTTAAAGCTTGCTTGCAAAATTAGAAACACCGTGAAAGCATTCTGCTGCCCCCGCATTTTTTAAGAAAAATTTTAAATGCATTAAAAAAAACAAAATATAAACAAAGACAGTTATTTTACAAACCTGTCATTTAGAAAAACAAGGCTAAGTGTTGTTAGAAATGTAACTACATAAATTACAATAAAGGCGGGCACTCAATAAATTCAAATACATATGTTTAAATAACAAAGGTATATTACAATAAAAATAATTATAATGTTTTCCTTCTAGGTCTTATTTAATTTTTTAGAATTTCATTATAATTGTCTTATTATCAATGCTATCAAATACATCGTTTTTAATATAAGGCACTAAACAATCATTCAACTGTTCATCTCCTATCTGATTATGAAATGCAGTCTTGATGTATTAAGGGTTGACACTTAATTTAAGAGTAGGCAATCATTCAAACATGTATTAATTGTTTTTTTAAAAAATCCCCAAATTAAAGGGTGGGCACTTGCCCCCCAATCTCCTACCTATATCTGCATATGCCACCATCCATGCAATATGTGATCATCCACGTCCAATACTACTCCCTCCGGTCCCAATTATATGACAACATTTGGGAGTTGGTTTTGGTTCTAATTATAGGACAAAATTTAAATTTTTGTCAAATTTTTCCTAAAATACCCCTATTTTATTCTCTCAAGTGTGTTTGGTTTTTGGTAAGTATATGCATTTAGGTGTATAGAATTTTCCAGTCTATAAAACTCTTAAATTATTAGATTTTAATTTGTTTATTAATGAGTTGAAGTTAATTTACCTATATATATATATATATATATATATATATATATATATATATATAAACACATATGCATAGACACACACATATATTTATATATGTACACACATATAGGCATACACACACATATTGTGTGTGTGTGTGTGTGTCTACATGTGTGTGAGAGGATAAATGTGGGGGTTTGTATTTGTGTATAGATATATGTGTGTGTGTATCTCGGGGGTTGTATGTGTGTTTTGGGGGGTAGATATATGTGTGTGTACATCACATACATACATATGCGCGTGCACACACACACGCACACATAGCAAGACAATCATTTCAATTAGAAAATATGGAAATGAAGATTTTAGGTTGAAAATGTATGTTAATGTCATTGAAAATTTATATAAGGGTATTTTAGGAAAATAAGTAAAATTAACCAATTTAACTCCCCTCTTTAATCTCCCAAAAATCGGTTAAATATGTCTTATAATTAGAACCGGAGGGAGTACATCCGATCAATTTTAGCTCATGATTCATCAATATATTGAGTCTTGGTCTTGGATTGCAAGAAGAATATAGAGCTAATGAATTAGTCATAAGCTAAAGTTGCTCGAATGTGCTTAGCTTAGGCGTAAGAAGAATATATAGACCTGAAAAATATATTAATGATAGGCTAAGATTAGAGCTATTAATCAGGGTCGGATTATGAAAGGCCAGGGCCTAACAGGGCCCGCCCTCTAGGGCTTGGAATAAGAAAAACACCTGTTTTTCAAAGCCCCGCCCGAGACCACCAGGGCCAACGCCGGCCCGCAGGGCCCGAAAATTATTATTCCATATTTTAACTATTTTTCCTCCACTTTTGTTTTTTAAAAAATATAATTAGTAAATTACAACACGAATCATCCAATAAATAAGCACAGTCACTAATTCAAAATCAAAAGTAAACTATGTACACAAATAACTTACATAAAACATAAAAAGCATATTATTAAGCGACATTAGTACGATGACTATTATTGTTGTTATCTTATCACTATCATCGATTTTAACGACATTGGATTGTTCTTCACTTTGAGTAGTAGTCTCTAGCTCATGAGTAAGAATATCATGAAATTCTTCTCTCGCATCATGAACACATCCATAATCTTTATTTGTAACAAATAATAAAATTAGAGTATAGTTATTATGTATTTGTAGTTAAATGGATAAATAACTCTATAATAAATATAATATATATATATATATATATATATATATATATATATATATATATATATATATATATATATAAATTTAAAAATGAAAAAAAGAAAAAGAAAAAGCTACAGTAAAAAGGGCCTGCAGGGCCGACCCGTTTAAGCCCGAAGCCCGTAAGGGCCAGCCTTCCAGGGCTAATTTCAAATATTTCGTCCATTTTTTAAACCCGGCCCTTAAAGGGCCAAGGCTTAAACGGGTTGGCCCGATGGGCTTGGCCCATTTTAATGGCTCTAGCTAAGATGATGGTGATGATGGTGATGATAGGAACGCTTTAGTTACAACTTAGCTAAGATTGATTCGGAGGCAGGGAGCATGAGTTGGAGACAGAGTTGAGAATGAGAGAGGGAGGACCGAAGCAGAAGAAGGGTAAAGACGAAGTGGTGTGAGGATTATTTATTAAAATAATTATATAAATAAGAAAAATTGGGTCCCACAAACTAAAAAGTAATGGCAATTGACTTCATTTAACAGAAGTGACAATTTTGTCACCATTTTAAAAAGTTTATATCCACATTTGCATGGACCTGGCCTTCCTTTTTATGCGCTTATCCACTGTTACTCTTCTTTTTTTTAAATGGCACCGTTTTTTTTTTTTTATGCAAAATGCATTGTTCACTCCTTTTTAAAAAATAATTTTTAATATTATAGATTATTTTTTTAGCATCAATTAGTATCTTTTAAGTACTAGTAAGTATCTGAAAATATTTTTTCCAGGTTCTAAAATAAATTTTCAAAATCAAAAAGTATTTTTTTTAGTACCAGTCAATATCTTGAAATATCTTTTTAGTATTGAGAAAAAATTTTCAAAATTATGAAGTATTTTTTCACTACCAGTTAGTACCCAAATTTTCATTTCAATACTAAAAAGATACTTCAAGATACTAACTAATACTGAAAAAATATTTCATGATTTTAAAAAATTATTTAGGACCTTAAAAAAATATTTCAGGATACATACTAATACTTAAAAGATACTATATGATACTAAAAAATAATTCATGATCTACACATTAATAAAATACTTCAGGGTGGTGAATGCTATTTCTTTTTTTTTTTTTTTATATATTTTGCAGCAAAAACAGTGTTGTTAAGGAGAAAAGGAGGGCAATGGTGGTCAAACACATAGGAGGAAAGTTTGGTCCCTTTTGCACCCATATAAAATTTATGGTGCCAAGCTGTTTTTCAGAAAAAAAAAAATTAAAGATGCACTTTTTTCACATCTAGAAGTCAGTTGTAATATTTTTATTTTGAATAAACAAAGATGATATTACCTAATACATACAAAATAATAGGATTAAGTTGTAAATTTTTCTTAGAAGTTTTCACTGAGGAGCACGCTTCTTTAAGTTTCTTACATTCAATGTTTCCGGAGAGTTAAAATAGAGTAATGTTACCTCTTATTGTCTAAAACTTAATAGATAAAATCAATTTTTTAACAATTACTGTTAACTTTTTAACTGTATGTCATAATATTATTACATTTTTAAATTTTTAAGGAAATATTAAACCTGAAAATTTTTTTGTGGCAATATTACACATACATGCACTTTAAATTCATTACCATACTTTGTCGGCCACTATATGGATTATCCAATCGAGTGTTATTGAAAATAGGGAAAATCTGTATAGGAGCCCTTGTAATAGAAAAAAATTTAAAAGGCCCCAAGATTTTGAAAATACCAGAAAAGGCCCTGGTATAAATTCATTAAAATGTTAACAACTATATCAGCCTTGTTAACAACTATATCAACCCTGTTAACAATTAAAGTTTTGATGAATTTATACCAGAAAAAATCCTGGGGCCTTTTTTGGTATTTTCAGAATCTTGAGGCCTTTTTTGAATTTTTTTTTTCTGTTAAAAAGGCCCCCATATGAATTTTCCCTTGAAAATATGGTCCTTGATGTGACAATGCTATTTCTTTCTTACTTTAATGGGACAACTTGTAAGTTTTTGTACTTCTTTGTGTCCTTACCAATATAATAAGTCTCGCATGTGATACATTAAATGAGTTTTTGACCAAAATGTCCCTAATTAAAAAACTATTTATCAAAATGCCCCTGCCTAGAAACTATTAACCAGTCTGTTCTTATTTAGTCGATTATATGCCATATGTAACCGACTAAACAGTGGTAATTTTTTTTTTCAAAATTTACGTTATGTAATTGACTAAGTACTGTAGCTTAATCAATTACATAAGTTTTTACACTATGTAATCAACTAAGCTACAGTGCTAGGTTGATTACATTTCGACAGAAGGGTATTTGTTCAGTTAACATGCTATTTAATCGACTAAACTATAGTGCTTAGTCGATTAAATATCACAAATTCAGTTTTTTAAAAGGCCGAAACGCTTCATAACTCATGTGTTTAGTCGGTTAGGGCATTGAAAGTCTCGCCCCTTGTCATTTTGTTGCAGAAACTGTCAGAATCCAGTGGTGGGTTGAGAAAGGATCCAAGATTTTGAGCCATTTGCGTTGATTTCGGTATGTTTTCGGTTCCTATTTAGAATTTGGCTCTCTTTTCTTTATTTTTGTGAACATATTCTCCATTTAATTGATTAGGGTCTGATCTGTTTTCTTTGGATATGTAGTGTTTTGTTCATTGATTTGAATTGTTGGTTCTTGTTGTTGAACAAATGAGAGATAAATTACATGTTCTTGTGCGTTTTGGAACAAATTTGAGGCTCTTTACAAGAAAATCTGAATCAAACAGTGTGTTTAAAGCATAAAATACATGTTATTGTGTGTTTGGATGCTGACGGTTATTGATTACATTTGTTTGGGATGGTATTGGTTCATGCATATGTGATCAAATTGAGCCCTGAGATTGAACCGCACCGCACCATTAGCGAAATAAGAATAGTGTAGACAATTCTTCAAAATGGGTATAAGGCGTCTTCTTACAGTTAGACCATCTTGGTCTTTGAAGGTTAAGGAGAGGCTTGAGAATATTGACTAGACAAAATCTCATAACATGATCCAAGTATGAATTATTATGTAAAGATTCATTTGAAATGGCGGTAACCATCCATTGAAAGGACATGAGTCTGAAGAGAGAGATTGCTTCAAAGAACAATGCACCATAGAACAATGCATAGGTAATTGCAACATCAGTTTTGTCATATTTGTATGAACCATTCTTTTCCTTTGAAGTGAAAATTCCCAATGCTACTACCACAGAGCTAACGCCTACAGAACGAACAAGGCACGCAACCCTTGTTACGTAAAATTGTAGCCTTAGTGTAGTACATTTTATAAATGAATCCACATAACACCTCTGCTACTTCAAAAGATTCAACGTGTGAAGTATCAGCGAGTTTCCAGAAGTTCTTTTGACACCCAAGGCGGACCAGTTCATATCCAAGAGGCTTCATATCAATGAGGAGATCGTTTTAATTAGCATAAAACGAATTAGCCGCTCTTACGACTTCGGGATATTTTCTTATTTTGGTAATCAATTCTCTCATTTTACAACCTCCACCATGTATTGGCAGATATGGTTCTTTAGCTTGTACCCCTGAATAATTGTAACTTACAACGTTCAAAGCACGAGTCCTCTCAAAGTTTGTGATGATTCCAGCAACAAAAATAAGGAGTTTGGAGCCCACAATGCATTTTGTGGAAGAGTTACAGCAAACACATAAGCCAATGCCACCACCTTGAACAACAAGCCAGGTATTTGTCCCAACTCTCAACCACAGTTCGTTGTCTTCTAAATTAAAAGCAGTTATAGCATCAGAGCCTCCAGAGTGTAATAATAGAAATTGGGCCCACAGTGCCGTTAGGTTATACTTGGAACTTGGAAGTATCATTTATTACTACCATTGTTGGAAGTAACAAAGTGCAAGACTAAAGTTGGCTGCCCAATCAGGAAGCAAGCAGACCAAATGGCAAATATTAGTAACCATGTTGTCTGAGCGTTTTTTTCTTAATGGAGCAAACAAGGAAATTTGTATGAAGAAGCTGAAAAGGATAGCTCCTCGGACATTCCAAGCCTGCCATATTTTCTGCACTTTGTTGTGGATGATAGTGACCATATATTTTCTTTCTTAAAGATCTGAAAAAATTTCATCTGTATAACTCATCCAGAACTCAGAAGATTGGATGAAATGATGCTGGAATCTAAATTGTTGAAGAAATGGGCTTCCATAAGGGGTTACTTCATGATAGACTTGTAAAGTTGGGGATTCAGGCGGGGTTTAGGAATTTGATTGAATTCCCACTAGAATGTGAAAGTCTTCGTACTATGTGTTTTTTGTGAGGTCAATCTAAAGGACAGCCAAGAACCAAGAGCCATAGCTTAGCGTCATTTTATGATCCTTATATTTTGGTTTAGAAAAATCGTTGGAATGACGTTTGGCCTTCCCAAGTAAAGCCTAAATGTGAGAATAAAGCCAAATAAGAAAGTAGAAATACAAATTGAATGAGACAACATTTGATGTTAGGCTTGAATTGGATCATAGACGTGATTTTGAAAAGTTTGAGGGAAGAAATGGTAATTTTAAGGGTTAAAGGTGTAAAAATATAAATGTGATTTTATCAGAATTGTAGTCAACACAAAATGCTTACTACTTTGGTCCTATTTATAAGTTCATTTTGACCAAAAAAATTTGGTCCTATTTATAAGTCCATTTTCATGTAATAAATGAGATTTTGATAATTTTACCCATAATAATTGTACCCATGAAGATAGAGAAAGAAGAAATAGTTGAAAAATACCCAATCATAAATGAGGACAAATTTGAAAATTTACATCCATAATCATTGTATTATCTACCCCTCCTTGCTATGTGATATTTGGTCAAAGTAGACTTATAAATAGGAACAAAGTGGTATTTAAGAGATAAAAGTAACTTATAAATTCTAAAAGTGTTAAGGTGCAATTTTGCCAACGAACTATTGGCTCGGGAGAAATTTCGTCAATAAATTCTCTAGTGGACCAAAATTGCCAACAAACTTTTGGATCAAGAACAGTTTCGCCAACGCCGTTAATTGAGCCTGACGTCGTTAATATGCCTTCATGCAAAAATTACAAAATATGACCTATATGTTTATAAAACTATACTTAAGTTCCAAAAAATTTAAAAATTTTTATTTTAGTCCCTCCACGTACTTTATATGGAGGGACTAAAGTGAAAATTATAAAAAAATTTTAGGGTGGAAAGATAATTTTCTAAAATTTTGGGTTTTTTTTTGTAATTTTTGCGGGGTCATCCCTACCCCTCAAAATCCGCCGCTGGTTACATGCCCTTTTTTTTTTTCAGCTTTAGCCTGGCCTATGGCCTATTAAGGATGCCTGTAATTTTAAAAATTTTGTAAGCAGCCTAACAAACCACAAGGCTCACCTCAAAACAAGCCTACTTCAAACAGGGTGAAAACAGACCTACTTTAAACAGATTGAAAACAAACCTACATCTAACAGCCTGTTTAAAGTAGGTCTGTTTTGGCCTGTTTAAAGTAATTATGTTTTCACCTTGTTTGAAGTAGGCTTATTTTGAGATGAGGCCTGTGGTTTGTTAGGCTGGTTACAAAATTTTTAAAATTACAGGCCTCCTTAATAGGCCACAGGCCAGGTCAGGCTAAGGTTCAAAAAAAGGCCTGTAACCAGGGGTGGATTTTGGGGGTAGGGATGGCCCCACAAAAATTACATAAAAGAACCCTAAATTTTAGAAAATTATCTTCCGGCCCATAAAATTTTTATAATTTTCACTTTAGTACCTCCATATAAAGTACGCGGAGGGACTAAAATAAAATTTTTTATATTTTTTGGGCTTAAATATAGTTTCATAAACATCTAGGTTATATTTTGTTATTTTTGCATGCAGGCATATTAACGGCGTCAGGCTCAATTAATGGCATTGGCGAAATTGCTTCTAATCCAAGAGTTTGTTGGCAATTTTGGTCCACTAGAGAGTTTATTGACGAAATTGCTCCTGAGCTAATAGATCATTGGCAAAATTGCACCTTAACCCTTTTAAAAATAGTGTGAAAGTCGCATGACTGTTTGAGAGATAGAAAAAAGCTGACATGGAAGTTGAAATGGAGAAAATATATATATATATAAATTCTACATCTGCATCACCCTCAACCCCTTCGCTCCCTCTTTTCTTTACTCTACATAGAACCTCCACATGGGAACCCAAAATATAAACCAGGAAAAAAAAATCAAGCAAGATCAATCACCCACAGAACCCATTAAAATAACAATGGAACAATAAACACTAAAACACTTCTTCACTAAAAGTCCAAGATGAAAGTGGAGATGAAGTTGAAAAAAGTTAACAAAAAATCATTCGAGGGGATCAGGGGTTGAACTTTCAAGAGATTAAAGTAGTTGTCGTGTCATGCTTAGACTCATTGCCGTTGTGCTGTGTTCTTCCTCCCAGCCGGTGTTTGAAGGTAGCTGTCGTGTCGTACTTGGACTCGTAAAGCCACAGATATGAGGAAGACGAAGGAAGTTCAATCTTCCAGCAATTTGCATGCTTAAAACTCACAAAGGAGGGTCATTTAATCAATCAAAAATCAATTATTCAACAAACAAATTGATGTGGTTGTATCCAAATTTAAAGAAACAAAAGCAAGCAAAACGTTCCATTAACATAATGGAATGATGTAAAAAGGAAGTCCTTACCCAAATATCAAACTTAGAAAGAAAAAGGGAGAACTCAGCAAAGCAAAAGGAAGACGCAAATTGCGGTGGACAACGGTGTCAAACTCAGCAAAGATGATGTGTGTACATATCTGAAAAAAATACAAAACAGATTCGAACAATCAACATCATCAAGTCCTTGTTTCCAAGAAAAAGATGAGGGAAGCCACTCCTCCAGTTTTCTCAACTCCCCAAGAAGAGAAAGATGGGGAGATGAGGTGTGGCGGTGATGCGACGACCAGATGGTGGCTGGGATCGAGGTCAGAGAGAAGAATGGTCAACAATGTTGTCAAAAACTAGTGTAAAAACGTAAAAACTTAAGTTTTTACATTTTTACTAAGGTGTTCAATGCTAAAACATAGGTAAACACTGCCTGAGGTAAAAATTGGTAAACACTAGTGTAGAAACTGGTAGAAACTTACGTTTTTACAGTCATTACCATTTTTACTTAAAACAAAAAAAAAAGGGAAAAGGGAAAGAAAACTGAGGCATTAGGCTCGGGCGAACTTAGCTCCATTTGAAATAAACTCATGATTTTGTGATCCAGTCCTTGTGACCCTGCCTCCATTCAAAAACTGAACCTTAAAACCCAAATCATCGCCATCTGGTGGCATTGCCGTCCACCACTCGAGTCAAGTGACAAGTCCAAAACTGAACCCTAAATGATTGGATTGTGGAAAATGAAGAAGATGGGGAAGATGACTTAGATGTTGATGCCTATAATGAGGATATTTTGGTTGAAAGGGAACCTATGCATAGTGATGATTTTGACATTCTTAACTTTGCAAATGAACTTGTAAGAGTAAGAGAAGAGAACATTGATGACATTCAAGATGATGTATTTGATTTGAATGAATTGTTATAATTTAGGAGTTGTTAAACTTTATTATTTTGATGTTTTTGGACTTATGTTTTATATGTTTTTATGACTTATATTATATCTTTTAAATATATAGTTTTTCATTGAGTAGTGATTTATGATTTTCTTTTCATACATATATATATATATATATATATATATATATATATACATATATATATATATATATATAATTTTGAGCTCTGACTTTGAGTAGTGAAAGTAAAAACTTTACGTATCGTGTCGTTTCTACAATTTACGTTTCTACCACCCCTTTTCCGTGTCTACGTAGAAACTAGTTTTTGACAACATTTATGGTGAGGGTACAGCTGAGGGAAGAATGAGTTAGAAGGGTGAGTAGTTTTCCCCCCTATATAATAAGATGTAGATGTGGATTTTGTTTATATTTATTTTTTTCCATTTCAATATTTTTTTAATATGATTTTTTGCACTTTTTTTTAAGTTCATAATTATTTTTACACCTAAAAAAGCATTTCGTGTTGAACGCACTTTTAATAAAATCTTATATATATTTTTATATCTTAACTCTGTTTTTAACTAATCATAAAACTTAATCAATTAATCAACTTGTCAAATTAATTAATGGTTTTAATTTATTGAAGATAATTTTGAGATTTCACAATAAGAAAATAATTTTAATTAACTTGTAAATGAGTCAGTCAAAACTTATTAAAAAACAAAAGGATATGTGTAAAGCTACTATGATTAATTTATTTCTTTAATTTTCTGGTTTTTTTAACGTACCATTTTGATTTTGAGCTTCAACCTTCATCATCATAAGCTGCTTCGGCCATTACACCCTCTTGTTAAAGGGGAAAAAAGAAACCTTTTTGTTTCAAGTAGAACCTATATTTCATAAATAAATTTTATATATAAATGATTATTATGAAAAAAAAGTAATTTTCCTATCAATCTATAAAGGTAATCTTCACACTTAGAATCTTTGTATGTGTTCAGTCCCTTTCATTATCATATAATTAAAATCTTGGATTTTATTCTACATTTGTTATGTTTTTTTTAATTATTATAAAAGTGAAAAATTAAAACAAGTTAAAAATAGGCATGGGCTGGACTTAAGCCTAACTGTTGTTAAAATTCAAAATTCAAAAACACTCACATACTTTTTGGGCCAACAAATATACCAAAATGAAGCAGTCCGATCCAAAAACAATTATGCCCCCGGTGGAAATATTTCTTGAACTACACACCTCGCCCGATTCTTTTCCCATTTTCTCTATAATTTAATTTTAAATGTTTGTTACCGGATATAGTTAAATTTAAAATTGAAGTTAAGTCATAGTTGAAAGTCCCGACTGAACCCAAGAGGGGGGTGAATTGGGTGAAGATAAAAATTTGCAACCTTTGAAAATCTATTCGCAATTCGGTAAAAATAGTTTGAATGATAGTAAGGAGTTAGAAATTTTTAGATAATCATTCAAACATATTTGTTGGAAATAAAAGAGATTAAGGAAGAGAATTGCAAACTCAAATTTATACCGGTTCGGTCCAATCCTTGACCTACATCCAGTCCTCAAGCTCCACTTGAGATTTCCACTATCTCCTTGTTTAACCAGACACAAGAGGAAAGCCTTTACAACCTCACAAGTTTGGCCAGGCACTTGTGCAGCTTTTACAATCTCTCACAAAGACTCTCCCTTACAACCCAAAGGGATACATTCAACTTCCCAATCAAGATCACTCAATCTTGAGTATATCTCAGAAAAATATAATGTTTACAATGTATCTTCTCTCTAAGAAATGATTATGATAAACACTGAAGTGCATTACAAATAATTTCACTCTCTATATGATAAACTAAGAAGGCATTGAAAAACAGAGAATAGGAGATTCAGAATTTTGGCATCATAACAGTGTGAGCTCACTCCATCATCTTCTTGCATTTTGAATCTGGCTTTATTTATGGATGAAGATGATCTGAACATTGAAGAATAAAGCCGTTGTAAATGGAGACGTTGAGAATATGACAGTTGGAGAAACTAGCCGTTATTGTCAAATCTGCTTTTTGACTTGACAGCTCAACATTTTGATCTTCATGTAATCCTTTGTTTGATAATCTGAAATATGTCCACAAATGATATAAATGATGTTAAGAAGTATTACAAATCATTTGGGTAAGGATCTTGATGTTCTTGATTAAAATCGTGATTTTCGAAACTTTGATTTTTCTGAAGCAATAGTGTATACTCGAGTATTAACTTGAACACTGCGGTATTGAGTTTATTTCTTTACTTCAAATTCGTCTCTGTCTATCCGATACTCGAGTATTGACTTATATACTCAAGTATTGAAGATCCTCTATTGTTCATTGCTCTCTGTCTGAGCTATACTCGAGTATTCACTTGTATACTCGAGTATTCAAATTGTTATGGCCCTTAGTTGTTTTCTGACTTGATATAGCTTCATATTTGGCAAACCAATTATCCTCATATAGCTCTTTGTGTCTTCTTTTCAAATCAACAAGAATTAGCTCAAAGATCGTTGGATTTCATCTGTTATGATCCAATGATTGAAACCTTGTTCTTGACCAGCGTTTTTGCAACATTTTGAAACATCAGTCAACTTTCGCCCTTGAGCTGACGCTCGAGCCGCTTCGCACGTTGTGCTTCCGACGCATGCTTGAGCGCTTGTTGCTTTCTTCGCATGCTTGAGCGCATTAATAGAATACATATATAAAAAGGCGATGGCTGCATCCCTAAGCCCTTGTGGCTTAGTCACTTCGTACCTCATAAGGCTGCGTCATGAGGTACGAAGTGACTCGACCAGCGTTAGAAGCCCGGCCTTAAGAACAAAATGGAATTCTGGTCTGATCTTCATTTTTGTTGAATCAAGTATTGATAGAAAGCCTTATGAGTCTTCTTTCATATGCCACCGATTTCAGCTCATTTCGATTTGTAGATTGTGATTTACACTCACAAAATTGAAGCTTCGTCTGATGTGTGGCGTGGATTTTTTATTCAACTTTAGAAACTCAAAGCTCTCTCATCTGATCTTTTTTGAGCATGAAACTTTGTCAAGATGACAGATTGGATGTCTAGTTTCATACAAACTTAATTTCACCTCAATCCGATCTCTAGTTTAGGAGATATCATCAAATTACTAGAGCTCGCCCAAAGCTGAACATGAAACAGAGGTGAACAGAGTTGTTGTAAGTGCTGGATACTCGAGTATTAAATTGCATATTTGAGTATTGTCGGGTCTAGACGTACTAGAGAAGCTGAAAACACCCCATACTCGAGTATGGACCTGGAAACTAGAGTTTTGACACCCAGACTCCAATTTCTTCTCATGTAAGGTAGTATACTCGAGTTTTGACCATCATACTCGAGTTTTCTCATCTAGAACTTGATTTTTTGATGATCTTTACTCTGAATTAACCCATTCCAACTTTCATTTGATCATGGACACTTCTATAACCAATCTTGGAACTTGAATAATGATATCTTCAGCAAGTTTTTCCTTTATCCAAGTTCCATCTTGATCAATATTTTCTCTTCTTCATTTTCTTTATTTTCTTCTTTTTGAAATCTCCTCTCTCATGATCATTCTCCATAATTCAACTCTTTTTTTCTTTCAATCTTCTTGAGCATTCTCCACGTTTATCTTTGAGCTGATCTTGAATATTGATTATCAACTTATTCTATCTTTCATCTCTCCTCTTCTTCTTGATTATCCCCAAACTCCTTTGATAGCTTCTTGCTTCTTAGTAAATTATTCTTTTTATCTTCTTATCTCTTTGACCATTCTCCATAATTTCTTTCTTCTTCCATTGAACATTCTTCATAAATAAACTTGAGCTGATCTTGAATAAGGATATTCCATTCAAAATTCTTTCTTCTTTAATCTCTCCTCTTCTTTTTCTTCTCTTCCTTTTCCTTATCCCCATCTACATCCTCGGCCTCCTTGATCTTCTTCTTTTTGTCCTTTGCCAATTCTTCTTTCTATCTTCACATCTTTTGATTATTCTCCATGATTTCTTTCTCTCATTCAATACTTCTTTATTGATATTCTTCTTGACCATACTTCATAAATGATCTTTACATCTTTAATTCTACATTAAATTCATGAATTAGTCAATGAAGAAGATAAATATGATATAACATGATATACAAGCTTTTTGCTCTTACTAATGACATCTAAATAAGACATCATCAAAACTAATTATATCTAACAATAGTCAAAAATAAAATTGAAGTTAATATTTTCACTCAAAAAAAAAATTCAAGTTAAAAGATTTTCCCCCAGTTATGCTTAATAATATTTGAATTTTACCAAATAGTATAAAATGCCAAAAAGCTATTAAAAAGAATAAGTAAGACATAAATATTCCCCATGATTTGTTGGTCATGTAAAGGCAATTCCTTTATACACGACACTCTGCTTAAAAGGTAAAAAGAAGCCAATAATTGAGCGATTATCTGTTGACTTAAAAGTTTGAAAAGTTCATGTTAAAGACTAGGTGTGCATGATCAAAAAAGTGGTTGATGCAATTTAACCTAGACGCATTTGATTCATTTTCAGTACGGTGATGGTTGACATTGTACATTCAACAAATAAAACCAAACTAAAATATCTGAGAATCAAACTAAAGTCCGCCATTGATAAAACTGGGTTCATTTATTTTAGAGAAAACTAATTTTTAAGCTGTTATAATTTCTCAATCATTAGTTAAGTCCTTGCATTTTTTTTTTCAAATGGGTCAAACGTTATAATTTTCTCAATTATATGTAGTAATCTCTACACTCATAATACCACTTTGGTCCTATTTATAAGTCCACTTTGACCCCAAAAAAAAAATTGGTCTTATTTATAAGTCCATTTTCATATAATAAATGAGGTTTTGACAATTTTACCCATATTAATTGTACCCATGAAGATAGAGAGAAAAGAAATAGTTGAAAAATACCCAATCATAAATGAGGGTAAAGTTGAAAATTTACATTCATAATTATTGTGTCAACTACCTCTTCTTGGTATGTGAGATTTAGCTAAAGTGGACTTATAAATATGACTAGAGTGGTATATATTAATTAAGGTTTATATAAATACTAATTGATGCCACAAAATACACAATTACATATCTTCCAAAAATAAAATGATGAAATGAATTTATCTGTTATCAACATAAAAGCAAGCAAATTATTTTGCTTAATATAGTGTATTATTTTTACATTATTTCGATTCATATGACAAAATTAATTAAGGTGTATGCTTACAAAGAGTCACCTCATCGGTTTCTAAACCTCTTTTTTTTTAAAAAAAAAACTTTGATAATCAAACTAAAGCACTTAAAAATTAACACTCGGTACATTTGTGTGTGTTGATACAACAGAAAGCAAAAACAAAACGGAAAATTAAGAGGCCATCGCCAAGTTCACAATGCTTTGAATAGCATCAGGGCCAAAAAACTAGACACCACAAGGATAGATCATCCAACACCTTCTTGGCAGGAACATATGTTCCACTGTTATGTTCTCTGTCCAATAGCTTTGTTCCCACCCGCCAGTCTTGCTTCAACAATTCTTTGATTTCTAGTATAAGAGACCTATCTTCATGCATCTCAAGGAAATCTCCTAGGATGAGCAGGAAGGCTTCATAAGAATCCCAGCTCATGATTACATTTCTATGGTTACTATCCCAAGTGTAACATCATTTTTCAATTCTTCATCCACTCTCATTTTCCTAATGTATTCGTATGCCCCACATACACTCATTTCCTTTATTCCACATTATCTCTCAATTATCATATTTACCGTGAAGAAAATGAGGACTTGAGTAAGGCAACAACATAAATATCATTCCTTCTTTTCATTTGAATTTAGTGGGACTATATGTTTTCTCTCTTGTCTATCTATTATCACTCTCCTTTTTCCACAACCATCCAAATAACCTATCTATTCAATTGGCTCCCTTACCCGAATAATTGCATTATTCGTATAATATTCTACATGGTTGGTTCAACATCTTTATCTTCCTATTTATTATTCATTCACGTGTCTACATACTATTATATATTAATGCATGATTACTGTTGTGTATACTCTGATATGTAAACTGTATATGTAAATAGTAAATAGTGCTGTATATATGAATAGTGAATAGTTGTATACGCTCTTAAATAAAGTATTTAAGGTGGGTGTTACACCAAGCCCTTTTAAGACCCATCATCCAACGCCAAAGCTCTGCCACTAGGTGAGACGTGACTGGAAGGCCGCAACACATTCACTCTAGCTATTCTTTAACACTCCAACACAAGTAGCTATTTTCGTAATATATATAGGAGTATGCACCATCAACCTCCACAAGCACTTGCCCATGTTCACAAATGACATTTTGGGATGTTTTCTTTCTTGGCTAGCTCGTTGGTCAAGTTCGTTCTTCTTAGTGTTTGCTCTACCTTACTCATGCACTCTATAATTGCCCTTGTTCTGACACTAATCGAGTCCAGGCTCATACTTGATCCCGAGTGAGTTCGTTCAATTCTCTCTCGCCAAATGAACCAACAAATAATAATAAAAATTTGGTTCCAAATCCAATCACAGTCATCCAACCCTACCTTATTGGTCATATTCATCTGAAACCAATCATAGAAATTGTAAGTAAAGAAGCGATTATGAAAATTTGGCTTAATAACTAATTCCCAGAATTTCCTCATCAAATGGCCATGCATCATGAGCCAAGCAAACGTTTCTCATCTCTATGGGATTATTATTTATAGAGCGATAAGCAGACTTCACTGTAAAGGTACCGCTTTTATTCCACTTCCATCTTGCCTGTTCAGCACTAGTTGTGTCTCTACCACACTGAATACCTTCTGCAACCTTGCTCCAATTCTGCTTGATTTTACTCCAAGTATTCGACCTTGGTTTTTGAATATTTACTAGCGGGAGTAATTCCTCACCACATCCATATTTTCCTCACACCACTTTCATCCATTGGGAATTTCTATCACTTACGAAACCCCATCTGAGCTTCATCATAAAGGCTTTGTTTTGTTGCTTCATATGTCTCATTCCGAGCGTACCTTTTCATTTCTCTTGGCATACCGTATCCCACGCAACCAAATACATCCTTCGCTTTTCATTACAAGAGCCCCTTAAAAAGTTCCTTGCTTTCTTTTCTGTGGCATCACATATAGGAACAAGAAGGTTCACCGTGCAAACGTAAGTGGGCATGGCGGGAATAACTGATTTAGCAAAGGTATTCTTAGGTCGGATCGAGAAAATTTATAAAGGGTGAGCACCAGTGGCGAGGAATTCGGGGGTGCCCTCAAATTTTTATTTTAAGGAATGTTTTAAATGCATTAAAAGAATAAAAAAAATATAAACAAGAAAAGAAAATAATATCAAAAAAATATTTATGAAATCCAGTTAATACTTACAAACTTGTCATTTAAAAAAGTAAGACTAAATACAGTTAAAAATGCAGTTACATAAATTACAATGAAGGATAGGTGTAATACCCGGATAATTATTTATCTAGAATATTATATTAACAAATAAAACCTATTGGTAATAGGTGAATGTGTGGTCTCAAAGTGTAAGATAAGTAGTTTAAGTTCAAAGGAAAATAAAGGAAATTAAGGGCCCGAAAGGCTTAAAAATGCATTTTAAGGACATAAAACATCTTAAAAGGAATTATGAAAAATTCTAAAGGGCATAAGGATAATTATTAAAAATTAGAAAGAATATTGTCCTTAATTTAGACAATTTATTAAATTATTTCCTATGAAAATTAAAAAGTATTCTAAGACTAAAACTGGCCTTAAGATTTTTGATAATTTGGATAAAGCTTAAATTAGAGATGTAAATAGAATTGTTGTGAGAAAATAATTAGTTTTAATTGATAAAAATTATTAAGAATTAGTCATGGATTAATTAAGTAATTTTTAGGAATTTTGTAAGATTATAGAATTTAGGAGATATGAAAGTTAATTAAATATAAATAATTACTATTAATGAATAATTATTAGTAAGGGCCTAATTAAATAATTAGTAAGGATTAAGAGGTAATAATGCTAGTAATAAATAAAGATCAATGACTTAGGATTATTTAAGGAATTATAAAAGCTTAAATCAATTATGGACCAATAAGGAAATTCTTGGGAAATAAATATGAGATGAATAAAATATTTGTGGTTGAGATAAATGGAAAAAATATATATATATATAATTAAGGGGGGGGGGGGTGATCGAAATTTTTGGAGAGATAAGGATAAGTGGATATTTTAATAAGATAATATAAAAGTTAAAACATGTGTTAATTAGGTAATAATATAATAATCAGAGGAAAAATGAACAGGATAAACGAGAACGGATAGAAATAAAATCCTACATAGAAAACCATGAAATAGGTAATTAAGACCAGAGTATATTATGAACGAGTTAATTTTTACCTCGAGATGGCCGGTCTCCGAAGTCGTTTTCGTAACCGACGGAGTGATTTGGAGATCCAGATAGGAAGATATTTTGTAGGAATTAAGCAGATAACCAAAATGAGAACCGATAGAAAATAATTCCGTTGTGAGAATCTGGGGATAAGAAGGGGAAAACCAGAACATATTATTGATCAACGAATTTTTATCCAGAAGATGGCACCGGCTAACGTCATTTCTGTACCCGGAAGTGATTACTGAGGATTTTCGGCTGATAACGGAGTATCCTTAACAAGAATATAAGGTCAGGAAAACCCAGTATTCTCGAAGAGAAAGAAAAGATCTTCAGCGTGTCATTCCCGGAATTTTAAGATTCTACGGAATTTCGCGATCAGGACACTGAGCTAGGGAGTTCATCTGATAAAGCAAGATGACACAGGCAGGATGAGGTCATCATTCTTTATCTCTTTATGGATGATGAGGTCAGCCTAGTAGGTGGATGGTCAAGATCAAGCCACCTCAACAAAAGTGCAATCTGACGATTAGAATTCGATCAGACAAAAATTACGAAAATGCCCTTCCCTTCACCTATAAATAGCCCTTCATTCATTTCACAATTCACACACCAAGCCTCTTGAGATTTTTGAAAACTTGGGAGAGGAAGGAAGAAGGAGGAGTCCGGGGAAAATCCTAGCGAAGCTCTGAGTAAGTTCCTCGGTCCTTAGTCTTTAGTTCGGTAATTCTTTCGGTAGTTATAGTAGGATTGCTAGGGTAGTCTCTAAATTTTCAAAGTTAGTTAAATATCATGTTTTAGGAATAAATATGATATTTATCTTAGAAATATGATAGAGGAAAGGTTATAGCAAAAATTTTGAGAAATTAAAGTCAAAATAGCGAAGCTCTGGCGAAATTCCGCCGAAAAGTCAAATTAGGGGCAAAATGGTAATTTGTACCTAAAATGCCCGTTTTGGTTCTGAATACTCATATAAGTGATATTATCCGTATAGGATTATTCGAACCCACGAACCGCTGTTTCCGCTGTCACCGCTGTTGTACCGCTGTCAAACGTGCCGTAATTTGACGAAAGTACCAGAAATCGTCAACGGAGGTACGGACGCGTACTGTAACCTTAACACTTATGCTGCTTACATTCATATTTGTGATTGATATGTCATTTATTGAGACTCTGCCGAGAGAGGGCAGTTGTACATACAGCTTTGTACGGGTTATAATCTTGATAATGCCGTAAGGTTTTCCTAGCACTGAGGACACGATGGGCCGTCGTGGCACTGGATATGTGCAGACTTGTTGTGGTACTGGTTGTGGTACTTGTTGTGTGATTTAGTATTGATATGCTGTTATGTTATTATGAATATCTGTTGCCATATACTGTTTATTTGAGCATAAGGTTAACCGTTACCTGAGATCCAATTGGAAATTGGATCTCAGCTATAGCTTCAGGTTCGGGAAAACCAAGGGTTGAGGTCCAGGGCAGGTAGCCGGTGTTGGATGGCAGAAGGAGTTTACTTCCGTAGCTCTATTAAATCTGGTTAGACGCTACCCTTTCTGAGCAATGGATGTCTGTATGAGTACAATTACACTGTGGACATATATCTTTAAATTCAGTTACTCAGTTGATACAAATGCTCAACTCTGACCACCATTTCAAATAAAAAAAAATTCTACGGTTTTAAAAATTGGGACGTTACAATAGGTGCTCAATAAGTTGAAGTATATATATTAAAAGTATATTACAATAAATATAATTACAATATCATTCTTTCAAACCTTATTTTTTGAAATTCCATTATAATTATCTTATTATCAATGCTATTAAATACATCTTTTTTAATATAAGGTACTAAACAATCATTCGATCATTCATCTTCCATCCAATTACGAAGTGCAGTATTGATGTATTAAAAGTGACACTTAATTTAAGGGTAAACAATATGTATTAATTGAAAAAAAAAATCACAATTCCTTAGTTCAAAGGTGGGCACTTGCCCCCCAATCTTATATGTGGATCTGCCTATATGTGTCCCGACCCACAAATGAGATATTGAATTTTTTTCCATGAACTTAGCATCTGTATACTTTGTCAATGATGAATCGGTATGTATCCTTTGTCACTCTATATGCATAAGACCGAAGGCCTCGCTTAGCTGAGTAGTTCGTGGTTGATGTTTCTCGGGAAGAACACCTTAGTTTTACTGCAGCGACAAGCACTACCAATCTCGGACTGGTGGAGAAGCTTGGGCACCTTATTTAGTCGAGTAGGGAGCGTTCGACCCTTTGAGAAGAGATCTGGCCGCCTAGATCTTATATGGATGGTCCAGATCTCTCTCTTTTTTTTAGTAACAATTTTTTTAGTATTAGTCAATATCTTTTTAGTATCAGTGAGTACCCTGAAATAATATTTCAAGATCCTAAAATAATTTTTCAAGATTATAAAATATTTTTCAGTACAAGTCAACACTTGAAGTATTTTTTTAGTCTCATCCAGTATCTTGAAAAAAAAAATTATGATCTCAAAAAAAATTTCAGGGTGACTGATGTTGAAAATATACTTTATAGTACTGAAAAGTACTTTATGAACTTGGGGAAAAAAATTAGGAATATTTCAAAATATTAGCGAGCATTAAAAATATACTTTAGGATACTAACAAAATTTTATCTGTAATACCCAAAAATTTCTATGTATCATAAATATTATATTTTGATAAATAATACCTATTTGAAATAGGTGAATGTGTGGTCTCAAAACTAGTGTAAAACTTACCTTATTTCCTAAGGTAATATTTCATAGAATTACAATAGATTAAGAGCCAAAAATCCCTAAGTGAAGTTATGGTCATAAAACACCCTAAGAATATAATGATAAATCCTTAGAGACAATTAAATATTTATTAAAAATTTAAAAGTATGTTGTCTCTAATTCAGATAATTTATGGGATTATTTTCCTCGGAAAATAATAAGGTAAAATCTGATATTATTTTGGGGAACATAAGTTGCCCCATGATTTTTAATATTATGCATGGTGCATAAATTATCAATGTCAGTGCAATAGTTGTGAGATAATAATTAATCTCAATTAAGGAAATTGTCAACAAATAGTAAGTGATTAATTAGGTAATTAATGAGCTTGAACAAGAGAATATTCAAGGTAAAGTATACAAAAACCTCTTAATTAAATGTTTGTGGCTAAAATTAGCAAAAATATACTTGCTAATTAATTAGTAAAGATTAAAAAAATATTGGTGAGATTAAGTACATAAGGATCCTAAATCCTAAAAGATTATAAATCATGGGATTAAGGCCCAAATTAAGCTTCTTAATTGAATTAGACAAATGAAACAAAGATCAATGGATAGGATATAATCTAATAAAGTAAGAGCAAGGGCTACAAGAATTTCTAACAATTTTTAAATGCCTAAATCCTTGTAATTAAGTAAGGACCAATGAGATATTTTTTTGGAATTTTAGAAGATTATTAAAATATAATATAAAATTAAAAAAATAATGTGTGAAAGCCGAAAAATATAAGGGGGGAGGGCGGTGGAATATGGTTGATGATTGAAGAATTGATATTTTGATTATAATAATATTATAAGTCGGATATTTTGTAATAAGGTTGATAGGATAAATGAGAATCGATAGAAAATAAATCCTATCTCAAAATATGTGAACTAAGTATCTAATATAAGGACTTATTATGAACAAGTATATTTTTATCTCGTGGTGGGCCATCTCAGAAGTTATTTCTGTAACCGGCAGAATAATCATGGGATAAGATGAAAAGATATTTTTAGAAAAAGGGACAAATAATATAAATGAGAACCAATGGAAATTAAATCATAACTCAAAAATCATGAACTAAGTTTCTAAGACCAGGACATATTACGGAGAAGTGAATTTTTATCTAGAAGTTGGCGTTACCAGAAGTCATTTCCGTATCCGACAGTGTTTGTCCGGAAATGTTCGGCAAGCAACGGAATGTCCTAAATGGGATCAAAAATTTATTTAACCCAAGTATCTTGAAAGAGGAAGAAGAGATCTTCGGGGCTATGTTCCCGGAATTTTGTGATTTCTCAAGATTACGCGATTAGGACACCGAACAGGGAACTTTATCGGTACAAGACCAAAAAGCAAGAACGATGTCATAAGGATGGCATCATCTTTGAGAGGTGTATGGCCAAGATCTTGCCATTTCAATGAAGTGCGATCCAACGGTCAGAATCTGAGCTGGGAAAATTCAAAGAAATTACGAAAATGCCCTAACTTTGCCCTATAAATAGGTGAGAACTCATAGCAAGATTTCTCACCAATTCCTCTTGAAAATTTCGAAATCTTGGAGTAGGAAGGGAAGGAAGAGCTCTGAAGAAAGTTGTAGCAAAATCCTGAGTAAGTTCTTCGGTTCCTAGTCCTAAATGTTAGTGTTTCTTTCGGTAGTTGTAGTAGAAATGCTAGGGTGATCTTTAATCTTCCAAGTATGTTTAGAAATCATGTTATAGGGGTAATTAAGGTATTAATTTTGATAATCATTATGGAGTTAGAAATATGTCAAAATTCTGGAAGATTAGAGTCAAAGTAGCGAAGCTCTGGCGAAATTCCGCCGATTAATCAAACTAGGGGCAAAATGGTAATTTGCACCTAAAATTCCTGTTATGATGTTTATCACTGATAAATGTGATATTATCCGTATAGGATATTTGTGATCAAGTACCATGGTTGTGTCGCTGTCATATCGTTGTTAAACGTACCGAAATTCCGTCAACGAAGGTACGGACACGTATTGTAACCTTAACTCTTATGCTTTTGGTGTGCTTATATGTGGTAGATAATTTCATAGACTGAACTCTGTCTTAGATCACTGAATATACATACAGTTATATACGGGTTATAATCTTGATAACGCTATTGAGTTTTCCTAGCACTGAGGACACGATGGGCCATCGTGGCACTAGATAGTACAAACATGGGATTTTAACTTTACATCTGTTGTATGCTTATGTATTGTTGTTGTTGTGATAATCTTGTATCTGCTGTGTGCTTATGTAATGATTTACTGCTGTAATGTTATGAATATCTGTCATACATATATTGTTCTACATAAGCATGAGGTTAACCGTTACCTGAGGTCCAATGGGCATTGGACCTCAGCTCTTACTATAGCATCAGGGTTTGGAGGACCGAAGGTGTTGAAGACAAGGGTAAGCTACCCGTTTGAAGACATGGCCGGAGATGCCTACTTTTGGGATGCATGTTATATTTAGTTAAATGTACCGTTATTTTGACTAACTAGAAACATCATGGATGTAATATGTATCAATTACTCAAGTACATGCTCTACTTTGATGAATATATATTATTCCGCTTTCGAAAAATGAGGTGTTACATTATCCATGCATATTACAAACAATTAGGGTGGCATTGGATTTCCTTGTCATTTGTTTTAGGATAAAATATACTTTTAATCCTTTAAGTTTACATGAGATATATTTTTAGTCCCTTAACTTTATAAAATATACATTTTATCCTATAATTCTAATACTGTTAATGTTACTAACTGAAAATGCTAATACAACAAACTCAATTGATGACTATGTAAGCTTGACTGTTGATTGTAAAATTAAAATCTATTAAATGTAAAATTTAAAATATACATAAATTGAAAAATATCTATCTCCTTGATAAAACAGTCATTATCAAAAGCCCGATTATATCAA
Source organism: Acacia confusa (assembly GCA_037074495.1). NCBI lineage: Eukaryota > Viridiplantae > Streptophyta > Magnoliopsida > Fabales > Fabaceae > Acacia > Acacia confusa. The sequence continues at coordinate 20,301,515 of CM073504.1, read as the reverse complement.
AAAAATTTGGTTTAATGATCTAAATATAAAAAATTTAGTTTATTAATCTAAATATATTAATTTAATAATCTAAATATCAAAATCTCAATTTCGTGTGTCAGTTTATTTTAGTTTAAAAATCTAAACATATTATACTAAAAAAAATTAAAACTTAAATATGCTCTCTAAGATTCATATTCATCATTTGAGTTTCTTGTGTTAACATTTTCCGTTAACAATATTAACAGTGTTAGAAATATAGGACCAAAAGTATACTTCATGTAAGACTTAAAGCACTAAAAGCTATACTCTTGGCCTTTATTTTATATATCAACAACATCGTCAATTTGTTTCGTATATGATGACCAAATAAGTCAGAGACTCAAGTTTCAGATATTCAAATTAAGGAATGAAAACAATGGTTTATCTAATTAATATCCTTTTCTGTTTGGAAACTTCTAATTATTCATTATTATATTTTTTCCACTTGATGAAGATAACTTGGTTGAATATCTCACTATTTGGTTCGAATTAGCTAGGCTCTTTCAATTACATTATTTTATGTACCAGTCCATAGTTTCAACAATTTTAAACTTTTAGTCATGAGGATCTAGAACCAGCCAGCTACGACTAATTAAGATAGCCACCAGAAATTTTAGTTCAAAGTTTTTTCACGTACATATTATTATACCATTTGGTCATTAGAATAACATTGTTTGTTAATTGAACTTAAATTAAATACACTAGCTAGACTTTTGGTGTGTTTACTATATGCGATGTAGAAAGAGAGAAAGATTAACCACATATAGGGAGCTACAATTAATAATTGGGTAAATTGGCTTATTTTTACCAAACACTAATTGTTCTCTTTTACTGGCAAGGGGGACATTGGAATGCTTTTTTAATTTTGAGGAAAACATCACACTACACGAAAGTTTAGATCATATTTAACTGTGTTAGCAGTTTTACTCATAGTTTAAATGTTCATGAGTATTTTTGCATCTCTGAAATGCATATGGTGCTGGACATAGTTTAAGTAAAAGCTTATGGGTATTTTTGCATATTACCCAAATATTAAATAAACAAAAATGAAATAAAGATGTTATATGTTTGATAATTTTAAAATCTTATTATTATTTTTTAAAACATGGCTAATATTTTGTACTACATAAATTAAAAAAAATAAAATATTTAATATAAATAATATAGCTATAACTTTTTGTCACACAAAAAATAAAGGAAAACCCGTTTTATAGCTAAGGCATTAATTATTGAAGGAGATTTCAAACGAAATATTTTTATCATTATTCTATTAATTGATTTATTGATGTACCGTAGCCTATATTTAAACATAAAATCCAGAAGATGATGATGCCATACAATCGATCTATGATGGAAAAAATTAGGGAAAATATATTTAAGGTTTTAACAAAACAAAACAAAAAAAAAAAGACAAAAAAGTTTCATAGAAAATTCTAATATAAAAAAGATCTCATTGACAACTTCTTGGGATATTTTTGACATCATAATTTTCTCCGAGACTTTTTTAAAATTTTCTTAATTCATTGAGATTTTACAGAGATATTCCTAAAAAAATTATCAAAGCTGTGGAAATTAGTAAATTACTGAATCTTATATATTCCTATTCCCATTAGCCATAGGTCACAAAAAGCAGCACATGTTGTATCAGTAATCTCACCGGCCAATATATATTGTCTGTTTCAAATATTGAAATAAATTATATTCAAACAAGAAAAAGCAAAAGAAACATGGAATGTTGAACTAAATGATAAAGCATATTGTCATTGTCAACTTGTTCCCCTTTCTTTCTTACGTATATACCTAAACCACCACCTAAAAGTTCTTTACAAATGAATTGGTTTCTATGGGCTTTCTCTCTCTCTCTCTCTTTTTTTTTTTTTTTTTATTTCTTTTTTCGTCCATTAGGACTGCTGTTCAATTAACATAAAAATCATATATGGCCAAACCAACAAAAGGAACCAAGCCATAAAAGTATTCAAAACCTCAAATGCTCTTCCCCTCCTTAAAATAAGAGTTAAATAATTATAAAAAAATTTAATTAAATTAGTTATTTATAATAAAAAAATACAAGTTGATTTTTCTAAAATATTTATATTTTACGCTGGAACTATCATTTAATGGAAACGCTCCAACATGGAAAATCAATGGGAATAGTAAATATATATATATATATATATATATATATATATATATATATATATATATATATATGAATTTAGGAAATACTGCTAAAATAGATTCATGTTTAAGATTTCAAAAATACAATCATGGGTTGGACTGGGTCTAGCGAAATGAGCTGATTCCTCATAATGTGGATGATGTCCTCATATTTAATGGATGGTGTCTTACACTTAAAAAGAAAAGAGTACTCGTTAAAAAAACAAAAAAAGGAAAGGAAAGGAAAAGGTATAAATAAATAGTCAAAATAAACTACGAATTAAAGGAGCCGTGATCGAAGAATGAAGAAGAAAATTGGCTTCGTAGTTCATACATAAACGAAATCCAACTACTTAACCTACTTTCACAACATAAAGTCATCACTTACGTTTTCTGTTCTGCAAAACCAGACATTATGGGAGGTTTCAATAACCTCACCTTCTTCGTCATCTCTTTCCTCTCTTTCTTTAAATTCCCTGCAATTTCATTCTTTTCAGATACCTTGAACTCAACCCAATCTCTCAAAATTAACGACACACTTCTCTCAGCAAATCAAACTTTCGTTCTAGGTTTCTTCTCTTCAGATGAATCAAGATTCTACCTGGGAATCTGGTACAAGAATATTCAAGATCGTACAGTGGTTTGGGTCGCAAACAGAGACAACCCACTTGAGGTTCCAAATGGGTTCCTCAAGATCGGAGATACAGGAAACATGGAGATTGTGGATCGAACAGGCAAACCCATATGGTCATCGAACCAAACCGCCGGAGCAAGAAATCCGGTTCTTCAGATTCTTGATTCAGGGAATCTGATCATCAGAGAATCTTCTGTATCTACCTCGGAGAATCCCTTGTGGCAAAGCTTCGATTACCCCACAGACACTCTCTTACCAGGCATGAAGCTTCTTTATAACTTCGAGACGAAAATGGAGAAGCACATAACATCATGGAAATCAAGTCAAGATCCATCCACAGGTGTTATCTCCTTCAAGCTTGATTTCCATGGCCTCCCGGAGATCTTTCTATGGAACAATAACACAAAATTGTACCGAAGCGGACCTTGGAATGGCGTGAGGTTCAGCGGGGTCCCGGAAATGAAATCTGAGACTGACTCGATCAAGTTCGACTTCTACGAGGATGAACACCAATTATACTACACGTTCAACATCGGAACCCAATCTTTGTATTCGAGACTCACCGTAACCCCGGACGGCCAGCTTCAACGATTAACTTGGGTACCAGACAACCAAGTTTGGACCCAATTCTGGTTCGCTCCGAAAGATCAATGCGATAGCTACAAAGAATGTGGTCCTTATGGGATATGTGACACAAATGCTTCACCAGTTTGTACGTGCATGAGAGGGTTTAGCCCTAAGAACATACAAGCTTGGAATCTGAGAGATGGGTCTGATGGGTGTGTGAGGAAAACGAAGTTAGATTGTTGGAGTGATAAGTTTTTAAAGGTTCAGAACGTGAAGTTGCCGGATACAACGTCGGTGTTTGTGAATAGAAGCATGAGCTTAATGGAGTGTGGGGGTTTGTGTAAGAAGAATTGTTCATGCACTGCTTATGCAAATATAGATATTACCAATGGAGGAAGTGGGTGTGTTATGTGGACTGATGAACTTGTAGATATGAGGGTTTATACTGATGGAGGACAAGATCTTTATGTCAGATTAGCAGCTTCCGATGTAGGTAAGTATGTTTTTAATCCTTTGCTATGATTGATTTTATGTTCTGGGTTTTGTTTTATTATATGTGTTTCTGTTTATGCATATATGTATGAAATTATTGCCTGTTTAAGATAATTCTTGAAAAAAAGTAGGTTATAAAAACTCTGAATGAATGGACAATTTAAGAAACTCCTTGAAGGCGGATCTGGTTTTTCGGAAAATGAACAAACAGAACATGTGGTGCGTGCCTATTTCATTAATTTGTCGGCCTAAAATTTATTTGGACAGTTAAATTTTTCAATTTTAATATTTTTTGCTTTATAATTATCAAGTTTTTAAAACATTTCTCTCCTCCCTCATTGATTCAGGAACTAAATAATTAATTTGTATAGATTAATAAAATTAGTTAAATAAGTTATTATGATAACACATTTAACATATATAAACAATAAAGATAGATTGGGAGGAAAAATTATAAAATTTAAAGATAAAAAGTAGGTTTATGTCTCAAATTTTAGATCAAAATAAATCGTATAACCAACTAATATAGGACTAGAACACCACTTTAATTCAATATGATTTATAATAATTGAACTGAACCAAAACGATAGAAGATTTTGGGAGAAAAGGACAGACCAATTGGAGTGTTCTATTGGTGTTCTTCTTAGTTGTGAACAAAGATGTAACTTGTTTGATTTGCATACCAGCAATGTTCAGGTCAAAGAAAATATTTTATTTTTCCTTTTTGAGCAAGAAAAATGTGGGAGAATCGGGATTAATATTAGGGAAAATTGTCTTTTGGTTATATTTTGAAGCTTCATTCTAAATTTCTTTTAGAAACATGGAAAATAGTAAGTGATTCTTTTAAAAAAATTTGACTAAGATTAATTTTTGGTATTTTAAATTAAATTTGGCTCGTTCTTATTTACTTTTTCTCATTTTTAGAACGGAAATTCACCCTTTCTCTTTTTAAAATATTTTGGAGCCTGTTTTTCAATAATTAATAGTACTATTTAAGTCTTAAGAAGAGAACTTTTAAAGAGGATTAATTAAATTAAAGGAAATATGAAAGCGTCATTAAAAAGGACTTTTAAAATGTTTTTGGTCCCACCAGAAGGAGAAGGAGGCTTATCATACTTTGCTTCTGGAAGTAAAATAACCATTTTTTATGGCCTCCATTTAATTTCAAAGTTGGGCCGACCTTTTTTACTTATTGAATACACTTGGATCCACGTTGAAATTGCATATCTATTATTAGAATTGAAAGCTAAAAAGCAGATTTAATAAATGACAAGGCAAATCAAAAAAGAAATGTAGTTGAATTGATGGAATTTATAGTATGTCCATGTGTATCTAACTATGTTCGGTAATATATGGTGTGATTATGATGGGATCACTTGTAGTTATGAGTTATCACCTACCAAGAGGAATATACAAATTAATTTGGTGTTTTCTATAAGAGTTAGATAAATAATTTGTATATATTCAAAAAAATTAATTAAATTATTTATTTATATTGTATGTTGGTTTTCCTACAATATTCTAGTTAATCATTTGTTTATTAGAACAACTTTTGATAGTAGTCTTAATATGTAGAATCAATAGGAATTATTTGGTGAAAAAATTATAAATTCATGAAATAAAGTGAATTGATATCTTATATTTATAGTTTAAAGTAAATCCACTAACTAGGTTTTGGATTTGAACTTCTACTAATAATAATAGATGACAAGGAATTATTAAAAAAAAAAGATTGAATCAGATTTTCCAATATTTAAAAATTAGTCAAATTTGAAAAGAGTGGTTGAATTGTCTATTTTAATTGATGGCACATCAAAATTTATGGACATCAATATGTTTTTGAACAATGCACCGAGACCTAAAGCAACTCATACCAACTCTCTAATTTTTAGGGTATGTTTAATTTGAGGGGAGGGGAGAAGAAAAATTTAGATTTAAAGTAAAAGAAGGGAAGGGAGTAATTTAATTCAAAAATTTGTCTTTCCTTCCACCTAAAAATTTAACCCAAATGAAGGAAAGATGTCCCCTTTCCACCCTTTTTTCAAACTAAACACGTCCTATAATACGATTTCTAGAAAGGTTCTTTTTATCCATTTCATGGTGTGTATAGTTGCTGTCAAACAATCTAAAAATCCAAAAGTAGCATAATTTTGCCCTTTTTTTCTTATATCCCCCCCCCTTTTTTTGGACTCTGATTTTTCTTTCAAGTAGCAAAGTTCTTGATTACAAGTGGGGCCAAGAAAGTAGAAGGGGGAAAAAACAAAACCAATTCTAGTTGTTTCTATGGGTATTCATAGAAATTCCATTATCAGCTTCAATTTCTTATGCCTACTTTGAAAAAAAGCTTCTGCGCACAAAGCCACAATTAGGCATAACAGTTTTCTTTTATACTCTTCTGGTCGTATATGCAAGGCAGAAAGAAGGTTTTCAAGAATATACAATGATACTCTTCATTTATTATTATGTTAGTTTTGTTTTTATGGGGAATATTGTATATTAAGTAGAGATAAAATTACAAACTAATTTAATTTTGAGGTAGAGTTAATGAAGTTTAAGAATTTTCTTAGTTTATATGAAACATGCCATAAGAGACTTTTAAATAGAATCAGATAAGTATAGAAATTAGGGCTATTTAGTAAATTTCATGTTGTGTGTGTCAGATTTTTATTTTTATTTTTTATTTTTTTACTTAATTTCCAAATTTTTTTTTATATAAAAAAAGTTTTAGAGGGGTTTGACATCAGTCCCCCACCAAGGCCAGGGCACGGCCCCAGGCTCTTTGAGCACTTAATAGGGACTTACGAGATCGCTTACTAAAGGAGTCCTAGTGACGGTAGCGGAGATCGAACACACATCCCTTTGGCACTTGAATAAATCCCTTATCATCTATATCAACTCTCTTTGGCCTTAATTTCCATATTTGATGTTAGAAGTCAGAACTTGCATTTATCAGCTGAAAAGTATATAATGCTCAGAAACCTACTCCAGCTCAAACATGAAAGTTAATATATAATATCTCTATTAAGATATCTGTAATACTCAAATGACATAGAATCTGCAGGTGGATCTAAGAACAATGTGGAATCTAAGGCTATAGGCATTACAGTTGCCATAGTTGTTGTACTAGTGGGATTACTCATTTATTTCTTCTGGAAGAGAAGGAAATTACAAAGAATGTTGAAATGGAGAACTGAATCTAGAGGTAAACACACATGAGTAATTTTTCTCATATGAGTGCTTATTATGATATGCATATGAGGTGTTCGATGAAATGCTCGACTTGTTTTGCAGGCGGTTTTGAGAGAAGTCAAGATTCTCTAAAGAAAGAACCAACGTTCACAAGTAACAGAAGAAACTCTGGTGAAAGTGAGATGGATGAGCTAGAGTTGCCTTTGTTTGATTTTAACACCATATCAATGGCTACAAACAACTTCTCTGAAGAAAACAAGCTTGGAGAAGGAGGGTTTGGTATTGTTTACAAGGTAAATTGATTTTGCTTCTAGTCTCTCAAAATACCCATCTTCAATATCAGACCGAAGAATTAAAACTAACATAGATTGGTTTTTGTTGTGATGCCAGGGTAGACTAATGGAAGGCCAAGAAATCGCCGTGAAAAGGCTATCGAGGACCTCTGGGCAAGGAATTGAACAATTTAAGAATGAGGTCAGATTAATTGCGAGACTTCAACATAGGAACCTGGTTCGGTTGTTTGGTTGTTGTGTTGGGATGGATGAGAAGATGTTGGTTTATGAGTACATGGAGAATAGAAGCCTTGATTCCATTTTGTTTGGTGAGTTGAATTCACATTGTGTATCTTTTAAGTTTTTGTTTTGATTTTTCTTGCGACCAAGTTTGATTCATTGTGAATGAAACTTTTTCTCATGTACTTGAACTTCCAGATAAAGCAAGAAGATCCATATTGAATTGGCAAAAGCGCTTCTACATCATATGTGGAATTGCAAGGGGACTTCTTTACCTGCATCAAGATTCTAGATTCAGGATCATCCATAGGGATCTTAAAGCCAGCAATGTCCTGCTAGATGAGGAAATGAATCCAAAGATATCAGATTTTGGAATGGCAAGAATTTTCGGAACAAATCAAACAGAAGCAAATACATTAAGAATTGTTGGGACATAGTAAGTATTTTAACAACCTCTTATACTCTTTGAGACACTTAATATCATGAATTCATAATTTATATATGTTTTCCATTGTGCAGCGGCTACATGTCTCCAGAATATGCTATGGATGGACTCTTCTCAGTAAAGTCTGATGTTTTTAGTTTTGGGGTTCTAGTACTTGAGATCGTAACCGGTAGGAAAAACAAAGGGTTCTATTACTCAAACGACGAATTAAATCTTCTTGGACATGTATGTGCAATAATTTCTATTGTTAAATAATTTCTTGATTGATAATCTATTATAGCATCTTCAACTAAAAGATAACTAATTGTGTTTCATTTTAGGTATGGAATCAATGGAAACAAGGAAAAGCACTGGAACTGATTGATCCATCGATCGTTGATTCATATTCGCCACCTGAAGTTCTTCGATGCATACAAGTCGGACTCTTGTGTGTTCAAGAGCGAGCAGAAGATCGGCCATCAATGTCAACTGTGGTGTTGATGTTGAGTAGTGAAACTATGTTGATGCCACAGCCTAAAAGCCCTGGGTTTTGTGTCGGAAGAAACCCTAATGAGACAGAATCTTCTTCAAGTAGACAAGATCAATCATACAGTGTGAATGAAGTCACAGTGACAATTCTACATGCTAGGTAGTGAAATAAGTAAAGTGTCATAAATACAGATATATAATGCTTCAAATGAATTTTTTGGCAGAGTAATGTGTAAATTTTCTTGCAAATGATAGTTGCGGCATCTTTGAGATTGTTTTGGTGTAAATATGAGAGAGATGACTTCAGTAAATGGCGATACTTGGTTCTGCTGACATTTGATTATATTGTACTCCGTATTACTTATCTTTATGGTCACTTTTTAAAACCTTTTAGGACAAATAGAGAACAAAGTAAATCTTCATTTTATGAATAAAATGGTACAGTTTCTTTGTACAAGCCTTTTCTAATAACGAAGAAATGGGTGATGAATTAAGTTTGCATCAAATTGCATTGAGCAATATACTGGGTACATTCCTAAATATAGAAGTTAGATAAATAATTTGTAGAGCTTTAAAAATTAGTTAAATTATTTGTAAAAAATGGGTGTTGATTTTTCTAAAATATTCTATTTTAATAATTTGCATTGGAAACTATTCTTGATAGAAATCACCCAATAAGTGTAATTATTAGAGATAGTTTGGGGGGGGGGGGGGATTATAAATTTGGGATGTAAAGTTGGCTGAGATATTTTATTGGAGAAATTAGAATGAAGGATCTGAAGGAAAAAATATAATACCCTAAAAAAAAAAAAAATCCTATTCAGCTTAGCCACTATATTATGATAAAAAAAAAATTAATTACCTATTAAAAATAGGTGAATATGTGGTCTCAAATTTTGGTAGTTTATTTTAGGGAATTTTCTTCTAGAATTAAATAGACCAAAAACCTGAATTTTTAAATTTCATTTGAAGATTATAAAATATCCTAAGAGTATCAGATAATCTTAATTATACCATTTGAACAATTAAAATCATCAGAGGATGATGGAATCAATTAGAGAAAATTGGTAACAATTATTGGGCAATTGAAATTGCAATAATTGAGATACTTTAATAATTTTTGAAATTAGTCAATAATTAAATTATAAAGGCTATAATTAAGGAAATATCAATTAAGTAAAGGACCAAATAATATTTAGAAGCTAAGATTAGCATAAAAGGAATTTTTGATCATCAAAATTTAATTAGAAACTTATCAAATTTTGGTATTATATTTATTTACATTTTTAGGCAATTTTTCCATAGAATTTAAGAGCCTAAAAATTTAATTAGCTTGTTATCAAATAAAACACTATTTTAGGGATTAAATTAGGATTTAACACATTATCCCTAATTTAATTCTATGTGATGGAAATGTCTCCAATTAAGAGTAAATAAATTATACAATTATATGAATCTTAAATCCTAAATCTAAATGGACCAATGAGAGAATTTCCTTCATACAAATATGGGAACATTAAAAACTAAATTGCATGAATAAAATTAGGGGAGGGGGGACGGTTTCTAGAGGAGGAAAAGAAGAAGAAGCTAAGTCAACATGTGTGTAGATGAAGATTGGCTTGTCTTGAGGACCAAGAAAAATATTGAACTAAATAGAATTTGATAAAAACCTATAGAAATTAAATCATAACTTGAAATATTGAAGTTAAATGTTCAGGATAAATACATATTTAGAATCAGGGAATTATGAGCTTCAATGTAGCTATTTCCAAAGTTATTTTCGGTAACCTGTAAAATTCAAACATAAGCATTTTGGAAGATAAAAATCACCATAAATCTTGTCATAAAATTAGGATTTCAAAAGTGAAATTGGATTTTGAATCAAAGCACTAATTAACACTTAACCAAATTAAGTTTTGGGGATTAATTAAGTTGCTTAATGAGCAAGAAGAATGCTTGGTGACCAAGCAAACAAATTCTAGAAGAGGAGGGGGGCAGATTTCGGCCAAGGAGAGCATGGAGGAGCAAGATCCTTCCTTTCTCTCCAAGTAATGATCCAAGGGCCAAGCTTAAACCAAAGTTGCAAGATGTTTAACCTCTTCTTGCCTATAAATAGAAGGCATTGGCTAACACATCCTTCACACCAAATTTCCTTGCCTTGGCCAAAATTTAGAGAGAGTAGGAGAGGGAGGAGCTGCTGGAGAAAGAGAGACAAGAGGTCTTCAAGAGGTATAAGAGTTCTTAGCTTTTAAGTTTAAGTTCTTAGTTTATAAGTAGAAATGCTAGAAAAGTTATTTTAATCTTCAATCTTCCATATACAGTTTTATTTTCATGTTTTTGAGGTTTCCATTGTCTTTATTTCGAAAATTTGATGAAGAAGAGGTTATATCAAAATTTTTGGAAGATTATGATCAAAATAGCAAAGTTCTGGCAAAATTTCGGTAGTCAGGAATTTCTGGAGTCAGTAGTGAAAATGCTAGTATTTTATGATGAAGATGATATTCAAAAATTCTGGGAAAATTTATGATGAAAGTAGACATATTGAACTTTCCAAATATATAAAGAATGTGTCATTTGAAGCTCTGTGCAAAAAGATAAAAATCTTAGAAGTTGAGTTACCTGTTCTGGGCGAAATTCTGGGCAGCGGTTTGAATTCGGGAAACTGGGAATTATCCATCAATTCTGGGTAAGTTCCAGTATTTTTCCTTGAAAATAGATATCTCAAGGATTCCAGAACATTTTACGGATCCTCATTTCGATTTTTATGGAATTAGTTATGATTTTTCGAAGTTAGGCGAAATTCTGCCCAGAAATGCTGAATTAACGTTTTTTCCGAAAATTAAGTGGAAATAATTAAAAATGAATCCTTCAAGGGTAAAAATGTCAAGTTGGGCCAAGATGTCTTTTGAAAGAATGTTTGAGAATTAATTGAGACAATATTACCCTTTTAGGATAAATTGTGCACGCGTACCGACAACGAACGTACCTAAACCTCGACAAACTTAGGTACGGACGCGTATTGTAACCTTAACTCTTATGCTTATGGTATGGTTATATATGGTAGTTGTTTCACATGATGATACTCTGTTTTGAAAATTTGCTCATGAATGTTGAATTGTATACGGGTTATAGTCTTGATAACACCGTTGAGTTTTCCTAGCGCTGAGGACACGATGGGCCGTCGTGGCACTGGTTATGTGCAAACTGGGGTAACATACATATTGCAGTGGTTGTGTTATGTTATTGCCTTACATGTGGATATATGTTTTGAAACTATGATTATATTGTATATCTGTGATAACTGTCATATACTGTTTACATAAGCATGAGGTTAACCGTTACCTGAGGTTCAATGGGAATTGAACCTCAGCCCCTGTTATAGCTCCAGGATCCCAGGGAGTCAGATTCGAGGACAGGGGTAGGAAGCGGGCTTGAGGACCCTGCGGAGATGTTGTCTTTTTAATATATAGATATCGGTATATGAATGATTGTATAGTTAAATATTCAGATAGATACATTACATACAATGTTATTCAGTTACTCTTTGTTTTAAAATATTTTCAACTCTCAGCTCTTTATGGAAACGTTTATGAAAATGGGATGTTACAAAAAATATTTAGTGAGAATGAACATAAAAATTATAATTACGTAGAAGGACCAAATCTTATAATATAAATTAAAAATTATAAGCAAGTGGAGAACAAATCACAAAATTATATTTGAAAATAACACTTAGACTTCAAAATCATACTGACAATAATAGTAATAAGATTAATAAAAATAATAAAGCAATTAAAAACTTGTTTTGTTGTAAAATAACCTATTTGAAAGTTTTAGATTTAAACGGCATTTTCTTGATATTTTTCCCAAATCTCTAATGAAATCAAATATTTGAGCTCAGACGTGTTTCAATGGGCATTCCAAAAGCTTTAATGAAATCTGATGTGATCTTCTAAAAAGCCTCAGAACTAATAATTAACAAGTCTTCAGTTCAAATCCCATCAGAACTAATGAAACACGCTAAACATAATAAAGAAAGATAAATGGTTGTCAAAGAAAAATGCATCCTTACAAAAGAAAAAAAACACACTTATGAACTAAGCCACTCAAGGCTAATCCTTATAGGTTAAACCCAATCTTCATTGGCGTTATCTTTTCCAGAGAACTATTTCCTTTTCATCAAAATGACGCTTCCATGAGATTAAACCAAAATATCCAAGCCTTTTTATCTAGACAGAGGAAATGGAAAGGAAAAAAGAAGAATGGTTTTAGACTTAAAAGCACATTGAACCTTACATTTCTGTATATTACAACTACAAACTTTAAAGAATAAATACCATTACAAGTTGCTAATCTCGGGGTTCCACAAGTGTAATAGTCATATAATTGTTACTACAATGGTCCTGATTATAATCACCAAACTCTTCAATGAAAAATCCCGGAAACTTCGGCTCAGGAAGTGTCATACATTCATTGGATAGCATGAAAACCACAGACAGCTAGTTGGTCTATCTTCAGGGAACTTTTGCACACACAAGAGACCAATTTGTAGGCACTTGATTAGTTCAATTGACATATCTTTTATGTCACAATTTATATCCATAAAATCCAAGGGTCGTTCCTCTTTCCATAGTATCCAAGCCTAGCCAGATGTACAAAAAATATAAGTAAGTGGAGAACAAATAACAAAAATGAAATGCCTAGATGCAATTCTGTGAAGTTCTTCAAATGAAATATGAATTGTGGAAGAGCTCTTTTGAAGTGAACAATGAAGGGCAGATAAGTTAAAACAGAATATTCAAATATAATGTCATAGAAAAATTTATGGAAAATGCGTAAATCAAATGTAGGTGTTGGTTCCCAAGAAAATCTATCAAGGAAAGGCTTAAACTTAAATGCCACGTTGCAAATGAGAATACCTGCCCCAATAGATTATGGCTGTGATATGGACTTCTGTAACGACTATTTTTTATGCCACTCAATATCTCTAACACTATAACCCCAAAGCTAAATACATCAGATTTGGGAGAAAGTAGCCCATGTACTGCATATTCAGGTGACATATAACCACTGCACATTATCAAACACAACACGACGTTAGCTTTTCTATTCTATGACTAAACCATTTTATCAGCCTCTATTATGGAAAAATTATTAGTCAACCATCATACAACTTACTATGTCCCAACAATAGTTTTTGCTTTTACTGCTAAAAGATCTCCTTCAAAGATATGAGCTAAACCAAAATCAGAAATTTTGGGTAGCAAGTCACTGTCTAATAGAATATTACTTGTTTTCAAGTCCCTATGGATGATGGTTAATCTAGAATCTTGATTAAGATATAACAATCCTCGAGTAATCCCCGTAATGATTTCATACCTCTGCCTCCAATTCAAAAGACTTCCTCCTCTAGGATCTATGCACAGTTAGTCAAAGTTCAATAAGCTGTTACAGAGAGAGTTATTTAAATTAAGAGAGAACATGGTATCTTGATATGTATGCAGAGCTTTTCTTGGTCACACAAGAGAGTTAGTTATGAAAAATTGTACAATTTTTCAGAGGTTGTCTTACCAAAAATAAAACAGTCCAAACTTCTATTAGGCATGTATTCATAGACCAACATTCTTTCATCTCCTCGAACACAACCACCCAAAACCCTGACAAGATTTCGGTGTTGGAATTTGGCAACCAATCCAACTTCATTCATAAACTCTTGGATTTAATCCAATACCATTCCAAATTCCACTCCGAAACTTGATAATGGATCCCTCATGAACCACAAATTCAAGAAATTCAGTATAATCAAAGCTATAGGTAAAGTTACCTTCAGATGGTTTATTTTCACTCTTCCAGGAAGTCAAATACCTGTTTAGGCTTAAATTTTTATCCCAACCAACCCTTATGCCTGGTAACATAGTATCAGTAGGGTGATTAAAGCTTTCCCATATATAACTACCAGAATCACTTTTACCATTAATCAAAACAAAGTTCCCAGAATCTAGCAGCTTTGCTATTGGATCTTGAATTGCTCTTGAGGAACCCGAAGACCAAGCAATGTTCTCTTCTCCATCCAAGAGATCAAGATTCCCATAAGTAGTAACAGTAAATTTCCCACTTGAGTCATTCAATGGGTTCTCTCTGGTGGCAACCCAAACAAAAGTTTGGGGCGTAACATTTTTGTACCATATTCCTAAATATCAACTTTTGGAGATTCCAAGTCTGGACAATCCAAGAACAAACATTTGTCCAGCAGAAGTAAGCTCTTGGGCATCTATAAGAGACTGTTTTGGAGTTAAGGTATCTGCTGGAGATGAAGTTTTATGAAGGAAAAATAGATAAGTAAAACTAAACACAAAGAAAAGAAGATTAGGCATATGTACTCTCTTATTTCTCCCACATGAATGTTAATTTCAAGGCCACAAAGCAATGCCAGTGTTCTATATCCTCATATTCAACCAAGAAACGAGAAAAGAAAAGGAAGGGAAAACAAGAGTTCAAATACAAGAAAAACTTGTTTAAGATATTATTCCTGTAAACAGGCAAGTGAAGAAAGAGCGGGACCCAAATTAACCAACTGTGAACTCTGTGGATGACTGTTTTCCAAGCTGAGCCAAAGCTCTATGGTTTAGTTTGCTTATAACAATGAAAAAGTCAACAACAGATATATGACTTTTATTTATTTCTAGAAGTTTCTTTGAACGTTCGTGATAGTTGAGATATTTTAAGGGAAAACAAAAAAAAAAAGTCATTCGTTGTCTCTTTCAGCAGAGTAAAGTTGAATTTTCATTTTCCTATCTTTCAAGTCTTAAGAAATTGCTAAGTTCTCTAATTTCAACATCGTCATCTCTCAGATGTTTGAATTTAGCTTTGGAATTAGAGTATTTTTATTTTTATTTTTTTCTTCAAACTAATTAGTTTAGCCAATAAACTAATATATAATCTAAGAATACACAATATATGAAATGATTAAGTAATTTATTTAGCTTCCTTAATCCCTCTAAAAAAGTCAACTATGTCTTATAATTAGGACCGGAGGTAGTATATAAGATGATTGGGTGATCACTCAACTAATCAGGTGTGTTATATTTGATAAAGGATTAACAATTTATTAAGGGAAAACTCATTTATAAGCATCTATACTTTCACTCAATTTCTAATTGGGTAGCTTGTGTGCTTTTTTTATAATTAAATAATCAATTTTGCTTCATTAACCTCATTAGCTCTAATAACTTTACTCTATTAGCACTATTAGTTCCGCTATATAAATTAATTAAAGGTATTAAAAGAGAAAAATTAATACAATGAATAATGTGAAAATATATACATGTACTAAATAAAAATTGAGTAAAAGTATAGGTACTTGTAAATGTATTTTCTCATTTATTAAATATGAAAAGATTATGAGTGAGGTTTTTTTTTATACATTTTATGAGTGAGTTTTAAATGAGTTAAAAGTTAAAAAACTAAAGCCCCATCGAGTCATAGTTGAAAGTAGTTATAACGGAGTTAAAATTTGAAAGAATAAAAAATTAATTTTCCCACTAATTAAATATAAAATTAAAAAGTAATATTAACAATTTCAAAATTTCATAAAAAGTTCAAGAATTCTTATGCTCTGATAAAAAGCTAATCATGATGTCATCAACATTTAATGTCATAGCAGATATCAGACGAAAAGCAATATTTGAAGATAAAGAGTGACAACATTCCTTCTGTCTAAACTTTAACGGTCAAATATTGAAGAATGAAGCAGAAACATTCTCCAAGAATGTTGGCCTGGTTATTCTTCCAAGGAAAACTACTAGCATTAAATGCTAACGGTCGTATTACCTTCACAAATCTACCAGGATTACGCATCAAGACAACGGCTAGTTTACAACAGCATTAATGGCAAAGCTATAAATTGAAGAAGCATTCAATTGAGCCACCTACCCGAAGTTACTATTACGCTGCAAAAATTCAATAGCATTTATTCTTCCATTCTGCTTCTGTAACAGTTAATAACTAATGCACTTCAGTGATTATTTTATCCGCTCTTCAGGAGTCTTTGAATTTATTACTTGATTGTATTGTAAACTCTTGAGGTTGGGACGTCAAGTGATTGAGCATCAATTACAGCTTGTAAGGGGGAGTAAGAGTGAAATCTTCCCAGAGATTACAGTGTAATTGTGTCAAGTGATTTAGTGGAAATCCTAGGTGTAGTTCTGGGGACTGGATGTAGGTCAAGTTTGTGACCGAACTAGGATATATCATGTGTGCAAAGTTTTACTTGCCTCTTCTTCTATTTTAAGCTTGCTTTGCACAAAAATTTCTAAGTTTTATAACATCACCTATTCACCCCTAGGTGATTTTCTTTTGGTATCAGAGGGTGGTTGTTCAGTTAGGCTTAACATCCTGAGTTCTTCGATACTCATTTTCTCAATAATATAGATGGCCTATTACCTAATGGTGCCTCAATTAATCGACCTTTTGGATTTAACGGACAATATTATTCGTTCTAGAAAAACAAATTCAAAGTGTTCGTGATGGCAACGGAGTTTGGATTGTGGCGAATGTTTGAGCAAGGAAATTACGAGCCAACCGTTTTGGAGAATAGACTCAAACTTCCAAAACTAGAGGAAGATTACGATGAGAATGATCGAAGGAATGTCACACTAAATAACAAAGCTATCCTTCTTCTCCAAAGTTCTCTTAGTCAACAAGAGTATTTTCGCGTTTGTAATCTTGAGATTGCTCGAGAAATGTGGAACGCTCTTGAAGTAGCATATGAAGGAACTACAGCTGTCAAAGAAAATCGAGTAAACACCTTGACCACTGAGTATGATCTTCTAAGAATGAAGAATGGAGAATCGATCGCCAAATTTCAACTCAGATACACCCACCTCATCAATCAGCTTGCAGCTCTGGGCAAAGCTCATGAACAATGAGCTCAAGTCCGAAAAATCCTTAATGTGCTAACTAAAGATTGGGAAGCCAAGGTTACAGCCATAGAAGAAGCTCGTGGTGAGTCGATGACATCCGTTGCTGCCTTGTTCAGAAGCTTATTTGAATATGAAAGCAAGCTGAAGTTCAAAAAGGATTTAGAAGATATCAACAGCAACAAAAACAAAGGAGTAGCTCTCAATGCTGTTAAGGAAAAACAAGAAAATGATGAAGATGATGAAGATGATGAGATGGGAATGTTCGTGAGGAAATTCAAGAAATTTTACAAGAGAGATCAAGGTTTTAGAAATCGATTTCAGAAAGGAGGCTCTAGCAGTAACAGACGTGAATATAAGGATAAGGAACAAATCATCTGCTATGAGTGCGAAAAACCTGGACACTATAAATCAGAAGGTCCTCAACTGAAAGGAAATGAGAAAGATAAGAAAAAGAAGTTCAAGAAGAAGGTGTATGTCTCAGCCATCTGGGGAGATGATTCATCTGAAGAAGAGAGTGAGGAAGAAGAGGAAACTGCCAACATATACCTAGTTGCAGAAGAACAACCACAGATAAGAAATGACGAGGTAACTGAGTCTCTACCCACTTATGATGAGTAGTTTGATGAATACAATGAAATGCAAGCTGAATTTGAAAAACTTGTTGAAAAATATTTTGATCTGAAAAGGAGAAATACAACTCTTGAAATACAAGTTAAGAACTTTACTGATAAAAACATAATTTATGAAGATTGTCTTGATTTGGAGAAAAAGAATTCATACCTTACAAAAACTCTTGAAAAGTTTACCAAAGGAAGCAAAATGTTGAATGTGATTTTAAATGCTCAAAGATTTAGTAATGATTGATCTGGTATAGGATATAACCCTATTTTTGATAAAAAAAGAAAGGTAAAAAGAAAATGGGTGGAAAGTCATATCTCAATTATTTTTAGAAAACTATACATACATCAAACCCATTTGCTCAATGTAATTATTGCAATCATAAGGGTCATAGCACTTCATCCTGTTTTCATGAAAATGAAAGAAGAGATAAACCAGTTGGGAATTATCAGTGGATACCCAAAGGCACTTACTCTTCTAAGCCTCAAACTAACCCCAAATGACCCAAGAAAAGATGGGTACCTAAAGCTTGACCTCTTTTGAATTGCAGATATGTCAGAGAGCATCAAGAGTCAACAAATGGTACGTTGACAGTGGATGTCCCAGACACATGACTGGAGATGAAGGCAAATTCATCACACTAAACTCAAGAGACGATGGGAAAGTCACTTTCGGAGGCAATCAATCAAGAAAAATTACTGGCATTGGTGAAATTGGCACAAAGGACGGTCCCCTTATCAAGGATGTTTACCTAGTTGAAGGATTATGCCACAATCTTTTGAGTGTAAGTCAGAGTACTGATAAAAATAACTAGGTTATATTTGATTCAGCAGAATGCCTGATAGTCAACAAAGATGATCTTCCCATCAATAAAGGTAAACTCAAAGTTCTATTTAGAGTGCCAAGAGAGGGTAACTGTTATACATTAGATTTGCCAAAAATTGTTTCAGAAAAATGCTTCGTAAGTAACTTGGATGAAAGTTGGTTATGACATAAGCGTTTGACTCATGTAAATATGTATCAACTGGACAAGTTGCTGAAAAAGGATTTAGTTATTGGATTGCCAAAACTTCATTTTAAAAATGATTTAGTATTAATTTTTGGCTGTATAAAGGAAGGAAACCAACACTGACCCATCTACGAATTTTCGGCTGTAAGTGCTTCATCCACAATAATGGCAAGGATAACTTGGGAAAGTTTGATTCCAAGGTGGATGAAGATATATTTTTGGGTTATTCAAATAGAAGTAAGGCTTATAGAGTATTTAATACTCGTACTCACATTGTTGAAGAGTCAATGCATGTTGTATTCAGTGAAACCAATTCTAATAACCCTTTGGATGATGAGGAAGAAAATGTTTTCAAAAATCAATTCTTTTAAAAAACTACCCCCTGCTTCTGAAGATGTTTTTGAAACTAATTCTCAGAATGATCCTGAGAATTCTAATCAATCTCAACCTAGAGCCTATAGATTTATAAGAAATCATCCATTAGATCAAGTAATACGCGATGTTAATCAAGGTGTGAGAACCAGAAGCAGTACTTTAAATGAAGTAATGTTTTTCTGCATTTATTTCACATATTGAGCCCTCTAAAATTGAAGAAGCCCTTTCAGACAATGATTGGGTGATAGCAATGTAAGAGGAGCTTCATCAATTTGAAAGAAATCAAGTTTGGGACTTGGTACCTAGGCCTAAGGACCATCCAATCATTGGCACTAAATGGGTATTCAAGAATAAACGTGATGAAGCAGCAATTATTGTCCATAACAAGGCAAGATTGGTTGCAAAAGGCTATAAATTGATTATGAAGAAACTTATGCTCTAGTGGCAAGATTGGAAGCCATAAGAGTTCTTCTAGCCTTTGCATGTGTAAAAGGTTTTAAACTTTTTCAAATGGATGTGAAAAGTGCTTTCTTAAATGGTTTTATTTAAGAGGAGGTGTATGTAGAACAACCTCCTGGTTTTGAAAGTGAGCATCATCCTGATCATGTTTATCGTCTCAAGAAAGCTCTTTATGGACTTAAGCAAGCTCCTAGAGCTTGGTATGAGCGATTAAGCAAATTCCTTTTTGATCAAGGATTTATTAAAGGGAAAGCTGATATAACACTCTTAATAAAGAGTAATAAGCTGAATGAAATTTTAGTTGTACAGATTTATGTTGATGATATAATTTTTGGTGCTTCTAATGATGTTTTGTGTGAAGAATTTGCCAAGAATATGCAGGGAGAGTTTGAGATGTCCATGATGGGAGAACTCAACCACTTCCTTGGTCTACAAATCAAACAAAAGAAGGATGGAATATTCATTTCACAGACCAAGTATCTACATGATCTTCTGAAGAAGTTTGGGATAGATAATTCCAATGGTGCTGACATGCCTATGAGTTCTACTGCTTTCCTGGATGCTGATGAAAAGGGCAAGAACTTCAATATCACAAGATATAGAGGAATGATTGGGTCATTACTCTATCTGATAGCAAGCCGCCCAGCCATCTAGTTCAGTGTGGGAATGTGTGCAAGGTTCCAAATTCTTTGCAGCTCACTCATGCATTCAAAAAATCTCAGCTACATTACATGAAGATGTCTTTTGAAAATGAGGGATAGAGCCAATAAAGATCTGCTACTCAACCTCGTGCATCCTATACCAGAACTTCTCATGCTCAGGAAGCGTGATCCCTTCCTCAATCCACTGTGCCATCCAATCTCGATTCAAGAATTAAGACTATAGTAGATGCTGCTATAGATAGATTAGCTGCCAAAATGGAAATCCAAGTAGGGATGATAGTGACTGGAATGACCAATTTCATCAATGAGGTGGTAAAAGACCAAGATGCTCTGAAGATACAGCTAACCCAGTTGTAAGAAATCGTGTCTAATCATACTATGCAGCTCTCAACCATTATGGTCACTATTGGTGCTATCAGTGAAAAATTAGACAAGGTTCTTTCTCATCAACAACCTGGACCCAGTCACTCTAGCCTTACTGGTGAACCCTCTTTTTCCTCTCCATTTGCCTTCACCACTCCTCCAATCACTACCTTTTCTCCAGTTTCTCCTACCACAGAAAGACTTCCCACTACTTTTGCTACTCCATCTATAGAAATGCTTCATCGTTCGCCTCCTTCTACTCCTCTCATTCATCCTCTCCATGACTCCCCTATCTCAGCTCCACCCAATTTTGATGATGACAAAGGGGGAGAGAAGCCAGTTGGCAAACCAGAACTTGAAAAATGATTTGTGCCTTTGATTAGTTTTACTTTATGTTTCTCTCCTGACTAAGTTTTCTTGATGTACTTAATTCTCAGTTTATGTTATTAGCAAGTGTGCATTCTCGCTGTATCAACTTTGTTATATGAATAGAATGCTTGAATTATTAACTATGTTGGTTGCTAATGCATTGAATTTATGCTTTGTATTTAATTGAAAAATATAATTACTGGATTATGAATACTGAAGTATTAAAACTTTCAATGGTTTTATCAAAAACATGTTGAGTATCATTTATACAAAACCTTTGTGCAGAACTTTTCATAAAGCTTAAAATTTTCAAAGTATTTTTCAAAATCTGAAGAGATTCTAGTTTACAAGTGTTGTCATCATCAAAAAGTGGGAGAATATTAGTTCTCTATGGGTTTTGATGATAACAAACAATTGTAAAATCAAGATTGAAGTTTTGTCTTAAGAAAATGAAAACTTGCTGTCTAAGGCAAAACTCGAGTATCAAATTCAAAACTCGAGTATTGGCCTTACAAAGGAAAGCTCAATTTTAATGACCAGAGGCAATACCGCAATTTCCTCTAGGAAACTCGAGTATTAGGCCATACAGAGAGCATCGCAAGTTTTTATGTCTGGACAAACTCGAGTATTAGTTTCAAAACTCGAGTTTAAGCCAAAAAGGCTTTTCAGTGTCTTTCAAAAGAAAAGAAAACTCCAGTTTCGAAAACTGTAGTTTTAAAATATGAAAACTCCATTTTTCTTACTTGGCTCCAAAATTCAAACGTCTTCATTTTTTTTTCAAAATGAAAACTCGAGTATGACATTAAAAACTCAAGTATTAAGCTAAGCACAAGTGATCAAATTCTTCAGTAAACTTATAAACTCTGGTTTAGAAAACTCCAGTTTTGGAAACTCCAGTTTTGAACTGGGTGATGATCTCTCTGAGTTTCAAGTTAAAAATGCAAACTCAAGTATGAGTTTGGAAACTCGAGTTTCGAGTCATACAAAGAGCAACAAAGATTTCTAATGTTTTCAATACTTTGGTTTTAAAAGAAAACTTCAGTTTTGATGTTTTGGACATATTTTTGTCAAGAGTCCAAAACTCGAGTTTGGGTTGTAAACTCGAGTATTAGCCTAAGTTAAACTGAAGCTCCAAAGCTCAAATCATGACTTTTCTCTCTAGAAAGAGGAAACTCAAGTATCAACATGGAAACTCAAATATAGACTTAAGTGCATAGTGACATACTCAAGTATTGATGCACAAACTCGAGTATGCGTCGCGGTAACTGATAATTCAAATTTCTGAAATCTATGAAAAGCTTGTTGATTGATCTAAATATTTTCTAATATTGATTATCAACTTCATTAGATATGTTTAATGTGTTTGTTAGAGTATTTTAGCTAATTTACAGATTATTTGAGCTGATATAACTAAAGCAAAATGTTACACCCCCACTGGCCTCGCCCTTTCGGGTGGCGGGTTGGAGGGATTCCTTTTATAATTTTTCTTTCATTCGTTATTAAGTCCATTTAATAATTTAATAATTAATCAGAGCACGCACAACAGAGCATTGGATCGGTTTAGACAATTACTGTACTGGTAAAAGTAAACGCAACAGAAAGTAAAGTCCCCGGAGGGTTAGAGTGCAGTCATCCGATAGTAAACTCCAAAATATAAATACAGTAATCCACAAAAAGTAAAATGCAAAATACAATAGGGCATCCCCTATCCTTCAAGCGCACCGCCATCCTACCGTTGCAAAAAGGCCTTCTCTGTTCAAGCACGCCCTACTGTATCACTAGAAAGTTCTAGAGTCTGGGTGCGGCCCCCAGAGTAACCATCAATACTCATGCACTATATGTGTGTTGTGTATGTCTGTATGCAAACTAAAAACATACACAACATACACGTCTTCGTACCATCGAGCTGCCTTACCAAGGCAGGCCCTGGATTACGGAATCACAAACCAGTCTGTATAGCCGCGATACTCACGTGTGCGACCTCGGCAGGCATCCTTAGCCTAAGAACACAATCACAAGTACGTTCTGTATGCATATTTGGCCAAACACAAACAAAAACACATATGGCAAGCAAAACATACAACAAACACATAAAAGTGTTGGAGTAGAGAGGTTACTACTACTACCTGGTGGTAAAATACTGTTTAATATTTTCACGGGCCCCACAAGACTCCCAACTAATTGCTTGACCTTATATATCGTAAACATAATTTATTTGAGTATTTCCAAAAAATACCCTCACATTATTTGCTTAAAATCGAGCTAGAAACAGACTTTCCAGAAATTCAGTGCTTCTGTACCAAGTTTGACAATTTCTCAAAAATTCCAAAAAAAATCATTTTTAAGTGAAACCAGCGCCATCTGAACCATTAGCATGTGTACTTTTAGGAAAATATTCCCAGGGGTTAAAAGTGAAGGTATCTGGGCATGATACCACTTTTATGCCCTCTGGTCCAGATTTATGCCACTGTTTCCTTTTCTTTTTTCAACCAACTATTTCAACAAGCAAATCTTATCCAAATCTTTATTATTATATATGTAGACTCATGCCCCAGATGTCTACTTTTCACCTGAAAAATTCCAAATAAAAAAAAAATCGTTTACCCAGTCAAAAACGTTACCGGAGGTTCGCTACCCAGATTTTCCAAAACTGGTAGCAACCTTCCTTTCAAGGTTTTTCGATGTTTTGATTTCGGAAACTCAAACCATACCTCAAAAACACAGAAATTCAACCCGAAAACCATGCTTCTATCTTTTGCATGAAATAACTTAATAAAATCTCAAGAATCCAAGTTTTTAGGGTTTACCTTAAATCGGAGAGTTGGTGGATGAGCTTGGGATCTTGAGCTTAAA
Organism: Acacia confusa; assembly: GCA_037074495.1. NCBI lineage: Eukaryota > Viridiplantae > Streptophyta > Magnoliopsida > Fabales > Fabaceae > Acacia > Acacia confusa. The sequence goes on along the minus strand of CM073504.1, from coordinate 20,277,401 downwards.
GCTTGGAGTATGGTGGTTGCTAGTCTCTTCCTTGGCTGCTAGAAAATTTCTCCCTTTAGGGTGAAAAATAAAGGTAGATCACCTTTTTAATAAAGGTGAATTTGGTCCAGTGAAATTAGAATTAACTGTCATAATTTTCAGTCCAATATTTATCTGACTTTCTAACTTAACCTCCAAGAAAATCAAGAGGCTTCTAGGCAGTCAAAGTGGTGCAGAACCTCTCCAAAAATATCTGGGATATTTTCAAATTTTTGGGAAAATTACCTATTTCGGCTCGAAACTTTCAAAAATTATAATTTTGCCCCGGAACTTTTGGATAATTACCGACTTTGGCCCAAAACATTTTACCTGTCCAGGGGCACATATGGGACGCCATGTGGGTCCCTCAAATCTGCTCCCATTTGACTTTTACCCATTTATTCCCATTTTACCCTTTTTTCTTTGATTGTGGGACCCGCAGTTGACTTTTTTGTTGACTTTTTTTACTTGCTCTCCAAGCCACTTTTTTTTATTAATAAAGGAGGGTTATGTGGCACCTAATAGAGCCCACACATCTGACCCTCTTTAATTACCTCCTATTCTCCACTTTATCAATCCAGTTCTCAACCAACCGGCCCTACCGGGTATAATAGTGCTCCTTTTTGTACTTTTCTTCAACTTTTCCATATATTCTCCCTTGAATAGACATTTACATGTGGCACCCTTCCATCTCCCTAGAGTGGCCCCACACTTGTCCATTCAGTCCAAAAAGAATCCTAATTGGTTCTTACCAGTTCTAATCCAACCGATCAATCGCCTATGGGACCCGCCTTACAAGTCTAACATAAACATGACTTAAATCACCTAATTTTCTCATGATAGGCGAAATTCCTTGTTGTGGGAATTTGAAATTGACCTTTTTGCCCTTACTCCTCTTATTTTAAATTACTTCTCCAATTAAATTTATTTACAATAATCAAATAACAATAATAATTGAAAATAAAACCTCTCATTAATTTAGTACTAATTACAAGTGCATTAATTACATTAGTAGGGGTGTTACACAAAAAGTCATGTCAGAGCATTAAATGCAATGCCACCTAACTTGCTATATTTTGATCTACCAAGCTTTACAAGATGCAAAAAGGATAAAGAGACATTCACCTAATCAAGGGACTAACATTCCAACGGATAGAAACGTATAGAAGTCAACCTTTATCCTACAACACCAAGAATAAGCAAAAGAGTAGAGAGAGAAGAGACCAAAGTGCTTCCAACAGATGGGAAACTTGTCCAACGGTCATATAGATGCTTGCAATGGCTATTAATCACACTCTAAGTATAAATACAGCAGCATTCAATTCCTCTCAACAGCTATTGAGCCAGAAAACGAAATAGTATTCAATTTGTTCATTCACTCTTAAAGTTTTATGTACAAAGTATCTTTTGATATTATTGAGCTTCAGTGTGTAATCTTATCCACTCTTTAAGAGATTTTATTGCTTGCATCACATTTATTGTAAACAATCTCAGGTCAAGGGACTTAGAGATTTAAGGGTCATTGATTACAACTTATAAGGGGGAGCAAGTTCTAGTAAGAGAATTGCTTCAGAGTTACAAATGGTGTAATCAAGTGACATATTGAAATACTCAGGGTGCCTGAAGACTGGATGTAGGCCATAGAGCTGGACCAAACCAGTATAAATCTTTGTGTCTTTCTCCCCTTCCTTGCACTCTGTTTTACCCTATCTTATCACCTTAAAACATAACTTGCCAAAAATTTTAAAATCACCAATTCACCCCCTCTTGGTGATTTAGCTCCACTTTCACGTCTGAGTAACAATTACATTTAATTTAAATAAATTAAATAAACTATATAAATCACTTGTATGTAACTTACAATGACTTTCTTTGTTTGCTTAGAGTACGTTGTCCTATCATAGTGTCTATGGCTATATGTGAATAGCTCCCAAAAAATCCATATGATGGTTCTCCTCCTAAGCCTTCCTCTCCTGAAAGAATACAATGAATGTGAATTTTTTTATTTCATAATAAAATAATTAATAGTTTTCTAATATAACCGTAAAATTAATTTAACTTTCAAATTACCAGCTCAGTGTAGGTCACAACAAGTGTCTTGGATCCTACTGTATAATGGATCCTCTGCTACGACTGGCTTATGGTGTTCCTCTAGAATATAGCCTACAGAAGGTATGAATTAAACATCACAATAATTGCAAAAAAGAATATTTATTAAGGAATTATTAATTTTTTTAAAAAATATACTTGTCCCTATGGGCTCCTCCTGAACTGGACAAAACTCGCCCAATCATTTGTAGGGAAGCCATTTGGGACGGTCTTGATCAGCTGCTGCAGAGGAATCGTCTCATCTTTATTCATCCTGTTGTAGAGACGACCCCTTTGGTTCGTCCAACCATCGCCCATCTTCATCAATAAGTATCTCTTCTGGTTAGCTCAGACTTTAAACTTATGTTGTATTATAATTAATTAATTAACAGAGACTTATAACTATTTATATGTATAATATAATTACACAAAATTACTTACCTACACAACATCCTCAATGCTATGTTCTTCAACAATCTCAAAACATGCTTCCAACTCTAGAAGTAAATAAGGAACTGCACCCAATTCTTGCCCTGATCCATTAGCCATCGATTGAAAAGGTGACCACCGTTCCCGATCAACTAGTCTATCATTTCATTATAGTCAACCATGAAGCATGGCCCCTCCAATAGATTCACACCAGAAACATCCAACTTTCTCCTAGTGATGTTCCCTTGTGGATCTGTACAATTATAATCACATTTTTTTTTATTAAATGCAAACACAATTTAATTAATCATATGAAATTTTGATTTAAAGTTTGTTATAAAGTTACTTAAATTTACCTTTAACATCTACCTCAAATCCAGTCAAGCGCAAAGCTGACATTCGAGGGTTCCCTTGGTCCCATTCCTCCTCCCAATTAATAAATCACTCTACCTCACCTATGGGAAAGTTGATGTCTATCTCATCATTTTTCTCATAGTTGCTTACGGATAGTTGTGCATCTTCTTGCAAAATATTTCCATATAGGGTCTCCGGTTGTGGGATTGGCTCCCCTGAGAAAAGCTAATCTATCTAAATCCCCACTTGCAGTGCCACATGTAGCACATGGATATTTCTACCACGACCCCCTCTACCCCTCTTAGAAGCACTCTACCACATTCCACCTCTTTCCCTTTATCGATAACTAATAATGCCGAAATGTTGTAAGACAACGTGAGAAAATGAAAGTTCAGAGGCAACTACTCAAACCTTGACGGTTTGCATTGTGGTGGCGGCATAGTTTATATAGTCGCAACATTTGTAGTGGTTTTATAACAAAACGTAAACAATTGTAGCGGTTACAAGACAACCGATGTCTAAACCGCTACAAAACACAAACTCTACCTCATGCAACATGACCTATTCTAGCCGTTTTATTTACCACTACAAAGTCTTGACTATTATATTCTGTAGCAGTTTTGGAGGTAAAATGGCTACAAACATCTTAATGCTTTACATTCTATAGTGATTTATGTGACGACTGCCCTTTAGGGCCTTTATTCATCATAGTTAACGTGTACATAGATCAAGGTGATTTAGACGACTTCATTGTGGAATAAAAGTTTCTGAAAATGACTTAGTTTGAAAACATGATAACTAATTTTTCGTGATTCAAATTCATCTGTTAGTCGGATATTAATATAGTAATTCAAATTCGACGAATGATAAATGTGTTGGGATTCGTACACACACAGCGGAATTAAAAACTTTACGAATCCCAAGGAGGATCGCTCAACCGCATCTAAATCAAGGTTCATTATAAGAAATTGTACCTTTCAAAAGCTCGTATGCGTCTCGTTCTATTTGAACTAGTGGTCTACCTTCTCAATCAGTAGAAGTCAACTCTTCGAATCGCCTTCCTCTACTGGTATCCACACCGAACAGCTTTTTCAACACGAACGTTGGCGTGCTAGCGCCTTCTTACTTTTTGCGTCTTACGCCTTTTTCTCTCTAGGGTTTTCTTTTGCAGCTATTCTCTCCTTTTTAATACGACTAGATCAATGTCTATTTATAAGGTTTCTAAAACCCTAATTGGGCCGTATTAAAATATTCAAGATTAATCTCAAATCATCTTGAATTTGAATTTTATATTTAAATAGCATTAATTAAATCTATCTAATAGATTTAATCTAATCTATTTAATCTAAAATTAAAAGCCTATAGATTTAATTTATCTTTATAAATTAAATCTGATAAAAGATATATATCTATTTAATTAAAACTGAGATATTATATCTTAATTTAAATTAAATCAGATAAATATTCAAGATTAATCTCAATTAATCTTGAATTCAAATTTTAGATTTAAATAGCATTAGTTAAATCTATCTAATAGATCTAATCTAATCTATTTATTTAATCTAAAATTAAAAGCCTACAGATTTAATTTATCTTTTATAAATTAAATCTGAAAAAGATATATATCTAACCAATTAGATATATAATTGATTTATCTTCATAAATCAAATATGAAATACGATATCTCAATTAGTTTTAGTTATATAATGATTAGCCCTAGGGCATAATTTCCAACAAAACGATCTGGTAAAATCTATCTACTCGTATTTTCCAAAAAGTTCCATTTACTTTAAGGCATCTCCTCCCAAGAGTTCCTTCTGTTGTAAGCGTTACAGCTACATCTTTCCTCTTGATCCCGATTCATCATATGTCTCTTTCATGCGATCTAGAGTTCAAATGAATGAACTTCAGGGTAACAATTAATCTCATGCACATGTATAAAAGCATAAATGACAAAATAGCACATGTTAAAGCATGGAATAATTTACAAGTACAAATAACCGTAACCGCAGTTAATAGCCAAGGACCACAAACCTTGTCTAAGACACGCAGCCCCATGAGACCACAGCCTCAAATCCATAGCTAGGAAAAACATATAACAAGTAAATCAACCAGTATACATGATCAGCTAACCAATATATAAACACTTACACACATGCTTACAAGATTAGAGTTACCCACCTCATATATTTCCTTTACTCTTTATTATTAATTAATAATTCTTATATATTTCCTTTTCATTCACTGCAGTCGGTTATCTTGTATTCGATATTCTTTCACAATTAGTAACTTAGGTGATTGTTCTAAGACTTATCAAAATTTGACTTTTAATTTTCATGGGTATTTGGAAAATTCATAACTTGGTCTATATAATTCTGAATGGAGTGATTCCAATTTCTATTTATTCCTTGATAAGTGTACTTTCATAAGCTAAAGCTACCAAGTTAATTTATCATTGAGAAAAATTCCCAAAATTTCGAAAACTTAAGCATTATCTAATCTGGGAACAAAACCTACCAGTTTTCATAGTTCAACTTCAAAAAATCCATATCTAGAGTTTTAGGCATCTAATTTAGGTGATTCAAAATTCCATGAACTCCTCATTAAGTCTAGTTTCTATGAAAATTGGTCTCAACATTTTATCACATTCCATTCATTCCCAGATTGCAAAAAACGTTACCACTGTCCAGAATCATTTCCAAAATTGTAACCCAACTTCCGAAATTCATAACTTTTGTATACTTATCGAAATGCGATTAATTACCCACCAGATTAAATCTCTATGTGTCCTATTTATTTTTGAAAAATTTCATAATTTTATAACTTCATTGACTTGGTCAAAAAGTCAACGTCATTTGCTTCCTCTAGAATGATACCAAAAACATTTTCAGATTTTTACCCATCTTTCAAAAATCATATCTTGAGTTACAAACCTCTAATTGAGGTGAACCAAGCTCATTTTAAATTTTGGCATGTCTACTAAATGCCCATAAAATTTCAGGGTCAAAGAAGGTCGTTTGCCCTAGTTTCACTTTGCTCAAAGATTGGTGGTCCAGCTACAAAAACTCAGTTTCCAAAAATAGCTTATCATTTCATGTTTAGCATTTCATTTAGATTTCCCTAGGGATGTGCTGCATACACTGGTTTTTGCTCCTTAAGGCCCTGTCCGGAAAAGAGGAAAGAAAGGGCCCAGACTACTATACCCCTTTGTTGACGAACCGGGGAAGCGCTTCGCTGTAGCCAAGCTTACTGCTAGCCTATCGCCTAGAGCCAAGCTTCGACGGCGACTGCTCGTCGCTTCTGGGCGCCTTATTCCGTCACCCGAGATCCAAGTCAGCACCGGCAAAGATCTCTTGATTCCTTGCGGCCGGGCCGGCTAGGAAGCAAGCTACCTGTCGCCTATCTCAACCCCTTTCTTACGCATTTTCATATTAAAACTGAACTCTAACACTTTTAATCAGAAGCTTCAGGTTCAGGTTATGATCCATGCAGAATGAAAGACACATTAAAGGATCCAAAACATGTGTCTTTACGTGATATTACAAAACAGCAAGCCTTTAGGTTCAGCAATAATCACTCAGCAACTATTAACATATGCATGCTTCTTATATAGTTTCAGTGTTTTCCTTTCTTTCCTTTGCTTCTGCATTTTTTTAGCACTTATATGTATACATGTATTCCCTGTTTGCATGGCTTCGCTTAGAGCATGAATATGTATATACGACAATGAGACAGTAAGCAGGTGAAAGAAATTCAGAGATGCATCAGCATTTTTCTTCTTTCACCCTTCCTAACCAGCAACTTATATACACATATATACTTGCTATCAAAATGTCTTCCCCAGCCACGATATATTAACAAACGGTAAGTTCCATGGCTTACCTTTAGACAGGAACGATAAGGGTGGTTGCTGAATGCTTCTTCTGTCACTCCCTCTTTTTCAGAAACTCAAGAGCAGAGGAAGATTATCTTCAGTTTCTCTCTCTTTTTCTACAACTCTCATTACTCTCAACCTGTCAGTCTCACTCTCTACTTTCTTCTGGTTTCTGGCCGAAAGAAGGAACCAGAAATATAGAAGAACAACGGCTGAATGGGATCGAATGAGAATAGCAGAGTGTAGTGTGTCTGTAGATATAACCTGAAGAGAGCAAAGAACCAGAGGATAATGTCGTCGGGCTCGAGAAGCAAGGCTTGCCGTTGAGATATCTGCTGTCATACGTAAAAGGCGCTGAAGTTCTCTTTGCGTGATTTGCTTCTATTTTCCCGTTAAATACGCTGAAACTTGATTTTTGGTTGGATCTTCTGCTGATTAATACGCGATCTGTTTCTTCTGTTATTGTCCAGCGAGTTTAGAAAGAGTGAACCAGATGATTATTCATGGCGATGGGCTGGGCTTGGGCATTTGGATTGGATCGAAATGAGTCTATTCGGCTGACTTGTCTTCATGTGTTGGATAATGTTTCTTTGTTGATCATATATGTTCCTCACGCGGCCCACAAAGGAAAAGAAAAAGATCAAGTGATGCTGGATGATTGGGCCGAAATGAATTGGGTTACATGTATATATTCTTGCTAATGAAGGTATAACACCTCCTCATGTTTCTGCGTTTCTATAAGGGCTAGAAATGAACCCCTTTTGATCCAATCAATATGTGTGTGTGTTCCTTTTTGTTGGGCCTTCACGTGGTAGTTATGATTATGAGGAAAATAACAACAATAATAATCATGATGATGATGATAATGGATTGTATTTATTTTGTTTCTTTAATTGGATAAAATAAATCCTATAATTCTTTTCTAAACTTCTAATTAGGCATAATAAACCCTCTTACAAATTTTCTTTGATTTTAATCTTTCCTCCATTAATTTATTTTGGCCATGAAATATCATCTTCAAAAATATTTAGGCCAAAAGTCAATCTCTGAAACAACCACCATTTAATTAGCTAAATTAACGTAATATTAGATAAGTAATTAACTCATTAGAGCTTCAAAATTTATGAAAATTTTAAAATTTTATCAGAGTATTCATTATGAACCCTAACGTGGCAATATACAATTATCTAACATAATCAAAAGAGACAGAAGTACTACTTTTAACAGAGTAGTCTAAGCTTCTAAGGCCTTCCCTGATAGACTCGGAACGTGAGCTATCACCTGGAAAAATTTGATAACCATCAGTCTAACTTATTACGAATATTAATATGTGCTAGTGAAGTGTCAAGTGGAATAATTTTATATAACCAAATATTAAAATACATCTTATAAATTTTGATATCACAAAATCTCATATCGTAAATGAAATATTATAAAATATCACATTGTTAGATGTATCATAATTGAGTGTTTCAAATCTTTTGAATTTAATTCACAGAATCCCTCATTTCCAATCCAACTGAATTGCCTTATTTCCCCCTAAGTAGACCCATGGGCTAAGTTACACCCATGTTACTGGTTACTCCAAAAGCTCATTGGTCAAGTGATGAGAACCGACCAAAATCCTCAGAGCACCTGTCCTAGACCAAGGGTCTTTTCCCCACTTTACCCCTGTGAGGCGTTGTAAGCCCATCACTCTGGTGGGCAAGTCTCATCACTCAGGTAGGATGATCAAAAACCAACCATGATGCATCCATGGAGGCATCACCACGTGGTATGAATAACTTTTCCATTTTCTCTGAAATCTTCCCATCCCCACATTATCATAACAATTCAATAGAGGCTTTTCAAAATATTCACAATAGTCATGTCATCATATTTCAGTTCCCAACTCTTATAAATGCATGTATTTCAACTCAAAAAATTTCACAAGGTAATTTTATTCAAAACAATCATAATCGGTTCAACAAATACTTATAAGCAACATATCAATAACATAATAAGTGGAAAGTGATTACCTCTCGCCAAAGCTAACTATTATACATAACCTCTAATCCGAGAGCTCAACAAACGTCATAAACCAATCTATCACAATCAATTTTGTATTCGTTAATAACTCTTAAAAACTCTACAAAACATAATTACACTAATTTTAATAATAAATCCTTTATTAGTTACTCCCTTTTCCTAATAACAAAAATTATTCATTATTATTTTATCAATCATTTTCAACTCTCTATAATCAATATTAACTCCAATTAATTACTTATCAATAATTTATTTATTTATTTCCCTCCATTTATTTATTATTAATCAATTAATATTATTAAAGACCAACCATTAAATGTAATTATTTAATGATTCTCATGATTTCTTACAATTTTCCACAATATATTGTTAATCATGGTTTCCAAGTTATTTATTGATATTTATATATGTACACTTTAAATCAAACCCAAATACCATATGAACTAATTTTTAACTAGTAATTTTATGAATACTAATTATTAATATGCATTTTAATGTTTCATGAAATTTTAAGTTTAACAAATATTATCAACAAGCATAATAGACCTTTCCATATACACATACACACACATATGTTTATAGATACACAGTAAACTTTTATGAATTAATATATACATATATAAAAGCCAACCCTAAGCATTCAATATATAAGTTTTTACAATGTAAAAGCCACGTTAAGACATGCCTACTCACCTACCGCATGCATCCTCACTGTACATATATTTCCCATAATCTCTATCTTCTCTTCCCATGTTAGCAACTTTGATAATTCATTATCATATATACCAAGTTCTTTTTAGATCCCCCCTTCACGGTTTCAAAGCATCATTATGCAGGAAAAAATAAATAAATAACTCTTCTTGGCCACAAGCAACTAAAGTCTACATATATGTGTGTGTGTGTAAGTATTATTTTTTCTGGTCTGCACTTACGGCACACAGCAAACACATTAGCTCTTATATATGTTTATATATATTCACTTAGTTCAAGTTTTTCATTCAATCTCAGTGACAGAAAACTTCCTTCTTCTTCTACATTTGACAACAAACATACCTATTCATACACACACACAATGATTCCATCTCATGCATCGCGTCTAGCATTATTCTTTCCTTTTCTTTCTTTCTTTTCAGGCAGCAAACACGACAGACATTCATCTTAGCTTGTTTTCTTTCTTTCTCTTTTTCTTCAGCAAACCGACACATATATCTATCCTATCATATATACAGATGCAAAATAATAATAATAATAATAATAACTCAAGGCTTCTTCTTTCTCTTTCACAGACCAGCAATGTTTTGGACAAAAAGAGAGGTATGACAGCAAAATAAAAACCATTTCATGCAGAAAAGTTTTCTCCCATATAAAAGAAAACGATGACAGCAAAAATCCACAAACTTCAGTGTTTCTTTCTTTCTTTGGTTTTCAGTTTATAGCTCTCTGTTTTTTTTCTTTCATTTTCAGTCCTCATGATACCTATCCTACATGTAAAACTTCTTTCTTGCGTTGAAAAAAAAAATAAAGGAAACAAGAAGAGAGAGGCTTGAAAGCTCACCTATGCAGATTCAGCTTGAATGACCGAAGAGATTTGCTGCTGGTCTCCTCTGTTTCACGGATGAAAAACAGAGAAAACTCTGAATCTTGTTTCCCTCTTACACTCTCGGTCTCTCCCTCGCTCCAGCTCTCTCGCTCAGTTTTTCACCACTCTCTCTCTTGGTTAACTCTCTCTCAACTTCACTCTCTTCCTCACTCAGCGACTCTCTCAAGAAATGAAAATGAAGGGGTGGTGACATATATATAGACTCACGGTTCAGAAGTTGCACAGCGGTCCAGAGGCATTTACCGATGGATATCAAGCTCAGGGCTCGAGGGAAATCTGGAGGTATGGTGCGTATCTAATTTCTTGCAGTAGATGTCGCTGAAATCTGTATTTGTTTCAGGTCTTTGCGTGATTGGCTTCTTAATTGTATCGGATTACTGGGCATTAGATCATATGAGCTGAAGCAATTGGGGTGTGGTTTATTTCTCCTAGTTTTTGCGTGAAGACTGTGATTTCTGCAGATTATCCTTTGGTTCTCTTTGGTCCTGTCGCATGATGGCTTAAAAACTGGACCTCTGCGTGGGATCTGGGTGCTGGTAGTATAGGATTAGTCTGCTGCATAATGGGCCACATGCAATTGATGTGTGAAGACTTAAAATTTGGAATTGGGCCTTACGTGTTGGGCTGTTCGTTTTGTTTATATATATATATATATATGTAAACAATATCAATTGCAATTATTGTATAATTGAATTCTTAATTTCCAACATCCTATCTTGTAATTATTTTCTATGATGTTATTTTCAAGGAAAATAAATTCCTAATTTCCAATAATTGTTTTAGGCCATAAATTATCTCTTTCAAATTTTCTTTGACTTTATTCTTTGTCTTAATTAATTTATTTCAACTGTAAAATTTTATCTCCAAAATATTTTGGCCAATAATTATCCCCAACTAAATTACCTTTAATTTATGGAAAATATGCCTTAAATTCCAAATTTTTAAAATTCCTTAAGGCCAAATTTTTCATAATAAATTCTTGATTCCCAAAGTCCAAATTTTGGGATGTTACAATCTCAAACTAAAAATCCTCAATTTTTGGAAAACATGCCTTTCAATTCCAAATTCACAATTTTAAAATTCTTTAAGACCAAATTTTCCATAATTAATCCTTAATTCCCAAAAATCCAAAATTTAAGATGTTACAATTTCAAGGAAAAACCACTACAAATATTCGTCATTACTGAAGATAGTGCAACATGCCACAAGATTATTGGATTTACAAAATAGATGTCAATCTCCAATGAAAAAGTTACTGACTAATTTTCATCTAAGACAAGCAGCTATATTACAACCCAATCTTCCATTGCATGTTGCACTATTTTCTGAAAATGATTTGAGTGTTGGGGGTATATATAGGTTTAGATATAGTAGCAGTTGTAGTTATAACCACTATAAATGAGGAAAATGTGTTGCGGTTTTTGCCTTTTTCTTTCCAAACTGTGACAAATGTTGTGTTTTTTCAAATTCTGTAGCAGTTTAAACCCTAAAACTACAACAAAAGTTTGCCCACAAAAATCAACGCCAACCTAGCACCAACTTTGTAACAATTAGTTTCTTAAAATCGCGACTAAGTTCCCACCACAATGCGTCAAGTTTCTAGTGGTTATTTTCTTTGAACGGCTATAAATGTCATTACAAACAAACCTGTTTTCTAACGTGTAACATCCCAAATTTCTGGGATTTAAACATTAGAGAATTATATGAGGATTAAAATATAAATTTGGGTAAAGATAATTATTTGCAATTAAGGTTTAAGTTTTCCTTAATTTATTTGAGAATAAAATAAATTTAAGGAAAATAGTAAATAATAATTGTAGGATTAAATATTAAAGGATTTATTTCCCAAAATTGCAATTAAGAACAATTGCGAAAGAATTGGTGTGATAAAATGAATTATCACTATGGTCAAATAATAATCACAATATGGTAGTGTAATTGATGAATAACTTAGGAATCTAATTTTTATTTAAGCAATTGGTATAATTTAAATTGTAAATGAAAATAATAATAATAATAATAATAATACTCCAAAAATTTTCCATTGTGCAGCATCCAAAAACGCATGGCATCAGTAACAAATAAATTTTCTCTCTTTCCTACCCAACTCAACGAGAATAATGCAGGGGCATAACTTGGTATTATTCTTGGATCCAAACCAAGCTTGATCGGTGCCTCCTCTAGTTAAAACCGAAGGAGAAAATCAAGACCATATCAGCCCAATGATCTCAGCCCATACCCAAACCGATTCAATGCTTAAGAAGTAAGAATCATATATTAGCTACAGTGAACACCATCAGCAGATAATCAACACGTAATGTTTCCAGCTGTCCGCCCCTCAACATGCATGTAATAACCATTAAGACATATATAAACCATCTCAGCTCTTTCGGGTTTATTTTCTTGACCATCAGAAACGCACACAACGAGACCTAGAGAGTGAGACCGAGAGAGTGTTTTGAGAGTTTTTCTTTCCCCTGTTTTGTCGTCCGAGGAGCAGAGTGTGCTAGCATTGGATCATCACCTTCAAAGCTTGGAAGCCGAAGGTGATTCTTCTTACTCATGCTGTTTTCACACTTCTGTTGCATCTTAGGATAGTTTAAACCGAAAGGAAACTGAAATATAAGTAACTGAAATTGAAATAGAAAAGAGAACGAAAAACAGGGGTTATTTGGGTTGTTGTAGATGTTTAGTTTCTGCATGTTTGAGTGTATGTTTCTGTTTGAGTGAAAGCTATCGGGTTGCTTTTGTTTGAGGAACTTTCGGTTGCTGCATGATGTATATATGTGTGTGAAGTTTGTTTGTGCCGTCAGAATTCTGTTTCTGTTTATGTATACGTATATAGTTTCGGTTGTTGACAAGAAAGAAAATATTCTGCTGTTTCTGTGCATGTCGGTTCTGTTGTGTTGAAGAAAATAAGAAAGAGAGCAAACAAACTAATATAAACATAGGTATATATATATGTTGAGTCTGTGTATGCCAAAGTCTCTGTAAACCGAAAGAAAGAAAGAGGATGAACCAAGTAAAAATATGTGGTGTGATTTCCTTTGCTGTCATTGTTCTGTATACATTTTTACTTTGCTGCATGATTTTGCTGATGATAAAGAAAACAAATGAAAGGTTAAAATTAAATATATATGGGTGTGTGTGTGAGTTAAACGTGCATGTACTGATACATGAAAAGAAAGAAGAAAAGTACTGTGGGTGTGTGTCTGTTTGGTTGTGGCTGGGAAGAGGAAGATCAAAGAAAAACTGAATCTCATGAATATAGATATATATACGTCTCTGTAATACCCGGATAATTATTTATCTGGAATATTATATTAACAAATAAAACCTATTGGTAATAGGTGAATGTGTAGTCTCAAAGTGTAAGATAAGTAGTTTAAGCTCAAAGGAAAATATTAAGGGAATAAAGGTGCCGTAAAGGCTTAAAAAAATGCATTTTAGGGGCATAAAACATCCTAAAAGGAATTATGAAAAATCCTAAAGGGCATAAGGATAATTATTAAAAATTAGAAAGAATATTGTCCTTAATTTAGACAATTTATTAAATTATTTCCTATGAAAATTAAAAAGTATTCTAAGACTAAAACTGGCCTTAAGATTTTTGATAATTTGGATAAAACTTAAATTAGAGATGTAAATAGAATTGTTGTGAGAAAATAATTATTTTTAATTGATAAAATTATTAAGAATTAGTCAGGGATTAATTAAGTAATTTTTAGGAATTTTGTAAGATTATAGGATTTAGGAAATATGAAAGTTAAATAAATATAAATAATTACTATTAATGAATAATTATTAGTAACGGCCTAATTAAATAATTAGTAAGGATTAAGAGGTAATAATGCTAGTAATAAATAAAGATCAATGACTTAGGATTATTTAAGGAATTATAAAAGCTTAAATCAATTATAGACCAATAAGGAAATTCTTGGGAAATAAATATGAGATGAATAAAATATTTGTGGTTGAGAAAAATGAATATATATATATATATAGATTATTAAGGGGGGGTGACCGAAATTTTTGAAGAGATAAGGGTGAGTGGATATTTTAATAAGATAATATAAAAGTTAAAACATGTGTTAATTAGGTAATAATATAATAATCAGAGGAAAAATGAACAGGATAAACGAGAACAGATAGAAATAAAATCCTACATAGAAAATCGTGAACTAGGTAATTAGGACCAGAGTATATTATGAACGAGTGAATTTTTACCTCGAGATGGCCGGTCTCCGAAGTCGTTTCCGTAACCGACGGAGTGATTTGGAGATCCGGATAGAAAGATATTTTGTAGGAATTAAGCAGATAACCAAAATGAGAACCGATAGAAAATAATTCCGTTCTGAGAATCTAGGGATAAGAAGGGGAAAACCAGAACATATTATTGATTAGCGAATTTTTATCCAAAAGATGGCACCGGCCAACGTCATTTCTGTACCCGGAAGTGATTACCAAGGATTTTCGGCTGATAACGGAGTATCCTTAACAAGAATATAAGGTCAGGAAAACCCAGTATTCTCGAAGAGGAAGAAAAGATCTTCAGCGTGTCATTCCCGGAATTTTAAGATTCTACGGAATTTCGCGATCAGGACACTGAGGCAGGGAGTTCATCTGATAAAGCAAGATGACACAGGCAGGATGAGGTCATCATTCTTTATCTCTTTATGGATGATGAGGTCAGCCTAGTAGGTGAATGGTCAAGATCAAGCCACCTCAACAAAAGTGCGATCCAACGATCAGAATTCGATCAGACAAAAATTACGAAAATGCCCTTCCCTTCACCTATAAATACCCCTTCACCATTTCACATTTCTTCACACCATTCTCTCTTGAGAATTTCGAAATTTGGGAGAGCAAGGAGGAAGGAGAAGTCCGGAGCAAAATCCTAGAGAAGCTCTGAGTAAGTTTTCGGTCCTTAGTCTTTAGTTCGGTAATTCTTTCGGTAGTTATAGTAGGATTGCTAGGGTAGTCTCTAAATTTTCAAAGTTAGTTAAATATCATGTTTTAGGAATAAATATGATATTTATCTTAGAAATATGATAGAGGAAAGGTTATAGCAAAAATTTTGAGAAATTAAAGTCAAAATAGCGAAGCTCTGGCGAAATTCCGCCGAAAAGTCAAATTAGGGGCAAAATGGTAATTTGTACCTAAAATGCCTGTTTTGGTTCTGAATACTCATATAAGTGATATTATCCGTATAGGATATTCGAAACCACGAACCGCTGTTTCCGCTGTCACCGCTGTTGCACCGCTGTCAAACGTGCCGTAATTTGACGAAAGTACCAGAAATCGTCAACGGAGGTACGGACGCGTACTGTAACCTTAACACTTATGCTGCTTATATTCATATATGTGATTGATATGTCATTTATTGAGACTCTGCTGAGAGAAGGCAGTTCTACATACAGCTTTGTACGGGTTATAGTCTTGATAACGCCGTAAGGTTTTTCTAGCGCTGAGGACACGATGGGCCGTCGTGGCACTGGATATGTGCAGACTTGTTGTGGTACTGGTTGTGGTACTTGTTGTGTGATTTAGTATTGATATGCTGTTATGTTATTATGAATATCTGTTGCCATATATTGTTTATTTGAGCATAAGGTTAACCGTTACCTGAGATCCAATTGGAAATTGGATCTCAGTTGTAGCTTCAGGTTCGGGAAAATCAAGGGTTGAGGTTCGGGGCAGGTAGTGGGCATTGGATGGCAGAAGGAGTTTACTTCTGTGGCTCTATTAAATCTGGTTAGACGCTACCCTTTTTGAGCAATGGATGTCTGTATGAGTACAATTACACCGTAGACATATATCTTTAAATTCAGTTACTCACTTGTTACAATGCTTGACTCTGATTACTATTCTTTTGAAAAAAAAAAATCCGCCATTTAAAATCCGGGATGTTACATTCTCCATATGTGTGTGGCGTTGACTTGCTGAATATGTAATTATATAATATGAATGAAATTAATAAAACATAGTTATATTATATAAGATAAAACATAGGGTACGTTAAGATATTGATAATATCAGATGAGAAATATATGGATCATATAATTATCATTATCGCATAAAGATAACCATGACAATGATAATGACAAAAAGTAAATAAATAATGATGATGGATATATTATTATTTATCAAAGAGAAATGATAGTGATAATAATATGAGAAGAAATAATTAATAATTAAATTAATAAGATCATTATTTATTTACGGAGACATAAATATAAATTAAGGAGTAATTATTTACTTAATTTGAATGATAATTATTTCTTGGAAATAAATAATCTGGGAGATTATATTTATTTAACCTAAGGTTTTAAAACTTTATGAATGATTAATTCTATATTTTAGGAAATGCCTAGATAAATTCCATAATGAATAATAGATGATAATTATTAAATAATTATTCATGTGATATTGAATATTGGGAAAATTCAAGTCAATAAAATAAAAGAATAATATTAATGATAATAATGTGCCCTTATTAGGAATAAAGAAAATAAATAAAAGATAATAATCATAAATAAGGAAATAAATAACAAAGGAAAGAATAATAAAGGGATTATTATTAAAATTAGTATATTTCTGATTTATTAGTTACAATTTTGAATATATGAAATTTTTAAGGGTTATTAATTGTTAGTATATTGGTTGTAGTAGATTCATCTGTGGAGGGTGTTAAGCCCTGATTTGAAAGCAATGAGAAAGTAGTTAGCTCTGGTGAGAGGTAACCACTTTCCACTTGTTATGATTATTAATATGTTGCTATTGAGTATGTATTAAATTGATTATGATTTTTTAAATAAAATTGCCTTGTGGAATTTTATGAGTTAAGATATATGCATTTATTTATCATGATAATTATGGAATGAGAAGAAATGGGAGAAGATGGAAAGTTATTTACACCACGTGGTGATTGCCTCCATTGGTGCACGATGGTTGGCTTTTTATTGTCCCAACAGTTCAAGAGGGACTAGCCCAACAGTTCAAAAGGGCTTACGACACCCCAACAGTTCAAGAGGGGAAAAGACCCATGGTCTGAGACAGGTGCTCTGAGGATTTTGGCCGGTCCTTATCACTTGCTCAGTGAGTTTTTGGAGTAACCAGTAATATGGGTGTAACTTAGCCCATGGGTCTAGTCGTGGAAGTATGGCGGTTCAGATGGATTAATGGGAGGTATTTGGGTATTGAAATTGAATAGTTTTATGACACCCATCATGATACTTAATTATAAAGTAATTATGGATAGAGAGGATGTAGATGAATTGTTATTTTGAAATGGATCTGTTTTGTTTTGGATTGAATTATTTATTCCACTTGGCACCTCACTAGCATTCATTGATATTCTTAATGAGCTGGACTGATGGTTACAAATTTTTCCCAGGTGACCAGTCAGGTCCAGGTACTTTAGGGAAGCAGGCAGAAGTGTAGTATATTTATTTCAAGTAGGACTGTTTGTCTTTTGTATGATTTGGATGATTGTATATTGCCACATTAAGGCTTATCATGCATATTTTCACATATTTTAAAAACTTTAAATTCCGCGTAAATTCTAATCTTAGGTTAACTCTGATTATTATTTAATTACCCTAATTAATAGATGGTAATTTAGTTAATTAAAATGGTGGACGTTTTATAACGTGACTCATGTTGTTGTAAGTTGGTAGCAATTTTTGTTTAAACTACTACAATATCTTATATTTGTAGCAGTTAATGTTCACCGCTACAAATAAACCGTTACAAAATGTTTTCTTCTTCTTTTTTTTTTTTGGTAGTGACATGGCAAATATTAACCACAAAATACATAATCAAACCACAGCTACAATACTTCATAACCATGAAAGCTAGTAAGTGGATTATAGTTGCAGCCAATGAAACTAAGTGCCTCCATTTTAGTTGCCTAGTGGATTATAGTTGCAACCAATGGAAGTGCCTCCATTTTTAAACCTCACTTTAGCGCACCGAATACAAACTGAACTCTTTCAAATGTTACGAAGAGTGCAACAGATAATAAGTTTTTCTAATGAAAAATGATCATATATGGAGTCAATTAAAGTACAAAATAAAATGATCCATAGAATAAGAGATGGAGAAACAAGAATCAAATGTGGACAAATCTCCCCCTGAAGGAGATTCTATACACCTTGGGATTAAGAACACTACTTTTTTAGGGATGTAGTTGAAGAATATTATTAAGGAAATAAAAAAGAATATAATACATTGTTTAAGTTGTATTCTTCTCATATGAGTCAAGTAAGTTCACCAAAAGACCCTTGCGGCTCCGTCCGCTTTTCTAAGTTTTGACTACAGGATTAATTTTTTCCAACTAATATCTCTCACTAATTATAAGACTTCCTAACTAATTAATGAACTCTTTTAACTAATGACTTTTATCAGGGTTGTAGTTGAAGAATATTAATAATATATATAGTAGAGCCATTTTTCGCTTTTGTAGGTGGACGATCTTTGGCACTCCTGTCGACTAGATTTTTGGGGCCTCTCTTCCCAGCTTAAGCCAAGGAGGGTGTGCCCAGTGTTGCGGGGGCTTAGGTATTTTGTTTGGATGTGTGTTTTGTGGTTTAGGTCTTTTGTGGGGATGGATCTATGGGGCAATGATGGGGAGAGCGTGGGTGTGTGTTGTTGAAGGCTTTGATGCTATGCATGGAATAAGATTGCCACATGCATGAGGTACGGGGCTTCTAACTTCGTTTGTGATGATTAAATGAGGTAAACTTAGAGAACTACTGAGTCAAACTCTTGAGGATGAGTCACAACCAAATTAAAATTTTAAATGATTAATTCCCCAATAAATTATTAATGATTTGGTTGGTATCGGCAAACTCTAATTCTTAATTTGCATATTTCTAGTAAGCAACATGTGTTGTCACATTGTTTATACGATACGAATAATATATATATATATATATATATATATATATATATATATATATATATATATATATTGAGTTTCAAGGGGTTTCCTTTCCGATCCTGACCGAGTAAGTCCTTTGCTTTTAATATTTTTCATCTATTTGGACTGTTGTGTATTCTAGTGGCTGTCATAGACCTGGTGGCATTTGATTGGGGCGAGTTTAGTAGTTTTGTTTGGTGTTGCAGGTGGCCATTGTGCCGCCATTGTCGTTATTGTCTCTCTTCACCTTGTGGTCAATCGATGTGAGGTACTTTCAAAACTGTTCTTAAGATAGTAGTCATGTCACTAAATGCATGGGATTGATTGGTGGTTCAACGAACCCGCATCTCTTACTTCCAGGGTGTATTCATCAGGTTTTCTTTCTCCATTCCGATGGCAATGGGCGTACTGGTTTCTTATTTGCTTATCTAGGTTAGGATGCATGACCATTGTGCTCAGTGGCGGATCTAGAAAATATTTTTAGCCTGGACCAAAAAATAAACATGTAGAACTATTTACTAAATAACATGACTTAACATTCAGAGTACAAATAAATAATAATCAACAATTATTGAAAACGTCGAGGATCCTTTTCCTTTGAAAAAGGATAACTAGATTTGGGGCGATGAGGTTGATATAGTCCAACCATTAAATAAGCTCTTCGTATCTCATCAACTTCATTAGCAGAATATTCCCACATTGGCTTACGTTTGCCCGGATCACGTTCTAAAATCTTATTTTTGACCACAATACTGTCATCAAAATGTTCAATTCTATGATGTTTGGAATGAGACTCGTTACAAGGTGCATCACTTTCAGAAATTATTTTCTTAGAAATATCACTCTTTGAAGCTACTTTCTTCTTAAAGAACACATCTATACTTTTTTGTTTAGGAAGAAGAAGGGTTTGCGTGCGGAGGAAGAAAACGTCTGGGTCTGGGCAGAAGAGGAAATGTATTAAGAAAAAAGGATAAAAGTAAACAAAAAAAAAAAAGAAAGAGAGAGAGAGAGAGGATGTGTAATTATAGAAAAAAATAAGAGACTAACTGAGTTTGAACAAAATAAAATATTATATAATAAATACATATATCTTAACAAATTTTAGAAGGCCAGCTGGGGCTTTAATGAGAGATTAGTTGAGGCCAAATTATTGACCAAAATAAAATATTATATAATAACACATATATTTTAACAAATTTTACAAGATTTTAAAAAGCCAGCTGGGGCCAAGGCGCCAGCTGGCTAAGATATGCATCCGCCACTGATTGTGTTGTTTTTAGGGTGAAGGGTAAAAAATACATATGACCTTTGCCATAAGGACCGCCTAGCACCATAACCTTTTTTCTGGATAAAAAATACACACGACGTTACATTTTAGGGTCAAAAATACCACGAGCCGTTAGTTGACCAACGTTAATTGTTACCTTGGACGGAAATGAACAGTAAATCGGGTGAAATTATCATTCCGCTCTTAGTTTAAAGCTGAAATTACTATTTTACCCCTAGTTTTAAATTTTTTTCTTTTTTAAAAACAAAAAACTAAAATAACCCCTCCCCGCTGGTGGGCCCCACCACCGCCAGCCGCCACCCTCTCTACTGCCGATGACCTCCTCCGGTGGCCTTTTTAAAAAAAAATAATTTTTTTTAAAAAAAACAAAAAACAAAAATAACCCCTCCCTCGTCGGTGGGCCTCACCACCGGCCCCACCACCTCCAGCTGGCACCCTGTCCACCGCCGGCGCCCTCCTCTGGCTGCCATTTTTTTTAAATAATTTTTTTAAAAAACTAAAATAACCACTCCATCTCTTTATTTTATATATATGTATACCTCGTTCAGTTTTCATTCATCTTCATCTTCCATGGAGGGAGCCGCAGAGGCTGAGACACAAGAGAGAGAGAGAGTTTATAAAACCATTCTTGCTCTGTTCTAGTCGTCGAAAACAGGGAGGAGAATCAGCGCTCAATCCTCATTGCTTTAGCCTGAACCTCGAAGGTAATCCATCGGGTTCCTTTTTCTCCTATTTCCCATCAGTTTCCCATCAAAAAGTCTTGAGTATTAAGTTTTATAAGAGAAAACCATGGGTGCTAAAAATCTGGAAACCAAAAACAGAGGTGTGGCATCAGTTGCGTCCCAGGATCTTCTTTTCATCTCTTACTATCCTGCGTGTTATAGTTGCCTATATATATATATATATATATATATATATATATAACACTTATACCATGTGACTATATACATTAATGTCTCAGGAAAAGAAAACTGCATCTGTTAGTGGCTGTATTTTATTATTATTACTAGGAAACTTAGTGGCTATAACTCCTCTATTTGTTAGTGGTCATACACGGTATTATGTTGTGTATAAAATCACGCCAGATCTCTTTAACAAGCGAATGCTATCGATTGTATGATATATATATATATATATATATATATATATATATATATATATATATACCGCCAAATAGTTTAAAAACACACCCAGACATTATATATAGGTGGCTAGCATACTTATATATATTTTTATATATATTACGTAGAGGTTTGGTTTTATATATAGATAGATTTTCAACGCCATCAGAAAAAAAATAATATAAAAAAAACTGCTGCATAATTTATTATATATATAGCTTATGAGTGTTTTTTTTAAAAAAAATTATTTAAAAAAACAAAAGGCCGCCGGAGGAGGTCTCCAGCAGCAGCTGGCGGTGGGTGGAGGTGGTGTGATCTGTAGTGGGGCCCATCGGCAGGGAGGGGTTATTTTAGTGTTTTTTTTAAAAAAAGAAAATTTAAAACTAGGGGCAAAATGGTAATTTCAGCTTAAAACTAAGGGCAAAATGGTAATTTCACCCGAGTTACTATTCATTTCCATCCAAGTTAATGGTCAACGTTGGTCAACTAACGGCCCGTAGTATTTTTGACCCTAAAACTCGTGGTGCTGGGCGATCTTTAGAACAAAGATCATGTATATTTTTGATCCTTCACCCTTATTTTTATGCCCTTTACGTTTTTATTTGGGCTTAGGCCTTTTCTATTTTTGTGGAATTAGTTGTACTCTTAATTGTACTCTTTCTTCTTTTATATTAAAGTACTTTAATTTGTTTTTGGGGAGAATAAGTAAGTTCGGACTTTAATAAGCTAAAAGCTATTAAGAAATACTTGTCCTTCTACCGCTTTTTTAAACTAAAAGCTATTTTTTAAATTAAAGTTAAAAAAAAGGTTAAATATCATTTTTGTAATGGAAGTTTACTTTAAGGAGCACTGGTCATCCAGAAGTATTTTTTGGTCTTATTTTACCCCGAAAGTTTAAAAATGGAGCAAATATGTCTGAAAGTTTTTTTTAGGAGAAAATTTACCCCGAAAGTATTTTTTATTTAGGAGCAATTTGACCCATAGAAGTTTACAAAGAAGAGTAACAATTCAACGGTCAAAATCAACAGATGAGCAATATTAGAGCTGTAAATCAGGGCCGGCCTTTCAAGGCCCGGAGTAAGAAAAACACCTGTTTTTCAAAGCCCGGCCCGAGAGCATCAGGGCCAGGCCCGGCCCGTAGTGTCCGGAATTTACTATTTCAAATTTTAACTATTTTTCCTCCACTTTTTTTTAAAAAAATATAATTAGTAAATTACAACACAAATCATCCAATAAATAAGCACTGTCACTAATTCATAATTAAAAGCAAACTATGTTTTCAAATAACTCACATAAAATATAAAAAACATATCACTAAGCGACATTAGTACAATAACTATTATTGTTGTCATCTTCATCACTATAATCGATTTTAACGACATTTGATTGTTCTTCACTTTGAGTAGTAGTATCTAGCTAATGAGTAAGAATATCATGAAATTCTTCTCCCGCATCTTGAATATATCTATAATCTTTATTTGCAACAAATTATAAAATTAGAGTATAGTTATTATATATTTGTAGTTAAATGGATAAATAACTCTATAACAAATACAAAATATATATAAATTAATAAATTTAAAAAGGAAAAAAAAGCTATAGTGAAAAGGACCTGTAGGGCTGGCCTGAGGCCTTCCAGGCTGACCCGTTTAAGCCCAAGGCCCATCAGAGCCGGCCCTCCAGGGTTAATTTTAAATATCCCATCCATTTTTCAAGCTGAAGGGCCAGGGCTTAAACGGATCGACCTGATGGGCCTGACCCATTTTAACGGTTCTAAGTAATATTACTACGTTTTTAAACTTCTGGGGCAAAAATGAGACCAAAAAAAATTTCCGAGTAACCAATGCTCCTCAGAATAAACTTCCATGACAAAAATGATATTTAACCCGTTAAAAAAAGAGCTTCAAAAAAATTTAAAAATTAATTGATGATTATATAATTTTTTTAACTAAAAAACAAAGGTCCCACAGACGTACTCCTTCAACTTGAAGCTCTGTATCAACTTAATCACCTGAAGATTTGGCACATCAATCTCTGGGTGCCTTGGAATATTAAAGTCCTTCTTTGCATAATAAAAACCCTCCAAACAAAACTAACGGAATTTAAACACAAAACAGAGGTCATGATTCAAACCAGAAGGAAAGTAAAGGGTAATGAACGGACCTTTGAAGAGGTATTTGCAAATCTCTCGCCAGTTCTTCTCGAGGAATGATCTAGAACAATAGTTCACAGATGGCATAAATTAAATCAAGCAAATATGAAAAACCCCGAACAATTAAGATGACTTTTAAGGAAAAAGTTGAGATAGAACACAATTTTATGATTTCAGGAACAGTGGTGGTGCGGCCAAGGTAAAACATGACGGTTTGAGTATTTTATTGTTAAAAAAAGGGAAAATTCTGTAAAAAGACTGAAATATAAAAATTAGTCAACTCAATAAATCTTAAATTAAAATTAAGCCTAGGATCGAATTTCAAATATTTAAATGTAATTTATTTTTCAATAATATCCCTAACCATGGAAAAGAAAATAGAAAAGGAAATCCCCCAAGTTTTTAAAATGAAGTTTTTTTTTTGGGTATAAAAGAGAGAGGCTATGGCCTTTTTATATTAATGCAGAAACAAAAGGGGGAACTAGTCCCATACAGTCATTGTCTAACACTGTCCTTAGATGAATAGGACAACTAGTCATGGTGGAGGATTTAGAAATACCCTCCTTTGCAATACTATCAGCTAGCATATTAAGCCTACGAGGAGTATACCGTAAAAGAACTTCCCAGTCCAAATCTAACATATGCCTAATTTGGAGATGCACAACACTTCCAAACTCATTGGGCTTTCCTTGCATTAAACTATCAATGAGCAATTTTGAATCAGATGCAAGAATTACTTTTCTGAAACCCTCATCCCAAGCAAGCTTCAGGTCCATAAGCATGGCCCATTCCTCAGCTTCATACACTCCACAGATGCCCAGACTATGAGAGAAGCCTACTAACCATCTACCTAAATAATCTCTGATCACACCTCTGCAGCCTGCCCTGCTGTCTTTGGAAGCTACAGCTCCATCTACATTAATTTTAACCCAAGAGTCTGGAGGTGGTTCCCACTGTTCAATTATATCTTCTTGATATGGAATCATACTACACGTTTGATCCACCACCATGCAATAAGACTTCCATATATTATTAACCACAATTAAAGGGTCTGTAGGTTTTTGGAAATTGACATCAAATATAAAGGAGTTATGCCACTTCCATAATAACCACACAATCACTCCCCACTTCAGGCTCCAATCCGTAGGATTTGAAAGACTAAAATCTCTTCTCAGATTTGCTGCAATCCACTCACGCATGGGTAGAGAAAAGAAATAAGAAGTAAGTTGAGGGTTGATAAGATTTTTCCAGATTTGAGATGCATACTCACAATCACGCAGAACATGGATATCTTCTTCCACAACTGCATTACAGTAGGAGCACAATGAACATGAAGAACTCCATGCACTTCTCCAAGCATTTGTAGGTAGCCTACCATTAAAGGCCAACCAAAGAAAGACTCTAATTCTTTCTGCTCCTCTCCAAGTCCATATAAGGCGAAATGACTCATCATAAAGGTCTGTTGGTGGTTTCTCAATCAATTGATAAGCACTTTTAATTGAGAAGACACCAGTTCTTGTCTTATTCCACATAATTATATCATACCAGCATTTTCAACAGGGGGAAGGACAACAATAAGCCTCCTTAACACATCATTATTAACTATACCAGAGAGCAATGGGAGATTCCAATATCCAGAAGCTACCTAATCAGCAACCGTACTCTCCTCCTCTTCATATGACAGATGTCGAATACACATATCCTTGATCCTCTTATCAGGGAAAAGCCAGAGATCCCCAAAGAAAAGGGTAGAGGCACTATTTCTTACTTGCCATCGAGTACTTGCTTCAACAAGCTCAGATTGTTTACATATAAATCTCCATAAATTTGAATCAGTAGACCTAGCATTTAGAATGGAAATATCACTTCTTCTCATATATTTCTTATCCAGTACTTGAGCCCATAAACCTGTGGAGCCCCTAACCAGATTCCATGCCAATTTGACACCAAAAGCCTTATTAACAGATGTAAGCTTCCTCAGACCCAATCCTCCATAAGATTTCGGTAGAGCAATCCTATCCCAACCTACCGGATGGAAACCATGACTGGACTGAAATGAACCCCAAATAAATTTATGCTGTAACCGCTCTACTTCCTCACATATGCTCACAGGAAGCTGGGCGACCTGCATTGGAAAAATGGGAATAGTACCCAAAACAGATTTAGACAAAGTAATCCTTCCCGCCGTTGATAAACAATTGGCCTTCCATGTAGATAGTTTTTCCTTGACCCGATCAACTACGTATTGAAATGTTGCCCTCTGGGATCTCCTCCTGGATAAGGGAACTCTAAGGTATTTCTCTATTTCGCAAGTAATCTCCATGCCTGTAATATTTTTCATTCTTCCCTTAATGTCACGCCCGTCCTTTCGAGGCCTTTGTTTAATCAGAGTTAGTGCGGAATACAAGAATCGAGGTGATTTGGACGACTTGATTTTGTAAATTGAAGTTTTTGAAATTACAATAATATGAAAATACGGACTAGTTTTTCACGATTCGTTATCTATCCCATGGAGGGATGTTATTACATAATTCCAACATAGTCGAATGATAAACACTATTTACAGACTAATTAATCCTAATTTTCCATAGAGCTTCAACTGCTGTAACCCTTACAGCTGCTCCTTGCCTTCTGATCCCGAACTAGTTCCTGTATTCTTTCACATGGTCTGGAGTCCAAGTGAATGGACCCCAGGGTAACAGTTAATCTCATGCACATGTATGAAAATAAATATGACATAATAGCATATGTTTTAAAGCATGGAAGAAATTACACATAACCGTAACCGCAGTTAACGGCCAAGAACCGCAGCTCTTGTCTAGGACCGCAGCCCCATGAGACCTCAGCCTCAATTTCCATGGCCAATCAGGAAAATATAAACAAGTGATTCAACCAGCATACATGATCAGCTAATAAATGCATAACATTAACATACATGATTATAAGATTAGAGTTACCCACTTCGACCGTGTATCCTTCTTCTTCTGTACTGAAGTTGTTGGGATCAAAACAATATCCAAGTCTGCCTAAAAATAATGTTTATCATCGCTATCAATCTCTTATTCGAATCGCGGATAAACTAATTATGTAAATTAGTTTAAAAGGGTTAATAATAATTAATCCCTTAATTTTTCTCTAACAATAATAATTTTATTATTATTATTATTATTATTATTATTATTATTCTTATTCTTAATATTATTATTATTATTATTATTCAAAATAATAATAATAATAATAATAATCTCCCCATCTATTATTTATCATTATCACTTCTTCCCAGTAATAATAACATTATTTGTTATTATTATAATTACTATTATTATTGTTAATCCTAATAATAATAATAAAAATAATTTCTTATTGATTATTAATTAATCATTCCCTTTTCTAATGATAATAATTTATTATTATCTCCATTGTTATACAATTATCTTAATTAGTATAACCTTTTATTTATTTATTCATACACTAAAATAATAGTGGGTATAAAATAGCAACCTTCTTTTATAAAAACAAATTACTAACAACACACATATATATTCATATGCTTTTACTCATGCAGAAACATTCCAAGACCCAAAGCAAGACTCATAAAAACATAACTTATGCACACATATACATTTCCCTTGCATACTTCCTTTCTTCATTCACTTACACATGTGCCAAACACACACCTTTTAGATTTAAAAGTTTCTCTTCTCTCATTCACGTCATACACACATAGTATATACATATAGGTATGTATTATTTTCCTTTCCCTTTTTCATGTCAGCAAAATGACGACACAGACATACATATTCAGCAGCAACAAGCATACTCATAAAAGTTTAACCCGTGTGCAGTATTTTTTCTAAACTCTTGCATTTAGCTTTGACTTTTCATTCCCTTTTCTTTACCATCAGCAAAACACGCACACAACAACATATATACATACCCACACAGCAACTTATTTCTTTTTCCTCCCTGGTCCTTCATGGTTTCAGATCTATCATGCAGAAAGATAGTTCTTTTTCTTTCCTATTTGCGTAACACACAGCCCTCTTTTCATAATTATCAAGTTGCAAAGAAAAATACTCTCTTTTCTTCCTTAACACACACCGATGCACCTATATATATGTCTTTTTCTTGACAAAACAGATCCCATGCACCGAAAAGAATGCACATGCAGCAAAACAAACACAACAAACAGAAACAAAATTTCGACACTAGGAGGCTTTTTTTTTTTTTTTGACAGCAAGAACTTATGATTTCATGCAGCAAAATACACACAAGAACAGATGCTAAAACCCGACATGCACCATTTCTTTGATTCATCTTCTAGTTTATGTTTTCATTTCATTTTCATATCCACCATTAACAGCCCCTGTTTTGTTGTTTCATTTCAGTTTGGTTTCAGTTGGCTATATTTCAGCTTCTTTTCGGTTTTTTGCTATTCTAAATTATGACAGATAATGAACACAAAAGAAAGGATGATAATCACCTTCGGTTTCCAAATTCAAAAGGTGATGATCGGTTGCTGGACTTTTGCTCTGTTTCACCGATGATAACACAGAGGAAGTAGTTGCAGTTCTTCTCTCAACCTCTCACTCCCTCGATGAACTCTCAACTTCCATTGCTCTCGATGCTCACTTGACGGAAGGAATGAAGAAGAAAACTCTCACTCTCTCAGCTTTCAGTCTCACCTTCTCGGCTTGGTTGAAGCAGGATGAATGAGAACCAAAGAATACCTTGCGGTTTAAAGCTTTGAGATTAAGATATACAAACAGCTGGATTAACAAGTTTGGCTACGTGTTGGGTTGAGGAGAAAACAAATGTATTTAATCAAGCTTTATGCTTCTCACGTGGCAAAGGTTATCTAATTGCTAATGTTCTTGCGTGAAGGCATGCTCCATTGGTTCTGATTTATAACTTTGGGCCAAAGAAACAATATATACAAAAAAAATGTAGTGGGCTTCCTTGCTGCTGTACGTAATGGGCTTGAGGAATAGCAATTGATACATATATATTTTTATATATATATCTTTCATGTGGCCAATTGAATTAAGTTAAATATGAAGCCCATTTTTCCTCACTTACAATTAGATTTAATTGCAATAATCTCAATAAATTAAATTCTTAATTTCCAAATAACTTAAGAAAAATTAACCCAAACCTCCAATTTATTTCTAGGCCATAAAATATTAATCTTATAATATTTGGGCCTCAATTAACACTTTCAATTATTCTTTGAATTTTATTCTTTTCCCGAAATAAATTAAGGGAAAATATAGGCCTCAATTTCCAATAATTATTTTAGGCCTCAAATTTTCATTTACAAAATAATATCTCATAATTTTCCCCCAAGTCCAAAATAATTTTACTAATCATTTTAAGCTTTTACTCATAATAAGCTTAGGACTTTGGACTTTTACCGGCCTAGTAGCCTTTTTATTTTAGTCAAATTTTGAAACTCCATGTCTCAAAATTTGGGATGTTACACTTAACACCCGCTGACACCTTAGGGGAAAAAACATGGAAGATTTGGAGAGATTAACTTTCTCCCCTGATGCACAACAGAAAGTATTATTAAGAGCAAACATCATGGTTTTTGCATTCTCCTCTGAAGCTTCTCCAAAAAGAAGCAAATCATCTGCAAACATTAAATGGGAAATGGCAGGACCATCTTTTGTAATAAAGATTGGTTTCCATCTATTAGCAGTAACTTCATCACTAATAATGTGTGAGAGTCTATCCATACAAAGAACAAACAAAAATGGGGAAATAGGATCACCTTGTCTAATACCACGAGAAGGTCAAAAAAATTCAGTTTTGCTTCTAGTCCAAAGCACATTGAAAGAAGCACTCGACACACACTTTATAGTGAGGGCAATAAATTTCTCATCAAACCCTGCTGTTGCTAAGACTATTTTGATGTAGCTCCATTTAATCCGATCATAGGCTTTCTCTAGGTCTATCTTTAGAACCATAAGGCCTTTCCTACCCCTTGAATTCTTCATCTTGTGCAATATTTCTTGACCCACAATTATATTATCTTGCAAGTGTCTACCAGGGATGAAACTAGCCTGGAAGGGCGAGATTAGATCATCCATAATACTTCTCAGTCTCTGGGCCAGAATCTTCGTAATGCACTTATATTGTACAGTACAAAGAGAAATCGGTCTAAAGTGTGAAACTCTTTGAGGTTGATCCCTTTTTGGTATAAGAGAAATTAGTGTTTGATTTGCCTTGGTAATATCTGCCTTCCCTTCAAAAAAGTTCTTCACGAACTCACACAGCGAAGCACCTACTGATTTCCAGTTTCTTTGATAAAAAATTAGAGGAAAGCCATCAACTCCCGGAGCTTTGTATGGGCCCATAGACTTCACTACATCATAAACCTCTTTATCAGAAGGAGTATCTACTAGAGCTTCCAATTGACCACTGTCAATAATCGGAAAACAGTTATTTGTTACTATCAAGGCCTCCTGTTGATTATCTTCCAAAAAAAGATCTTTGAAATAAGACACAACTATGTTTCGGATATCTTGCTCTCCCTCAATCCAAGAACCCGAATCATCCTGCAACACCAGTACCCTGTTACGCCTACGTCTGATAGTGGTTTTAAGATGGTAATACTTGGTATTTCTATCACCCTTTGCCACCCACTCAACCCGAAATTTCTGCATCCATTTAATTTCCTCCAGCTTCAATAAATCTTGCAATTGAGAATGAAGATTAGCCTCCAGATTACACAGATACTTCGAGTACGGATAAGCTGGGGAGCTCTGTAATCCATTCAGCCTTGCTAAAATATTCTTCTTTTTATTTTCAACTACACCAAAAGTATTCTTGTTCTAATATTTAAGTTGCTGTTGGAACCTTGACAGATTGTTATCTAACTCAATTCCATCCAACCACTGGGAGCTCAAAAACTCTTTAAAGTCTTCATGTTCCATCCACATTGCTTCAAAATGAAAGGGTCTTGGAAAAGTCACATCAGTCCTCATGCCCAAACTTAAGACGATAGTGTTATGATCCGAGAATTGAGTTCTGGGTAGAACCTTGACTGCACTATTTGGGATAAGGGAATTAAATTCATTATTTGCCAAAGCTCTATCCAATCTTTCAAATAGTCTTCGGTATCCCACTAACTAGGGTCCTTTCCATGTGAATCTAGGCCCAGTGGCTCCTAAATCAGAAAGGCCGCAAAGATGAATCCTGTTCTGGAACCATTGCATTTGACTAATATTTGCTCTTGCCCCACCTGATCTCTCAGAACTCAGTAAGATGTCATTAAAATCACCCCAGACAACCCAAGGTTTATTAACACCCTGAGACATCGATATCATTAGAATGAGGTAAGGCATACACAGAGGTAAGAATAAAATCATGAACTCCCTGAACCAAACAGTTGAAATGGAGAAACTGCCTGTCTTCTTCAAGGACCGAAACAACAATCTCGCTGCTCTTCCAGACAGCAAACAAACCTCCTTACCTGCCCACACTTAGAATCATTTTACAACTATCGTACCCTAATTTCAGAATATGATGGAGACGACGCTTCTCCGAAATTCTGGTATCTGCGAGAACAATTAATCTAGGTCTAAACCCCTAGATTAATGACCTTAGATTTCTATAAAGGCTCGGATCACATGAGCCCCTACAATTCTAATATAAAATTTGATCCATAAAACACTTCCAGGAAAAGAAAAGGCCCAATTACATGGGGGTCTCTGGAACCAAAGACACGTACCCCTCCTCATCAACTTTGTCATCCTCCATTGGGCCAGACTCAGAGGCCTCACCAATCATTCCCTGAGCTATAGGACCATCTTCTTCCATCATCTCATCCGAGACCCGTAAGGGAATGGGCCCTTCCACACTAGGTATAAATTGGGCTTTATCTTGGCCCAATGTACCCTCCTGTGGATGGGCATTCTGTTCCAGCCTATCAGGCCCCACATCAGTCCCTGTATCCCCCATCGTTATCATAAGTATTTCACCATTTCCTTTCCTATTTGATGTTGATCTTGCTCTTTTGTCCACGCGAATATTCCTCTTCTGTAATATACCCCCAGGTGCCTGCTCCACTACCTCCCTAACAACCTCCCTAACAACCTCGTTATTGCTCTTCAAAATTACCCCACTCACTACCTCACCTTTTATACCTCTCCTCCGTCCCGACTGTACCCGCTCAGTGGCCTGAAATGGATGATTGGGACCACTTTGACTCTTTATATCTGGGCCATTAGAAATATCCACATCAGCTAAAATATTGAATCTAGAGCCTCCCTGCTGCTGGCTTGTAGCTTCCATATCTTTCTCTCTCATCTTACGCTGACGACGCACTTTTTGTACCACCTTCCATTGCTCCGTCGCGTTTTCATCTCGTTCCTTCGGTTGCTTTGTTTCCTTCCCCGTAGGTTGATGGTCCTGTCCCATTGAATTATCTGCTCCCCCTTCTGGCATGATTCTTTCCTATGGCCATAAAACCCACAGCTAGTGCATAATAAATGGAGTCCTTCGTATTCAAGAAGAAATTCTTCTCCATCAAGGTAGAACCCCAGCAGGAATTGTTTGCCAAGTTCCACAAGAACACATATACAAGCAAAATGGCCTCTTAATTGACAAGAGGTATTCATATCAACTTTGAGAGTCTTCCTAATGCAATTACCTATAAAAGTTAGAGCAACTTCATCATAATATTCAAGTGGCAACTTCGGAAGTCTTACCCAGATCACAGCCCTGTTAATGGTATTCCTATCTGGTCTAAAATTTGGCTCCCATGGAGTAACAATAAGATAGTGGTCATAAATCATCCACGGACCACCAGTGACAGCTAAGTTATAATCCTCTTTATTCGTCAATTTAACTATGAAGTAGCCATGGCCAATGTTAATGAGAGTAATAACCCCCTTTTTTGCCCACATCGATTGCAATCTACTTTCCAGCGCTTTGAATCCAATATTCCTGCCAAGGAGCTTCACAATTACAGCCTGGCTCCAGGCTTCATATAAGCGTTTCTTCGTCCCTTTTGAGAAGCTAATAGCAGGGAAATTCAACTTTGAGCTCTCTTCAATTATACCAATGTTACTCACTCTGCCTTTATCCAATTTAACAACCGGAGTATCAGATAGGGGATCAATCTCAAGAGTATCCTCATCCATAAAACCATCTTAAACAGAGGTACCTTTAAGTTTATCTGCAAAAGATGGAATTCCAGCAACCACAGGGGGGTTGGTATCTCCTATTTGCGGCCAATGACCCTCCAGAATATTAACATCGTTCATCGGACAACCATTTTTTATCTTCTTGGAACTTTGCGCGAGCAAGTCTTCCTCTTCCTGAGAAGTAGGTCGCGTTGAGACGAAGGGCTAAACATTTTTTCTAGCGTTCATAACAACCTCTTCTGTTTTATGAATATCGTGCGATGAAACGACCCATGATCGCGAGAAGCCATGGCCACATCAGCGTCATCACTGGAAGCAACAGAGAACATCTTCAAGAAAATTGATGGAAGCAGAAAGAAACAGCCATAGTCAGAGTAAACTCCCACAAAAGTTCCGTGGCTAGTTAGATGAAAGAGAGGGAGGGAGGGAGGGAGAGATGGAGGGGAAACGTAGTTTGTATTAGAATGCGAACTGGTGTACAGAGATAATGGGAATCATGGAGAGAAGAAAAGAATTTTGCAATCAAGAGGAAGGTATATTCTGGCTTGTATCTCACAGGGAAATTAGGTGTTGGTACAAAACATGTTTTGCTTGGTGATTATTATCTGTCAATGTTGGAAAATGACCCTCCCACCACCACCAGGATAGTGTTACTACAATAAGATAGAGGACCTTTACTCTTTATTGAAGACAAATTATATCTACGCCTTTGCGTGATGAATGACATGTTTTAGGTGAGTTTGCCATGAAATAAATGCCAGTTAAGTGAATGTACTATTATGATAACTACGAACCCTATTTTATAAAATAATTTGAGTTTGCTTTGAACTTTTTATTTTCAGAGCTTGGAATCGTCATGCACTTCTGGGGGAAGGAGGCGAAAGAAGAAGCACATAAAAGCCACAAGCTAGAAACCATTATTGCTGGGAACACAGGTAGTTTAGGACCACAAACTGATCTTATGAATTTCAATTCAATGTTTTGAATCTGGATTGTGACACTTAGTAACTACATACTGTAGTAAAGGGGAAAGTTGAAAGAGGAAGAATTTATAAAGAAGTTACAGGACGAGATGGTTGAAGAAGAAAAACAGAGAATACCCATTGCTCAGGGTCTTCCCGGACCACGGATGAACCGAAGTTAAGATAATCTTATTCAGAATGTATGGTAACTTATAATTTGAGCGTCCAGTAAAAGCGTTCCATCATTGAACTACTTAGCTTCCTTCTTCAAGTTTCTATCTAATAAATATCTGGAGCGTTTACCAGTTCAATTCCAACATCTTACTTTCAGAACTCATAAAACTTGTAACTAAAGAAATCACAATGCCCTAGACTTGAAGCTACATACTGACATACGGTCGATTGATCCTACTGAGTTTTATCGATGGTTGTGAGGAGATAAATATAATTTGTCATAGAATTGAAGACAAGGAAAAGAATCTCCACCTTGGTCGTCCATCCCCAATAACGTCTATGAGATCGTCTAATTTAGTTGATCTATGTTGTGCCTATATTAGATACTACCTCTACCTCCAGTACATGTATTAACTAAAAAGGATTAAGGAATGAAGATTTAATTTTAGAATCGACCTATTGTAGCTTTCTTTTACTAATTTTCTAACGGTGTCAACGCTTCTAATAAATTTTGTCATTAAGATTTTTATGTAAAGCATATAAACAATATTTTTTTGTTCCCAATTCTGTTTTTTTAGTAACTAAAGGATACAAACGTAATTTAGCCTAAATTCTAAATATCTAATTATGCCATATATCCTAATTAATAATTTGCTAAAATATAAGATTTTTCCTTGGAAAAACAGATCCTCTCAAGAGCTTCAAATTTTTGGCTTTCTTTTCATTATAAAGGGAAAAAACTCTTTTTATTATAAGAGTTTTTGTAAAAATCTATTTAGCCCAACTCTTATTTTGAAAGGAGGGGATTTTTTTAAAAAAAAACTATCCGTACTTTTATACAAAACTTAAATGCTTTAGTTTAGTAAGACAATGTTATCCCACTAGTGCTTCTTTTACTTTTCATCATTTACTCCTCCTTCCTATCATTATTTTCCACATATTTCATAATATAACATATTTTAATTAAAATGTTAACTTTTTCTACCTAATATTTAAAGCTGCGCCCAAGCCAAATATTTGTTTGGGGAAGAAACCACCTATGGACTCTAAAAAAATAAGGGAAAATCCTCCCTAGGGTCCAATTAAACAAAATAATTTTAAAAAAGACCCCAACAACTTTCACATATCAGAAAAGGCCCTAGGGCCTTTTGTGACATTTGAAAGTGTAGTAAAATGACAAAAACACCCACATGTAATCTGACAAATGAGAGAAGGGGTAGTATGAGGGGTTTTTTTGTCTTTTCATCATACATTCACATGTCAGAAAATGCTCTAGGGCCTTTTTCTGACATGTGAAAGTTGTTGGGGTCTTTTTTGAAGTTTTTTTGTTTAACTGGGCCTTGGAGAGGGTTTTCCCAAAAAAATTTGAGGGGATTAGGGGTTGAAATTTTAGGAGATTAAAGTAGTTGTCATGTCGTGCTTAGACTCACATCCATCGTGCTGTGTTCTTCCTCCCAGCCTGTGTTTGAAGGTAGTTGTTGTGTCGTACTAGGACTCGCCGCCGCTAGATATAAGGAAGACGAAGGAAGTTTAATGTTTCAGCAATTTGCATGCTTAAAATGTTGGAAATTATGCCCTAAGAGCTAATCATTTAGACTAATTGAGATATTGTATCTCAAATTTGATTTAAGAAGATAGATATCATATCTCATATTTGATTTATGAAGATGAATCAATAATTTGGTTTATGAAGATAGATATCATACCCCTGATTTGATTTAAGAAGATAAATCAAATCAGTTGGCTTTTAATTCACATTAAATAAATTGATTCGATTGAATCGATTAGACAGATTTAATTTCCAATTCAATTCCAAAATTAATAAGATTAATTTTGAATATTTAATGCAGCCCATAAGGGTTATGAATACCCTTAAGTTGTAAGTAATTTGATTACACACACAAGAGAATTGAAGAGCCACAAAAGAACCCTAGAAGAGAGACGTGAGACAAAAGCTTGAAGGCGCTAGCACGTTGCCGTTTGTGTTGGAGTGTTGTTCGATGTGGATACTGGTAAAGGGAGTGAATTTGTAACACCCGCCTTAAATACACCCTTTTTATTATGTAAACGGAAGCGTCCATCTTAAATACCAAAGTTACTATTCACGAGTACGATACTATTCACTTATATTTTAACTGAAATATGTCATTTATGTACAATTAATGCATACTCTAAAAAAATATATAACAGACGGAAATAAAATTCTTCTTCCATCTTGATCCTTACGTCCACTTGTATTTCTTGTACGAACTGCAAAATTTGCTATATCAAAAATAATATTACCGTCATCCAAGCTTAAATATACACCAACAGTCACCACCATAAACCTCAGTCCTACTCTGCACCATTATCGTGATCACCTGTCACTGCTCTAGTAGTACTACCTGAAGCTTCACAAATGCCTAGGATTCATATTTGAATCCCAAAGTAACCATTAATCTCATATAAAAAGTGTATGCAATGCATGTATGTCACCATAATCATGAAGGTAATTAAACACAAAGCATTTAATAACAACGCGCAGTATAATAAAGACATACCACACATATGCAATATTTACTGCAGAAGAACCAAGTCCTAATAAACACAGGGCTGCTCATATAGCAAACCCCGGATCTATAGCGTTAGGAAAGATATGGTAGTCGGGCGCCAAACCCATACCACACTGAATGCACAAATAAACGCATGTCCCTCACGAGACACGGATCCACAACCATGGAAAAACAAGCATACAGTGTAACACAAGGCATATAAAGATTAAGGTTACTACCTGGCAGTCGACCACAAATATTAATAATTTCTCTGGCGCAAAGGATCACAATAAACCTAAAATAATAATAAAATATAAATATAGTTAATTTCACCTCAATAAATATTTTCTTTGATGATCTATAATAAGCCCAATTAATATGTCGACATTAATTAAAATTAAATCCCTTTTCTTATTAGGGAATTTAATATGAGCTTTTATTCTCCTTGTTTCCGTCATTTTCAGGATTTTCCAGCAACCAGTAGCTGATCTTCAAAAATTTATATCTGGAGTTCTAGACATCGGTTTTAGGTGATTCAAAATTATATGAACTCCTTGTCAAGTCTAGTTTTTTGGAAAATTGGTTTCAGCATTTTATCATGTGCCCAAAATTCCCAGATTTCGAAAATGTCCAGGCAGTTCAGAGAGCTTCTCCAAAACGTAGGGTCACTTCCTTCATTTTATTTCTCTCTGATCAGAGCTTAGAAAAATACGACATATCCACCATATTAAAGCTATGCATGTCCTCTATCTCCTGGAATATTTTCATAATTTTATCTTATACAGATCATTCCCAGATTTTCCGTTTATCATGACTGTTCCTGAAAATATTCCAAATTCAAGCTCAACTTCAAAAATTCATATCTCCCTGATTATAAATCTGAATTAAGCTTGTGACCTATCCAATTAAAGCTCTATAAGTCTACTATACCGCTGGAAAATCTCACAATTTTTTGAATTCATTTACTAGGCCAAAAAGTCAAATTCATTTTGACTATTCCAGAAACTTTCAAAAACGTTCTCTGTTTTGTAACTCAACTTCCAAAAATCATAATTGGAGTTACAGACGTCCATTTGAGATGAACCAATGCTCATTTTAAAGCTTAAGAAGAGTAAAATCTACTGTAAAAATTTCAGAGAAAAACTAAGCCTTTAACCCATAAAAATGAATCATACGATGGGCTTTGTTTCCAAATGATGTAGTAGAGGTGTAAAACAACACATACAACCATAAATCTTACGCCTTAGCTTTTGGAAATCTGATGAGAAAAATATTTTATATACTTACCTATATCTAAAAATAGTCTTGCACATGAAATTTGATAGCCTCTTCTTCCTCTTCTTGCCCCTTAGCCGATACAAAATTAGTTTTGGAGAGAAAAATGATCTCGGTTCGAAAGAGAATAAGAGGTCCTTGTGGAGGAGTGTTTAAGAGAGAAATTCATATCTTTATGTGTATGATTGGCGTGAGACGGAGATGAGTGCCTAATTTGGATTGCCGACACTTGAATAGTTTAATCACTTTCCACTTTACATATCCAAACAAATAAGCACTTATATAAGCAATATCATATTATAAAAGTCATTTTAATATTCAATAAGTAGTGATTATAATACTAATACAGTGCTTCCCGTGATGCCTATTGCAATAATGCTGGAAGTCATATTAGAAGCCTCTCGTGAATGCTTAGAAAAAGAAAACAAATACAAGGAAATCACATGGTCCCGCATAATAATAATAATAATAATAATAATAATAACAACAACAACAACAACAACGGATATTACAGAATTCATAGAGTCGGCTCCTAGATATTGATCGACCAAGAAGGTGTTAGCCCCCGAGTTCGCAAAGCACGCACATGAGTTCGCATGGGTACGGTTCTTAATTACTAACCCGATTTAAACGTTGTTGATAGATTCTCTTATTGGGATTCGTAATTTATTGGATAAATCATTTCGCTGCGTGTATGAATCCCAACAGTGGAGCAGAGCCAGATCAATTGTGCATGTAAATTAGGTTTATGTTTAATTTAATAATTATTATAATTATTAATTGATGGTAATTGGGAATTGGCATCACTTTATAACTATTATAATTTCGAATTTATAATAATTATAAATTCATAACTCTAAATCTGTGTATGAATCTGCGTGATAATTAATAGTCAATTCAAAACAAAATTTCAGATTAATTTAATTCATTATAATTGTTATAATTATAATTGGCATTGACGTGGGAATTGGTGTAGGAATTGGCATTAAATGGGTACAATGGGGGAGGCCCCATAATTATAATTGTTATAATTATTTATTAATGTGGGACGTTGAAGCATGTATAATAATTATCACGTTTTTCCAAAGATTGTGGTTATATTACATTAATAATTATAATATATCTATTATAATTATGTACTTTTAATTATAATAGATATTGTTCCTTACTGGAGATAATCATGATATTTTCTTTCATATTGTATGAATTATTACTTATTGTGGTTTACTTTCAAACTGTTTGGGTATGGTGAACAATATGGCTTTAGTCTTTACAATGGTTGTAATATTTAAATATGGCCTATGTGCCATGCCTTTTCTCTAAATATTCTTGATGTACATTCTCTTTTCATCTCACTCTACTCGAATGTTTAAACGAGGTTTCTCTTGATGTAATTTTCTTTTATTATTTGGAGAAGTCCCCTCATTGGCTTGAGAGGATTTTAGGTTAGGTGAGCCATGTTGTGTCACGTTTTAATTATGTTTTGATTTGATTACTGCACGATTAATTTAGAGTTTATATGAGATACAATCGTGATTGCATTCATATAGGTATAATTAATAGGATTAATTAGACTATTTCAAAAATACCCTCTACATAAAATCTTCAGTTATAATGTCGTCAATTAATAAACACTTGTCAAAACATGGATCGTCCATTTGTATGTTCCACCAAAGTGGATGCACTTGAATTATCTTGGTGAGACAAGAGTGGGTAATGGTGATACTCTACATTCATTATTATCTTGACTTAATGGAGATTATCAAAACGGTTTTGGATCTCAAAGCATTAGATGGGATTAAACATGCCAGGTCATATGATGATCAAATCCCATAAAGATCTAAGAGTTACATATGATGTAATTGGCAAAGAGGTTGCCTACCTAAATAACTTGATTTTAAGCGTTCTACCAAAACAGACTTAAATTTAAGACAAATATGGATCTTAGCCCACTAATAATATTGAGGGTTATTAATTCACTGGGAGATTACTAACTAACTTTGCATATTTTAATTGTAAGAAGGACAAAGGACTTATTGTTGGTATATGGTGGATTGGGTGATGAGCTCTGTGTGATTGGTTACACACATGCGAGTTTCAAAACTGACCAAGATGATCTAAGATTGCAATCTGGATATGTATTCCTTTTGAATGGTGGTGCGGTAAGGTAGAAGAGCTCTAAGCAGAGCACTGTAGCAGATTCTACAACGGAAGCTGAGTATATAGTAGCATCGGATGCAGCTAAGGAAGC
Organism: Acacia confusa; assembly: GCA_037074495.1. Classification (NCBI taxonomy): domain Eukaryota; kingdom Viridiplantae; phylum Streptophyta; class Magnoliopsida; order Fabales; family Fabaceae; genus Acacia; species Acacia confusa. The sequence continues at coordinate 20,237,181 of CM073504.1, read as the reverse complement.
CGTTTGGATCAGAAAGTTCCTTACTGAACTAGGGGTTGTTCCTACCATCTCAAATCTAATAGACTTGTTTTGTGACAACAGCGGGGCTATTGCACAAGCCAAGGAGCCTAGGTCACATTAAAGGACCAAGCATATACTCAGGCGCTTTCATCTTATCAGAGAAATCAATGATAGAGATGACATAAAGATATGCAAAGTACCAAGAGAAGACAATGTTGTTGATCCTCTTACTAAGCCGCTTGCACAGATAATAGATGAACGTCATGTGAGGACAATGGTAATTAGGGAAATTAATGATTGTATCTAGTGCAAGTGGGAGTTTTCTGTTGGAAAGGCTAATCATTATACTTTAAACATTATTGTCATTTAAAGTATTTCTCCATTTTGTTATCATATCATTTGTATGTTTATTATGATGATTGTATCATTGGATGTATCTTAAAGATTGTCCTAAATGTCCCTGGTTGGTCATCTATGCGGGAGCAAAGGTGAAATAAGACTAGTATGACTTCGATAAAGTATAGAGATACCAATCAAAGTCTTAGGCACTCGTAAGAGTACAAGGTGCTGGACTGACCCACTATGAGAAAGCTGCATGGATAAGTCATAAGCTTTTCTCATGTATAACCACGTCACAATGCCCTTTGACTTGAGATCATCATGGATTCCTACATAAGAGTCCCTGATCTTTGACCTAGTCAAAAGTCACCTTTGACCGGGTGATGATAAAGGCTTTGATCAGGATTAGTGGTTTTCATGTAGAGGAATATGAATGATCAAGATGGAATTTTTCCCTCACATTTGTAGAGAGATAATACTAGGCCCCTCGATAAGTGAGTCTAAGAAATGTATGGCCATACTATGATGGAAAAGAGTTTCCATTTCAATTATTAGATTACTCAAGAATCGAGAAAGTGATGGTCAAGAATGGGAGGATGACATTATCTATGCCTCATCCTTGACCAAATTATCACGTGACAAAAGGGACGTGACATGGTTGTATGATAGGATGTATCGTATCATCGATTCTCATGTGAATTAGGTAGTCGCAATGTCTTGCTAGAGGCTCCTTACAACTTGTGGGCTGATACAGTATTAGCTTGCTGCCAATCTCATGTGAGCCTACAAGGTCGCACACAACAATAGCCTAACACGAGCTATAATGTCCACATTCATTGAATCTAAGATATGTCTAAGATTCAATGAATACAATGTTTTATCTAGGGATGATATATATATAATGATTGCACCTAGTGCAAGTGGGAGTCTATTGGAAATTATACCATAGGAGCAAATCATTTAGACTAATTGAGATATCGTATCTCAGATTTGATTTAAGAAGATAGATATCATATCTCATATTTGATTTATGAAGATAAATCAACAATTTAATTTATGAATATAGATATCATATCTCATATTTGATTTATGAAAATAAATCAAATCAATTGGCTTTTAATTCGCATTAAATAAATAGATTGGATTGAATCAATTAGACAGATTTAATTTCTAATTCAATTTCAAGATTAATAAGATTGATTTTGAATATTTAATGCAACCCATAAGGGGTATAAATACCCTTAGGTTGTAAGTAATTTGATTACACACACAAGAGAATTGAAGATCCACAAAATAACCCCTAGAAGCGAGACGTGAGACAAAAGCTTGAAGGCGCTGGCACGCTGCCGTTCGTGTTGGAGTGCTGTTCGGTGTAGATACCAGTAGAGGGAATGGATTCGTAGAGTCGGCTCCTAGAGATCGATCGACCAATAAGGTGTTAGCCCACAAGTTCTTAAAGCACGCACACGAGTTCACATAGGTACGGTTCCTGTAATACCCCAATTTTCACAACACACGAAAATGTTATATTTTGATAAATAACACCTATTACAATAGGTAAATATGTGGTCTCAAAACTAGTAAAATAATTACCTTATTTCCTAAGGTGATTTTAGAGTTAGGAGGAATAAAGAGCTAAAAAATTCCTAAGGGAAGTTATGGGTTACAAAATACGCTGAGAATATTATGATAGATCTTGAGGCGCAACTAAATATTTATAAAATAGGAATATATGTAGTCTCTAAATTTTTAACTGATTTATTATCATGTTTTAGGGAAATTTTCTTTGGATTCTAATAAATCCAAATTCAATTTTCTAAAGCTTATTAAAGGATTATAAAATGCCCTAAGATTATCATAATCTGGTATAATCTTAATTATACCCTTTCAGCACTTAAAATCATCAAAAAATGATAAAATCAATTAAAAGGAATTTGCAATAATGAAGGTACTTTATTAATTTTTGAAATTAGTTTTTAAGGTCATAAATTAAGACCAAATGATATTGATTAGCATACAAGGAGTTGTTAATCATCAAAATTAAATTAGAAACTTGTTAAATTTTGGTAATTAAGCCTAGTAACCCCTAAAACACTATATTGAAGATTAAAATTGGGGTTTAACTAATTATTCCTAAATTATCACTCACGGCATTTTTGAGATGTTTTGAGCTCTTCTCTTTCTTTTCATCTGATTCTTGCCGAGACTCATTGGGATGGAGATGAATTAATTTAATGGCCATTTGAATGTCAAAGGCGGTGGAAGCTTGGGCCAATAATAACAATTGCTTTTTCTTTCCATTTATTTACCATATTGCCATTAACTTAATCTTCATTTGCTTTTTGACTTCTTGACCGAAAATGTGTTAAGAAGGCAATGGATTTAATGTATGTTTCATGCTAAATTCGGTGGAAGCAAGGAATGGAGTTATTGGATAAAATAAGACATTGATAAATAAATTAGTCAAATAAGTAGTGTGTGTGAGAAGATTGGAATAACTTGGGGAGCAAGTTGTTAATCTTGAAGAGCAAGTTCTTATTTAATTTAGTCAAATTAGATGAAAACCTATAATCATATCTTGCAATATTGAAACTAAGTGTTGAGGATGAATACATATTTGAGATCAGTGAATTATGAGCTTCAACTTGGCTATTCCCAAAGTTATTTTCGAAAACTTTTAGAGTTCATACCTAAGAGTTTCAGGGGTTAAAAATCACCATAAATCTAGTCATAAAATTAGGATTTCAAAAGTGAAATTAGATCTTGAATAAGAACACCCGATTACACCTAACTAAATTAGAATTTGGGATTATTGGGACAACTTGGGAAAGAAGTATTTATGTCTTGGAGAGAAAGCAAAACTTCAAGGAGGGAGATGAGAGAGGGACGAAATTGGGGAGAGGTGGAGAGCTAAGATTAATGCCTCTTCTCCAAGTAATAATCCAATGGCTAGGAAGCAAAGGGAAAATTACAAAGGTGCCATCACTTTCTCCTATAAATAGAGGCACTCCTCTTCACAAATTCCCCACCAATTCCTCAAGCCTTAAGGCTGAAAATATAGAGAGAAAGGGAGAGAGTGAGGAGCTTCAAGAAGTAGGAAGCTAGTGTTCTTCAAGAGGTAAGAGAGTTTTTAGTTTTTAAGTTCAAGTTCTTAGGTTATGAAATAGCTAGAAATGTTGTTTTGATCATCAATCTTCCAATTCCAGTTTTATTTTCATGTTTTTATGGTTTCCAATGGCTTTATTTCAGAAAAATGATGGAGAAAGAGTATAGTAAAACTTTCCGGAAGATTAGGATCAAAATAGCGAAGCTCTGGCAAAATTTCATCGATTAGTGTTTTCTGGAGTCAGGAGTAAAAATGTCAGTATCTTATGAATAAGATGATGTTCAAAAATTCTGATAAAATTCATGGTGAAAGTAGACATCTAGGGCTTTGTAAATATATAAAGAGTGTGTCATTTGAAGCTCTGTGCGAAAAGATAAAAATCTCAGAAGTTAAGCTATGTTTTCTGGGCGAAAATCTGGGCAGCGGTTTGAAATCTGGGAACTGGGAATTATCCATGAATTCTGGGTAAGTTCCAGTATTTTTCCTCGAAAATGGACTTCTCAAGGATTCCGAGAAATTTTACGAATCTTCGGTTCGATTTTTCTAGAATTAGTTATGATTTTTCGAAGTTAGGCGAAATTCTGCCCAGAAATGCTATATCAGCGTTTTTTCCGAAAATTAGGGAATAAACTGGAAAATAAATCCACCAGGGGTAAAATGGTCTTATATAGCCAAGATATCTCTTGGAATAATGTTTATGAATTAATAGAAACAATATTATCCTTATAGGATATCCCTGAATACGTTCTGACCAACTGTCGCACCGTATTCTGCCAGAAATACCGTATAGCGTCAAACGAAGGTACATTCGCGTATTGTAACACTAACTCTTATATTTACAGTATGTGTATATGTGGTATGTGTGTTGTATGCATGTTGTGATGTGTTATTTGAATACATGCTGTTAAAGGATAACTGTACATATGCATGCACTGGGAGTGATATATCTGTTTTCACTGGGAGTGGTATATTTCGCTGGGAGCGGTACAGTTGCATCACTGGGAGTGACATAGTTGGTGACATGTTTGGAAGTGAATCAATGGTTGTGTTTATATGCCATATATGTAAATATGAGGTTAACCATTACCTGAGGTCCAATGGACATTGGACCTCAGTCTTAATGAATAGTACAGGAAAGAAACCAGGATAGAGAAGATGCCGGTGGGTAGAGCCGTGAAGAGGCAGCAGTCAAAGGCAAAGGTTGATAGAAGTTATTAGGACTTAGCTTCTGGCTCGAATTTAACAAAGTTACTTTGAACAGTTTGGTGTCTAAGGCTGGGTTAAACTATGTGGGAAGCCAATCAGTCGCCGTATAAGTCGGTGAGGCCCCCATAATAGACCCCTACCTGGCCAAACTGTTTAATTAACTGATGTTAGGTTCCAAGTCATGGGTTTAGTTTAAAACTTTCTTTATCAGAGGATTGTATTTAACCTCTGTAAATTGTATCACATGAATATTCCTTCGGGATATTTAATATATCAGCTTATGTCGGGCATCATCATATGTCTGGGCATTTTTATATCAGATACTCGTTGTCCGGATCTTAGCGCACGCTATCAATTTCCGCAGTACTCTAGGCTGTAGCATCTCAAACTCTGTTGTTTTTCTTAAAACTAAGTGTTGACCGACATGATTTTCGAACCTGGAATTTGGGACGTTACAGTTCTTAATTACTATCCCGATTTTAAACGCTGATGATAGATCCACTTCTTGGGATTTGTAATTTAATGAATAAATTTCATTTTGCTGTGTGTACGAATTCCAACATAAAACTCACTAAGAAGGGTCATTTAATCAATCAAAATCAATTATTCAACAAACAAATTAATGTGGTTGTATCCAACTCGAAAGAAACAAAAGCAAGCAAAACATTCCATTAACAGAATGGAATGATGTAAAAAGGAAGTCCTTACCCAAATGTCAAACTTAGAAAGAAAAAGGGAGAACTCAACAAAGCAAAAGGAAGACGCAAATTGTGGTGGACAGCGGTGGCAAACTTAGCAAAGATGATGTGCGTACAGATCTGAAAAAAATACAGAACAAATTCGAACGATCAACATCATCAAGCCATTGTTTCCAAGAAAAAGATGAGGGAAGCCACTCCTCTAGTTTTCTTAACTCCCCAGAAGAGAAAGATGGGAAGACGAGGTGTGGCGGTGATGCGACGACCAAATAGTGGCTGGGATCGAGGTCAGAGAGAAGGATGGTGAGGGTGTAGCTGAGGGAAGAATGGGTCGGAAGGGTGAGTAGTTTTTTCTTCTTCTTCTAAATAATAAGATGCAGATGGATTTTGTTTATATTTATTTTTTTATTTCAATATTTTTTTAATATGATTTTTGCACCTTTTTTTTAAGTTCATAATTATTTTTACCCCTAAAAAACATTTCATGTTAAACACACTTTTAATAAAATCTCATATATATTTTTATAGCTTAAGTGCCTATTTGATCCTCTTATTTTTAGCTTATCTTTTTCTATTAAATAAAAGCTATGCCAAACAGGTTTTTACAAAAAGCTCTTATAATTAAAAAAAATCTTTTTTTTACAAAGAAGAAAAAAGCCAGAAGTCAGAAGCTTCTAGGAGAAGCTTTTTTTTAAGCTCTTATTGGCCAAAGCTCTTATCCCAAAATTTCTTTCCTTCCTTCTTTCTTTCTTTATTATTGGGAAAAATCCCAAACAAAAGAAGTTTAAAAATAGAAAAAAAAAATTAAATAATTTTTTGAATATTGATAATAAATAAAATCTTTTTACATTTTTTTATTCTCTTTTGATAAGAATTTTATAATTTTACATAAGGTTTTAATAAATTCAAATTAAGTTTTCACAAATCTCAAATCTTAGTCTCCATTTGCTACAATGGTTATGTATTGATTCTCATTTCTAATAAAAGTTTGTTAACTTTAGATAAAGTTTTAACAAAATAACTCCTTTATACAACTTGATCCAATATTTTTTATCCATTTTGTTACATGATCTGCAACAAACAAATCAACAATGCCTCAATTCAAGAACTTTTATATTTTATCACTTCCCCCCACCCAAAAAAAAAGCCACGACCTCATTGTTTTACAAATTCACATTAAAGCTTCACTACTTCAGATTTCATGTGAATGAAATACTAATTGACAATTTACAAGATTATTGATGATTTTTTAATTGTGCTCCACTATTGGCAAATTTATTCACACATATTTTTATTTTGTGAATATATTGATAGTTTAAAGGTTATTTTATAATATACCTTTTATGATAATTTTTATTAGACAAAGTGTTTATGACAAAAATTTTGCCATACAACTTAAATTTAATTTGAGCTCTTTTATTAGTTTTTTCCAAACAATTTATATAATCATCAAACAACTTTTAGTTTTTTTGTAAAAGCTCTTTTTTTAGTTTTAGCTTAAAAGTAGCTTTTAGCTTTACAATTTTTTTTTTTTTTAAAAAGAAACCTTTTTGTTTCAAGTAGAACCTATATTTCATAAATAAATTTTATATATAAATGATGATTATGAAAAAAAAGTATTTTTCTTATCAATCTATAAAGGTAAACTTCACACTCAGAATCTTTGTATGTGTGTTCAGTCCCTTTCATTATCATATAATTAAAATCTTGGATTTTATTCTACATTTGTTATGTTTTTTTTAATTAAAACAAACAAGTTAAAAATAGGCATGGGCTGGACTTAAGCCTAACTTTTGTTAAAATTTAAAATTCAAAAACTCACATAATTTTTGGGCCAACAAATATACCAAAATGAAGCAATCCGATCCAAAAACAATTATGCCCACAGTGGAAATATTTCTTGGACTACACACCCCGCCCGATTCTTTTCCCCTTTTCTCTATAATTTAATTTTAAATGTTTGTTATCGGATATAGTTTAATTTAAAATTGAAGTTAAGTCATAGTCAAAAATAAAATTGAAGTTAATATTTTCAAAAAAAAAAATCAATTTAAAAGATTTTCCCCCAGTTATGCTTAATAATATTTGAATTTTACCAAATAGTATAAAATGCCAAAAAGCTATTAAAAAAATAAGTTAGACATAAATATTCCTCATGATTTGTTGGTCATGTAAAGGCAATTCCTTTACACACCACACTCTGCTTAAAAAGTAAAAACAAGCCAATAATTGAGCTATCATCTGTTGACTTAAAAGTTTGAAAAGTTCATGTTAAAGACTAGGTGTGCATGATCAAAAAAGTGGTTGATGCAATTTAACCTAGACCCATTTCATTAATTTTTAGTACGGTGATGGTTGACATTGTTAATTCAACAAATAAAACCGAACTAAAATATCTGTTAATCAAAAAGTACGCCATTGATAAAACTGGGTTCATTTATTTTAGAGAAAACTAATTTTTCAGCTGTTATAATTTCACAATCATTAGTTAGGTCCTTGCATTTTTTTTAAATAAGTCAATCGTTATCAATTATATGTAGTAATCTCTATATTCATAATATATATTAATTAAGGTTGATGTAAATACTAACTGATGCCACAAAATACACAATTACATATCTTTCAAAGATAAAATGATGAAATGAATTTATCTGTTATCAACATAAAAGCAAGCAAATTATTTTGCTTAATTTAGTGTATTATTTTTACTTTATTTAGATTCATATGACAAAATTAATTAAGGTGTATGCTGACAGAGAGTCACCTCATCAGTTTCTAACCCCCCCTCTTTTTTTTTTTTAAACTTTGATAATCAAACTAAAGTACTCAAAAATTAACACTCGGTACATTTGTGTGTGTGTTGATACAACAGAAAGCAAAAACAAAAAGGAAAATTAAGAGGCCATTGCCGAGTTCATAATGCTTTGAATAGCATCAGGGCCAAAAAACTAGACACCACGAGGATCATCCAACGCCTTCTTGGCAGGAGCATATGCTCCATTGTTATGTTTTCTGTCCAATAGCTTTGTTACCACCTGCAAGTCTTGTTTCAACAATTCTTTGATTTCCAGTATAAGAGACCTATCTTCATGCATCTCAAGGGAATCTCCAAGGATGAGCAGGAAGGCTTCATAAGAATTTGAGCTCACGATTACATTTCTATGGATACTATCCCAAGTGTAACATCATTTTTCAATTCCTCATCCACTCTCATTTTTGTACTGTATTCGTATGCCCCACATACACTCATTTTCTTTATTTCACATTATCTCTCAATTATCATATTTACCGTGAAGAAAATGAGGAGCAAGGCAACAACATACATATCATTCCTTCTTTCCATTTCAATTTAGTGGGACTACATGTTTTCTCTCTGGTCTATCTATTATCGCTCTCCTTTTTACACAACCATCCAAATAACCTATCTATTTAATGGACTCCCTTACCCAAATAATTATGTTATCCGTATAATATTATGCATGGTTAGTTCAACATCTTTATCTTCTTGTTTATTATTCATTCACATGCCTACATACTATTATATGTTGATGCGTACTCTCTATTGTGTATACTCTGATATGTAAACTGTATATGTGAATAGTAAACAGTTTTGTATACGTAAATAGTGAATAGTCGTGTATGCTCTTAAATAAAGTATTTAAGGTGGGTGTTGTTGGACCTGGCTATCATCCAAGAGGGGGTGAATTGGGTGTTTGATAAAACTTTAGGAACTTTAAAAATCTTTTCGCAACTTCTAAATTGACAATTATATATTCAAAGATGAGAATGTACTGGAAATGTAAAAGATAAGGGAAGAGAGTATGCAAAATGTGATTTATCCTGGTTCGGTCAAATCCTTGACCTACGTTCAGTCCCCAAGCTTCACTTGAGATTTTCAATCCACTATTAGCTTTGAACTTGATTACACGTTCTGTACTTGAAGTAATCCTCTCACTAGGATTCACTCCCCCTTACAAACTGTAATCAATTCACTTGCTTGATTACACACTTTGTACTCGAAGTAATCCCCTTACTTGGATTCACTCCCCTTACAAGCTGTAATCACAACAAAGTGTTTCTCACTCAAGATCACACAATCTTGAGTAACTCTCAGAATAATAGGATGATTACAATGAATCTTCTCTCTCAGAAGTAAGTGAATAAACACTGAAGCACAATACATATAATCTCACTCTCTAAGCTAAATATATGATCATTGAGATATTCAGAGAGTAGATGAAGTAGACGTTAGAATATTGGCATTTTCACTGTGTAAGCTCACATCCCTGTTCTTGCTCTCCCTCTTGTGTCTGAATTCTGAGTCTTCATGGGTATTTATAGGATAATTAGAGGTACTAGCCGTTGCATTTTTCCTCTCAATGATTCTTCAACGTTATGACTGTTGCATATTTTTCTCTATTTCTTTAATTCTTGGCTGGAATCTTGGATTTTACTGTTTTAGATGGTCTTCCTGAGTTCTTGTTATTCTATGATCTGTATTTGACCGTTGGAGAATGATTTAATTGACCTATAACGGTCTGAGCTGAACCTTTGGGAAGAAGGAGAAGTTTCAGGCTTGTTCTTGGTTCTTCATTTAAAGCATTTGACCCAGATCTAATTCACCTTGATCCTTGCTGAATTCATCTGAAACTGGTGAGTATATCGATCAAGTAAATATATATGATGATTCGAAACCTAAAAAATGATTAAATTAGTTCATAAGTTTGAATCAGATAGATGAAAGACATCATCTGTAAAACAGAGATTCGTTAGGCTTGAGTTTAAGCTATGCAGGCTTGAGTATAATCCTGTTGGAAATCTTTGATAGCTTTCTGTCTGATTCAAGATATTTATCAGCCAATTTTTCAAATTCAGCTTGGATGAGATTACATTCATCAAATAATTCATCATAAGTTGGCTGAGAATCATGTACCTCATTGTCTCTCTTGTATTGTTCTTCTTCTTCAGCAGCTAGACAAATGTTGGCCTTTCCTCCCTCTTTTGTCTCATCTTCATCTGATGAGCTGTCAGCCCAAATGGCTGAGACATATGTTTTTTTTTTTTGGATTTGCCATATCTCTTCCTTTCATTTTCTTTGTCCATCAGCTAGGGACATTTAGATCTGATATGGCCAGGCTTTTCGCATTCAAAGCAGATGATTGGTTTCTTTGATTCGAAGTTGGAGCTTCCTTTATAGGCTTTCTTGAAACCTTGGTCCTTCTTGTAGAACTTCTTAAATCTCCGGACCATTATACTAATCTCTTCATCTTCATCTTCCTCATCCTCATCATCTGATTTATGGCAATCTTTGATTGCTTTAAGAGCAACTCCCTTGCCATTATGATTAACTTCATCAAGTTCTTTTCTGAACTTGATTTTCCCTTCATATTTTGACAGACTGCCAAATAATGCTGCCACTGATCTCATTGATTCACCACATGCTTCTTCTATGACAGTAACTTTTGCCTCCCAATCTTTAGTGAGAATATTTAGAATCTTTCTCACTTGGACTGGTTGCTCATAAAATTTTCTCAAGGCAGCAAGCTGATTAATTAGATGAGTATATCCCAGCTGGAAACTCTAATAGATTCACCTTGCTTCATTTGAAAGAGATCATACTCAGTCATAAGAGTATTAACTCTGTTTTCTTTGATTCCAGTTGTTCCTTCGTGAGCTATTTCTAAGGCATCCCACATTTCTTTTGCTATTGCTAGAGTGCTTATTCGAAAATATTCACTCTGACTTAATGCACTTTGAAGCATAAGAATGACTTTACTATTGAGGGTGACTAGCCTCTTATCATTGTCATCATATTCTTCTTCTAGCTTTGGGATTCGAACTCCATCTTCCTCAGATTCAGGAACATAATTTCCTCTTTCAAATACTCTCCAGAGTCCGTATTCAGAGGCCATTACAAAGACTTTAAATTTGGCATTCCATAACAAATAATGCTCACCACTAAATCCAGGAGGCTTGTTAATTGAAGTTTCATCTGGTAGAATACCTTCCATGAGGATCCTTCTCGAGATGTTAAGCTCTTCTGAGAAGATGAGGCTTTGATACCAAATGAAAGAGGAGCTGAATCACCAAGAGGGGGTGAATTGGGGATTCTGAAAAATTTTCGCGATTTCCCTTCTTATGGTGATTGACCGAATGAAATTAGTGAGTAGAGGAGAATATCCAACAGTTTATACTGGTTTAGCCTAACTCCTTGGCCTATGTCCAGTCCTCAGACGCCTTGAGCTTTTCACTAAAATCACTTGATTACACACTCTGTAACTCTGAAGCAATTGTCTCTCTAGAACTTGCTCCCCCTTACAAGTTGTAATCAATGATCTCCCAAATCTCCAAGTTCCCCGACTTGAGATACCTCACAATCAAACAATTACAATTGATAAAACTCCCTTACAAAGCAAATAAATGATCACTGAAGTTCAATTGTGTCAAACGACACTCTGCACAAGAAAGCACTCAAATAAATAAACAAGTTGATGCAATTCATTTTTTTAGCTCAGTGTTCTGGTAGAGACTTGAATGCCACTCTATTTATACTTCGAGAGGCATTAATAGCCGTTGCTTGCATTCATTTGACTGTTGGTGAAGTTTCCCTTCAGTTAGAAGCAGTTTGGTCCTTTCTCTCTCTACACTTGTGCTTGTTTCTTGACTTGTAGGATAAAGAGTGACTTCTAGTCGTTTATGTCCGTTAGGATTATTAGTCCTCACTTAAATGAAAGTCTCTTTATCCTTTTTCCACGGTGGAAGGCTTGGTAGTTGATATTTCAGCAAATTTGGTGGTGTGCATTTATTGCTTCTGACATGACTTTGCCTTTTATGTTAACAACACCTTTAATCCGCTTGTATCATCTGTAATTAGGCTGAAATACACTAGCAAACACATTAAACATATCTAGTAATGATGGTAATTAAGAATATAAATCATTCAGATCATTCCATAAGCATTACACAGATTTCATAAATTTGAATTATCAGAAGACGCGACCAATACTCGAGTTTGTGCATCAATACTCGAGTTTGTCACTATGCACTTAAGCCTATGCTCGAGTTTCTGTGTCTATACTCGAGTATTCTCCTTCCAAAGATGAGACTCGTGTTTTGAGTTTTGGTGTTCTTCATGAACTTAAACCAATACTCGAGTATTCTTCCAATACTCGAGTTTTGGACTCTTGATGAATAAATGTCCAAAACATCCAAACCGGAGTTTCCTCTCTATACCATAGTATTGAAGGCTTAGAAAACTCGAATGTTCTCTGTATGGCTCAATACTCAAGTTTCCACCTTAGTTTTGAAACTTTGAGAAATACTTGAGTAAGTGATAAATTGTGGTTTTCAAAACTGTGGTTCTCAATACCAAGGTTTATAACTAATTTGATTTTAAGAACCTCTTTTCTTGGCTCAATACTTGAGTATTCCAACGATACTCGAGTTTTCGTAAAACATTTAAATTCTGGAGCCAAGTTGGAAAACAATCTTTCAACTTTTAAACCGTAGTTCTCAAGACCATGGTTTTCCAAACTGAGGTTTTCCATTTTAAGCTTAAAACTGTTTGAAGAGTTATGAAGGCCTAAACTTGAGATTTCATGTCAATACTCAAGTTTCCCTTCATGTAAAACTTGTGATGCTCACTGTAACTTCCAATACTCAAGTATTCATTCAAATACTGCAGTTTTGACCTAAGTTAAATGCATTGAGCTGTTCTTTGAATCTCAATACTCGAGTTTTGTTACCAATGCTCGAGTATTGCCTCAATTTGCAAGTTTTCAACTTCTTGAGACAACTCTTCATTCTTGATTTCACAATTGATTGTTATCATCAAAACCCATAGAGAACTAACACTTACTTTGAGTATGTTATGTGAACACTCAATCCATTTGAGAGTGACTTTGAATATCAATTGAGTGCAACTACTCCACTTGAGTGAAAATCCTTGCTTGATGTTCTGACTTCTTCCTCTTATCTTTTTAAGACTATTTAGCCTTTTCACTTTCTCAACATTTGAGTGCCAAAGTTCCTTACTCGAGTCTCACTCTTCTAAGCTTCAAGTGCATGCGATGTCAGAGTTTTGATTCTATATAAATTGATTAATACTTGAGTTACTTATGTCTCAACTCGAGTGTTTCACTCAAGTGGCCTTTTCCTTCACTTAAGTGTTTGCTTTTGTTGATGCTTCAAACTCTTATCACTCGAGTGCACATTTCCTCACCCGAGTGGACCACTCAAGATACCTTTTGTTTCATTCTTCTAAAACCCTTCTTTGTTTGACTATGTTTTTTACAGTAACAACAAGGGATCCTACAAACCAAACAACTAGGAACTCTAATGCTTAAGTCGATAATTAATTCATCAAAACATATTTGAAAATCAATAGGATGAAAGTAATTACTCACAATTCATTCAGATTTACCATTCCTAATTCTCTTCTTATATGAAGATATCAGCTAGTTTTTCTTTTTTTTCCCAAAAATAGTCAAATTTATTACCACAAAACAAGGTCTACAATCACTAATAGTCGAAGCCAAAGAAACACTCAAAAAAACACCTAAGATTACAACCTACCACACAACTAACCTTCAACATAAAAACAAAGTCAAGGAAAAACAAGTATAACAGCACCAGTGCCTAGACAGTTACCCAATTCCTTCCTTATCCTTTGATGCCTGGGTCTCATTCCAGTAATTTCCAGCCAACTCCAAGTCTCATGCCAAAATCTTCCTTAAAGGAGATGTTACAGATTCCAGCCACACATGCTGGTGCATCTCCTTTTCCGCATCAGCTGCTATCATATCAGCAGCTCTATTTCCTTGCCTAGACACAAGGGAAACCAATACACTATCCAAAGACTCAAGTAGGCTACAAATCTCCTTCACTAGATCCTAACATTTCCATTTGCATCCCACAAAAGTTTTATTATGAATCATATTGTATAACACTTCACAATCAATTTCAAGAATAATCTGTATGTCAGGAAACTTACCTCTATAATGTATAGTCTCCAGCAATGCCTTACATTCTGCCATCAATGGAGATTCAGCCATCACCACCTTCCCCAATCCACCTACGAATTCACCTTTGTTATTCCTGCACACCAGACCAATACTAGCTGCACCTGTGTCAGATTTAAACGCATCATCAGCATTTATTTTAATTGATCCAGCAGGTGGAGGCAACCAAGTCATATGCCTTTTCCTTTCCTCCTTAAAGACTCTTCTTGTATTACTCTCTGAAGATGGAATATCACCTAGAGGGGGGTGAAAAATTATTGCTGAATAAAATTTTCACAGATTAAAACTAAGCACTATTTGAGGATTCAAAGGAAAAATGGACACGAAGCAATTTATACCGGTTCGATCTAATCTTGACCTACATCCAGTCCCCAAGAACTCCTTGGGATTTTCACTATCTCTTCAAGAATCATAAGTACAACTTTGGTATGATCCTCACTCTCTCGGACTCACTCCCCCTTACTACTTGTAATTGTACACCCACACTTAAGGTTCCACAACCTTAAGATTTTTACAACTGAATGAATGAAATAAGTGTTTAAATAACTCCTCATGAGTAGATAAGAAATGAACACTGAAGTACAGATATTGAGTGAAATTGATAAGAGCAATTAATCAGAGTAAATATGCAGAGTTTCAGTAGTTGGCTCAATTGAATGCTTCTTTTATTTATAACTTCCAATTATCACCATTGTAAAAACTAGCCGTTGTCTTCTACTTGTGTAATCCTGGAAGCTAAATGACCGTTGGCACTTACTGCTAGCAGTTTGAATAGCTTGACCAACATTCTTAGCCCTCAAGAGAATGTTTCCGTTGAACACATTTGACCGTCAGAGTTATGAAGGAATGTTGTCACTCTTTGCTTTTCATTATGATATCTGCTGTAATAAATGCTGATGACATCATCTTCTGCTTTTCATTAAAACAAAAGGAATTCCTGATTTCTCTATAAAAACAGACTTCGAAATGGGATTAGTTATAAGCAATCTATTATCAGCAAGAAAAGGGAATCAGATTCTCATGGGTTAGCTATAGAAACGATTGCAGAAACTACATATAAGCATGTATTAGTTAAAACACGTTCAACCTCGGGTTCAACTTCAACCTCGAGTTTCTTACCAACCTCGAGTTTAAAATACCAACCTCGAGGTTATGAATTAGAAGCATTCTTGGTAACTGAAGTATGTAACCTCGAGTTACACATTCCACCTCGAGTTTTATAGGAACCTCGATTTTTATTTACCTACCTCAAGTTTTAGTATGTTAAGTCATAAAGTATTGATCAGGAGAATTCATGAGCTCAACCATGAGGTTTTATTTCAACCTCGAGTTTTGGGTTAGCCTCGAGGTTCATATTCAAGACTCAAGGTTGACACAAGACATATTCAGAGTATCGCTATGGCCTAGAACCTCAAGGTTTATTAGTAACCTTAAGTTTGGGCATAACCTCGAGGTTAATTTATCAACCTCGAGTTTATTTAGCAGCAAAGTTCTGATTCACGTTTTCCATTATCTTTGATAGCAGAAATTTAACATTTTTCTTTTATAATGTTGTCTCATCAAAACATGAAGGCTAACATTCTTCCCCTTTTTGATGATGACAACATTAATTTTAGTTTGTCCTTAACATGTTATCCCCTTTTTTATTTCAGACAAACATTCAGTTGTAAGAATTTAGGCTTTTGAACAAGAGTAACATTGAGGCATGACTTAACATGATAAAAACACAAAACTATGATATTAAGCATCATAGTACATGAGATTCACAATAACAGAAGCTAAAACAAAACATCAGTAATACTTCCTAATTTCCTAAAGCTTCTTTTCTACAGTTTGGAAAAAAAATTTATGTTGCTTGACCGCTGTTAAAAAAACCTTTCTGAGCTAATAATTGTCAACTGTTGTTGCTGCTTGGTTACTGTCTGAACTTGCTTACTGCTTCTCCCCCTTTGTCATCAATCAAAAAGGTGGGAAAGGTGGGAGTTGATGCTAAGAGGAGAATGGATGGGAAAGGGTAATGGAGAAGAGGTGAAGGATGGAGGAGGAAGGGAAGATGATATCTTAGGAAAGTGGTCTGTTTCTTCAAACAAGTCTGCAGTGCAACTGCCAGAATATGTAATGTTCAGAGGAAGAGGTGAGGCAGAAGGAGCTAATATTGGAGTGGAGTCAAAAACAGGTAAGGAAGGTGCCTGAGAAGTGGGAAGAAGGCTGGAAGGAGTTGTAGGTATGGAAATAGATGGAGTTAGAGAAGGAGGTTGAGAGGTGGGAGGGGGAAGGATCAAAGATTGGATGGGAGAAGAAGTAGGTGCCTGGGAAGAGAATGCTGGAGGTAGAGTTGCTGCAGTAGAAGTTGCCTTGACATCTATCAGCTTGTCTACTTTATTTATCAAGGTCCACAAAGAGTTGTGCATGTTGACTATCTCAGTCTTGTGGTCATCTAAATGTCCAGAAATAGCCTCCACTTGATATGTGAGATCTGTATGGTTACCCTGAAGATTAGTAACTTCTTTAACCAGGTTTGAAATTGTGACCTTAAGCTTGACACAAAGGGTATTCTGTGCTGCTACAGACATTAGTACAGGACCAAGACTATCAGACACAACTTTCTCAACTATGGATTTGATTTGAGGACCGAGAGAAAATGGTGTGTGTTGAAATGAAATGCCTGGACCAGTAGAAGGAGCTCTGGATTTGGATGACTTGGAGGCTGATGGGGCTCTAGATTCTCCAGATCCTTCAGGAAATGAGATCTTCATGAGATTTAATTGAATTTGACCAAACAAATCAGGAACCTTAGCCTGCTCAAATGATTCTAGATACCAAATCTTTTCGTGGAACAGGATCATGGAAACCAAACTGGGAAAGGGTATAGGTGAGAACTTCTTGGAATGTTGTACATATTTTTTCATTTCCTCAAATATCCAGTGTCCCAAATTGTGATGAACTTTGTCCATAATAGATGCAAATAAGGAATATTCTTTTTGAGTAAAGTGAGTGTAGTTTCTCCCTTTCTGTACAAAATTTCGGGAGTAAATGTACCACAGAGCTCTGAATGTTGGAGCCATTGCTCTAGGAGTAAATTTCAGAGGTTCTGAAAACGGTATATCAGGCTGAAGGATCTGGTATATTTCTTCATTGGAGTACTCGGTAGAAGGAATGGCAGGTGGGTCAGATATTTGAAGAAGAGAGTTCAAATAAGCTTCTGAAATTTCAATCCTCTTCCCTTAACATATGTGATCAGTTTTTCATCAGTAACTTTGTTCCTTTTATCCTTCAGATGGTGATAGCTCATACTGAAATAAAATATCCTGACTAATAAAGGACTGTAAGAGGCATGGATTGATAAGAACATGGCATAATGCTTAAACCAAGAATATAAATCTAGGCTACATTCATCCTTGATTTTGGCTAGGTCTACAGAGACTACAGGACAAAAACTTCTTTTAGCAAAATCTTGCCCAAACTTCTTGCTTTCCTCTAGACTAAATAAGTGATGGCCACAAATGAAATCTAGTGGTGCATTTGACATAGAAGCATGATAAATAGCATAGATAGCAGGTAATTGAAAAGGTCTTGAACTTGATGTCTTAGACCCAGAGGCAGAAGTGCCGGATTTCTGAAATGACGGAGATGTAGGTGGCTTCTTCTTTGATTTCTTAGGTGAAACACTCACAATCTACTTGTGCTTGCTTGTAAGCGCTTCGGGATCGACAAATTTCTTCTTGGAAGCCTCAAATGGTTCCTAAATCACCAACTTTCTTGATCTCTTGGCTATCGGTTCATCAAATTTCACCTTTGGCCGAAATCTCTTGGATGGAAGCTTTGAGCGAGGTGCTTTTAGAATTGGGGATACAGACTTAGGGTTCTGTTTAGAGCTTGATTTTAGAGTTTTAACAGGAGATTTGGTAGAAGTTTTAGGAGCCATCGCATAAGAGAGAGCTGTGCTAGGGTTTAGGGTTTTTGATTTTGAAGAAGAGTATTTGTGAATGGAACAGGGTTGAAGACAAAAGGAGATTTAAATGAGCTGATGACTAACCTCGAGGTAGCACAGGTAAACTCAAGGTTGGTACGAAGATAGACACGATATGTGTACTAAGCGATGACCTCGAGGTATGTTAAATAACCTCGAGGTTGTCCTGAAACTCGAGGTTGTGTTAAACCTCGAGGTTCATTATCACATATCCAGTTTGATGAAATGCTGAGTGAAGTAAGTATGACCTCGAGGTGATTTTATAACCTCGAGGTTTTTGTCAAACTCGAGGTTGATTATTTAACCTCGAGGTTTTTCGAGACTCTTCCCCAAATTTATCGTAATTAATTGACAGGTAACTGGACTCTGTTCAGCTCTGTTTTCTTATCCCCATAACAGAGTCCTGCAACAATTATGTAAACAACTTCGAAGCTTAAGTTAGAAATCATCAAAACATAAATAATCTTAATTGAACAATATTAACTTACAGCTCATTGGGATTTCATTCCCAATTCTCTCCTGATGAATAAGAACTGCTCCTTTGCAAGTGGTTTAGTAAAAATGTCAGCAAGTTGCAGATGTGTCGGAATGAACATTACTTTAACATCCTTTTTCTGCACATGATCTTGGATAAAGTGGTGTCTCGCATCGATATGTTTAGTCCTCGTGTGTTGAACTGGATTCTTTACTAGACTTATGGTGCTTGTGTTATCACACAAGATTGGAATATCTTTGAGATGAATGCCTAAGTCTGACAATTGTTGTTTCAACCACAGGACTTGTGCACAACAACTAGATGCTGCAACATACTCAGCTTCAGTAGACGAGACAACTACGGTTGTTTGTTTCTTGCTAAACCATGACACCAGAGATCCACCCAGAAACTCACATTGTCCACTGGTACACTTTCTATCAGTCTTATAGCTTGCATGATCTGAGTCAGAATATGCAACCAAATATTCTCATCCTCCTTTTGGAAACCATAGTCCAAGCTCTTTTGTGTCAGCTAGGTATCGAAATATTCTCTTCACGTGCTCAGCATGAGATTCCTTTGGTGCAGCTTGGAATCTGGCACACATGCCCATGCTAAACTGAATATCTGGTCTACTAGCTGTCAGGTATAGTAGAGATTCGATCATTCCTTTGTATTTGGTGATGTTAAAATCCTTTCCTTTTTCTGTATTAGCGTCCAGAGAGGCAGTTGAACTCATTGGAGTGTCTGCTCCATAGCAGTTCTTTATTCCAAATCTTTTGAGTAAATCCCGCAAGTACTTGGTTTGAGAAATAAATATCTCATCCTTTCATTGCTTAATTTGTAGACCAAGAAAGTAATTCAGCTCAC